>CM034539.1:55989033-56151016 GCA_020002185.1 Paraescarpia echinospica | reverse complement strand
AACACACACACACACACCACACACCACACACCACACACCACACACCACACACCACACTCCACACACCACACACCACACACCACACACACCACACACACATGTGAACATCTCCAGACAAGCTGTGTGTAGTTTTAAACAAGGCTATTATTTTTCAGGCATCATCGACTTAAGCAATGTGTTTATATACAAACGTTGATATTATTACGTTTACATTGTTGTGTTCCCTACGTTTGATTGAAACGTTTATTCTGTTGCACAATGCACGTTATAAACATTTACTAAGTTGTTCATAACGCTGCAGGTACAGTCGACTACAAAGTCGAAGTCGATCAGGAAGACATCAGAAACGTGAAGAGGATGTGAAGGAAACCCCGTGATTCAGGCTGTCGTGTTGACACTGAACGATTCTTCCAGGGGCTGCTGGATCAACATGGACGAAACAAGCTGCAAGTCGTCCAGGAAGCGATCGAGCTGTACCGATGGCTTGTACCACGTGTCACCGCCTAAGCGCAATATATGTCATAAGTGGCGAACTTGAACTAGAGGACATGAAGTAACGCTACTACTACGCTACTCTCACTCATATTTTGCATGTTTTAATAACATAGACTATATTCACTTTATTTTACATACTGTAATGATGTACATACATCGGTTTGCTTAATGGTACTGTTGTGATTCAGAAAAAGGTTCCTATCACTCCGCTAGGGATCTTTGGGATGAATACAATTATTAAATATGTACGTCAAATATGCACGGTAAACTTAAAATGCCGTATACGCATGTGTGCAAATTGCATAGCATTAATGTACATTAATTTAAATGCTACGTTACCATAAATCTCTGGCAAGAAATACAGCAGGTCTGGTTTTCCTCGGATGACCGTATCGCTTGTGCGTCTTACGCCTTCGTTCGTTTTTTGATAAGTGCCAACTATACTCTGTGTTAATGATTTCTCCTAAAACGTGCAGGGCAAACAAATTTAACGAATATGCACAAAGAAGCACGGTGTTTCAGAAGTGTGTACAACATATTACTTATTGTATGTTAATATAATCGTCGATTGAAATGATTCCTTGAGACTCGTAGTATTTCATCGTTCAGTTTTCTAAGAAAGATACTTCTGATATACATCATGTTTTCACTGTAATTTCACTGTAATTTTTGTATATATATACGTGGTATATATGTATATATATATATATATATATACATATATATGTATATATATATATATATAATTGACGTGTGATATAATGTGTTTACGAAATCAAAACGTGTGATGCTAATTACTATGACCATGCATACCGCTGATACCGTACATACTTACGTGATAATGTAATTTGTCCGTACTTACAATGAATAAATAATGTAAACCAATACTCATTCAATATTTTTATTGTTGAGGTGTATACTCTTGGTTTCTATGGGAACTTCCATAGACAACAACAACATGTCTTACGACATATCATCAAGGTGATCCCATCTGAACGATTGTCCTCCAAAAACACATTCGCCTTTCCTCGTCCCGTTCTGATACACCTTAACAGCTATGTTACACGGCTGTAACACAACTGAATTTGTTAGACTAGAGAGCAATGTCGTTTTCTATATGATTCAGCACAAACGAGTATATCAAAATTGTAATTTACACCTGGAAGTGCCGATGCACTAAAGTGGGGGTTAAGTAGCACTTTCGGTTAATTGTATCTCTTGTCTGGCAAGTGGATTACACGATGTGTCAAAGTCGGTGCGTCTGTGGAGACGATAATCCCTGGATCAGAAGCTATAATTAGAACAGCACCACCTCCCAAAATTGCAGCAATGGACTAGAATGATGCTACTTATTTACATCATCTGGTCGTAGTTGCGCCTGTGGTTAATTGTGTCTTTGATATGACTAGTCGACACAATTGTTTCTGAACAAGCATAAGCATGAGTCAACTAAGATGGGCAGAGCTTATAGAGAAAATGGGAGAAGAACGGATGGCAAAGAGAGCAGATGCACAGAGACTGGAAGGGAAAAGGAGGCGAGGAAGAACTAGACTGCGATGGGAAGACTATGGAAAAAGAGATTTTGAAGGATTGGGAGAAGGGTGGAAAACGAGAGCGAACGATCTGGTGGAGAGAGCTGTGCAGGATCAGCGAGAGAAATTTAAAACAAATCAGACATCGAGCATCGGAATCGAGGCCAGTTTCACCCCTTGACAGACAGGGATATATGAGGAGTTCAAATTCATGCTTGTGGAGAGCCTCAATGTAGATATTTTGGGGGTGCAAATCGAGGTTTTTGAAGAGCCTGAAGATGGAGTTATTTCGGCGAGCCTAAATGGGTGTGCAAATTGTGATGTTGGAGAGCCTTAATGTGGCTGTTTTGGCCAGCCTCAAGAGGGGGCGTGCAAATCGAGGTTTTGGAGAGCCGCAACCCACCAAATATCCACCATGTTCCGACAGCAGTGTTTTGGGTTTGGCTTTGTTGTTTGGGCTTGTACAAATTCGTGACCTTAGGCAACACTGGATGCCTTTTATGTTCAACGCATGTGTCCATGGTTGATGACTTTGAGTGTGCGTATACGGTTACACATCTAGTTATTGTGCACAAAAGATTATGTGATTGTACTTATAAATATTATGATAGAAGCCTAATGCGATTGAGTTTAGACTAAGATAAATGGGGGCATGCGGGCAATCACTTTAAAAAATGTAATCTAGGTTCTCTCACCAAAACCGGATACCAAAAATGAATTACTTCATAGCATGAGGTGTGTACCTCTTCTACCACTCCCCATTTCATTTTTTGTTTCATCTGAATATCCTTGATCGAAAATATAAACGATAATTTATGTACCTCCACACATGAAAAACAGGGATGTTGAACGCATTTTTCAGTTGAACATTAACCGTGGGCTTTGAAGTATACATTTCTTGAATATTTATTCATTAATGACATGATATATTTTCATAGGTGTACATGTCATGTTCATTATGCCTTACATAAATATAACAATATATATATATATATAACTATAATCAGTTAGACCCTACTAAACTTTAGTGTCTTTAGTTTATAATAAAATATCTAAATCGTAAACTAAAATAGTATTGTCTCTAATTATTTTACCAAACCTACATATAAAATGCACAAACGAGGTAGCGAATCGTTGTTCCTAGAGTGTAGTTTAATTTTTGCTAAGGGATCATCTCGGAACATCGATGTCCGATATCAAGCGAAATTATTTTTGTTGGGGGGACGGGGGTCTGAGGCAGTTTCACCTGGCGTCGGACATCGACCGACACTCTTAATTACACTGGTATCATCATATTAATATTTTAAAAATTCGTCTGAGGTGGGTGGGGGGGGGGCTGAGGCAAGATGAAAGTAATTTCGTCTGATATCGGACATCAACGTTCTGAGATGACCTCTAAGTGAATCGAATTGTAGACGCACCGCGCGCACCGTGCACCTCCTAGTAGACTTACTACAAGTTAACTTCCTGTCAATTTTGGCTGTTTATTACGTGGTCCAATAGCGCTGGTAGCCTGATTTGAGGGGGCCTATTTATTGACACCGCGTTATTCATACTTGTATTTCGGCGCAACGCTGCTTTTATGTGCTACTACGGAACCCAGATTAAGTAATTAAACATCACTGAATTTGCATCGAAGATCGTCTCACGGAATATGTGTCAGTTTTTTCCAGACATGGAAATGTTGGGGACCGAGGAGTAAATCAAGAAGCATAAATTATGAAAAGTTTATATTTTAATTTATATAAGGCATAAATAACATGTTTGCATTCTGAACAGATATTATGTCATTAATTAATAAATATAAACAAATAGGCTTAAAAACTGTTGGTTAATGTTAAACTGAGAAATACCTTAACCATCCCTGGTTCATCGTGTCTGCAGGTACACTAAATAGTGTTTATATTTGCGATCAGGGATATCCAGATGGAAACAATAATTATTTTACAAATAAAATGTTGAATAGGTACATATTTCATGTTATAAAGTAACCTATTTCAGTCCCTAGTCTAGTTTTTGCGAAGAGGCTGCCTGCCTGGCACCCGTTTTTGTTTGGCTAAATTAAATCCCAGTAGATGTCCGAGACAATATTTAGAAGTACAATCACATAATCTTTTGTGCACAATAACTAGATGTGTAACCGTATACGTACAGTCAGCGTCATCAGCCATCATCACATGCTCTGAACACAAAAAGAAATGTGTTTAATACAAATAAATAAAAATGGCTGCCTAAGTCTCGTTTTCGGCGTACGCATGCTCATTGCGGCACCTTTATAATGTATACCATCGCATCGCGCATCGCGCATCGCATCGCGCATCGCGTATCGCATCGCGCATCGCATCGCATCGCGCATCGCATCGCGTATCGCATCGCGCATCGCGTATCGCATCGCGCATCGCATCGCGTATCGCATCGCGCATCGCGTATCGCATCGCGCATCGCATCGCGCATCGTCCATCGCATCGCGCATCGCATCGCGCATCGTCCATCGCATCGCGCATCGCATCGCATCGCGCATCGTCCATCGCATCGCCCATCGCGCATCGCACATCGCACATCGCATCGCCCATCGCATCGCGTCATCGCCCTATGGCGCTGCAGGTTGCCACACAAAAACGCGATGGCCTTTCTCGGCCATCATAGGTGGTACAGTGCCTCGTTGGAAATGCGATGTGGCCAACATATGCCGATGATCTGGCGTAGATGACGACGGTGGTACGCATCCAGATGATCTAGTTCTGATTTCGTGAGTCCACATGTACCCATGTACCCCATGCTCATATTTCTATTAAAAGAACTTTTTCGACACTACATAGCAAATGGCTCTTCTATGTATATGTCACCATGTTGGATGCCTCCAAGGTCTTCGCCAAAGTGAATCACAGCAAGCTATTCACTAAACTAATTGACCGTGGCTGTCCTGCTTTCATTGTGCGCATTCTGTATCACTGGTACAGTACCCAGAAATTCACTGTCAGATGATGTCAGAGCTTTTCTATATTTGTAATGTCTCAAATGGTATTAAACTAGGTGGAATCCTTTCTCCCCACCTTTTTAATGTGTACATGGATGACTTAAGTGTAAGTCTTAACAAATTACAAATTGGGTGTCTTTATGCTGGCACCATAGTGAATCATTTGATGTATGCAGATGATCTCTGTATTTTTTACCTAGTGTTTCTGGGTTGAGAAAACTAACAGATTGTTGTGCCAAGTGTGGCGAAATGTTTAACATAACATACAATGCCAACAAGTCATATTGTATGGTTGTTGACAACAAACCTCAGGACATGAAACATATTCAAAGTTTTTTGATTTGCTTTTGTGGACAACTGAGGAATATTACACCTCTGGTACTGTTATATTTTGTAGAAAACATGTTGGGCTATAATTTTGGCCAATTTTAATTTCAAGGTCAAATTCAAAGTCAAAATTAAGATCAAAAGGTCATCTCATTTTAACTTACCCCTACATAAAAAATGACGACAGATTTGGAATCATTGGGCAATTTCCATTCCAGAGATGCCATTCCAATCAATATTGGACCAGTGGTTACTGATTTATGGATGTTCAAATGTAGGGCGCCCTGCCCAATTTGGGTGATTTTTGCCAAAATGGGCAGGCCATAGCGCCCAAACCGCTGGTCCGATTGAGCTCATCTTTGAAAATTAAGCTTTTTCAGCCACAATCACCAAATTCCAGCCAAATCTGAGGGGGTGGGGTTAAACCCATTGGATGATTTAACACGGAATGACCCTTTGGCAACATTGCGACGCATGAATGACCAGTGAGTACTGTAGCGTCCTCTTATGGATTACTGCTGCATTACGGACCACATTCACAAGGATTCGCACGATTGTGCACGTTTGCTTGTGTTAAGACAGCTGGTTTATTATTATAGTTGTTTTATATTATATCTTATATTTGACTACTTTTTCAGCAAATTTAATAGGTAGAATTTATATACATCAATAATTTCAATATTAGCTACAATTAATTAATACATTCAAAATAAGTTATATAAGCTGAGCTATGAACGTAAGCCTATTGCAAAAGATAATTCATAAATGTATTAATGCAAATACACACAATGTAAATAATGTTTTATAAATGTGCACAAAACAAGGCAGTTAGGCGTACAGAAATGGAATTGAGACTGTTTCTGTGAGAACTGTTCACAGACATACAGTCTCTGCTAACTTGTCCACAGTTCTAGAGGCAGTGTTCAAACCAAGTATACCTCAAATATTCTATAGATCAAACAAAATCAAAAGACTGCCGAAGCCTCAAAATTCATCACCTTGCTATGTAGTAATTATTCCAGTAACAATGGTGTCCGTAAAAAAACATGTACTGTTAGCCAAGTGGCTACATCAAAAGACTATAGACTGTTTACCTTTATAATTCTTTTTATTTTCTAATTACATTACTGATGATCAACTTAAAATATAAGTTACACTAATGATGACAAACTTACAACTACTAAAATAATTTAAAAAAAAACAATGTTTATAAATGTATTCGCAAGAGAGCAACAACGTATGTAAAAACGGAACAGATATCGTGCGATTCCTTGTGAATGTGATCCGCCCGTTCTTTGTCCACCTTTTAGTGTGCGCTTGGATCGTGCGGGAAGTTTCAGAAGTTTAGCTATCGAACTTATTCCGTTTAGAGAGTTTATACGGATAATTCACAACAAGGCTATATAAACGATCGACCTCCATTGCGTGTGTATTTACAAAACTATCATAACGTCACTTGAAATGTTTGAAACTTGCTATACTTGATATTTGTGTTTTATACCAAACGCCCTTATATCGCCCAATTAAATTAAAATGTAAATGAAACGCGACTCCTAATCATTAGTTGTCTTCGCACGACTAGCCCTTTCCCTAACTAAAACTGACCCCAGGGAATACCAAACAAACTTATGCATCGATTATTGGTAATCCTGCGTCTTCTTGGGCTTTATTAGTCCTTTGGCCGAAGGTCCAAGGGACTATTGCCATCACTCTGTGTCCGCCGTCCGCCGTTAGCTGCCGTATCTCAGAAACCGTTCAGCAACTTTTTCTCTAATTTTGCATAGACATATCTTGGGGCACTGCCACTATGCACGATAAATCTGTATTTGATTGAATAATTTTAAGGGCTCCCTAGGGCCTCCAAGGACCCCAAAACTGGTAAAAATGTAACATTTGGCCTATTTTTTCAAAAACTGTTCAACTTTTTTTCTAATTTTGCATATATGTATCTTAGGGTGCTGCCACTATATACAAGAAATCTGTATTTGATTGAATCATTCTAAGGGCACCCAAGGGGCCCCCAAAGTGCAAAAGGTTTACATTATCTAGTGATGTGGTTTTGAGAAGGGCCCTTGAGATCACCCCCAACAGTAGATGTTGTGTAATGTGCCAGAAAGTCAAAAGCTGTGACTAATCTCTACAGCCTAGGCCATTGAGACCTTGACTAATCTTTAATTGGTCACAGCACCCAGGCAGAGTAGACACACTTGACCCCTGCTAGACTGAGCAGTTGCCTAACACTTTTAAACTGTATCTTCAAAACTATTGATTTTCTATAATTGCAAGTTGTGTTTATTTTGATGTTCATTTAATTATTATAAAATGGTGTGACTGTGGTGTCTATTGGTTAAAGATGTATTGTCTGTAGAAACCTGTAGGTGACAAACATAGAAAATTAATATTCTGGACAACTATAGAGTGAAATATATAGTTGACACCTGAAACAACCAAATGTCAACCATTAGAAGAGTTGACATAGTTCCGCTATACACTAATATGTAAATTTAACCAGCTACCATGTCAAGTCTGTTATAATTGTGACTAACAGTGTTCAAAATTATTCAGGTAAATAGCAAATAATAAATGACACAAGTTTTCTCCTTGCCATACCTCTACACATGAGAAGAAGGCTGACACAGCCTGGCCCTCATTTATACATGATTTATCATTTTTGTACATGTTGTATACAACTTTCAACACAATACCATTAATACCGCATGAAATTATCTTAGACCACAGGGAGGACCGATCTACTAAATCAAATGCTTTCTTATAATCGATGAAGACACAATAAAGCCTTTTGAGTCGAGACAAATACAATTCAACCAATACCCCTATCTGAACACTGCCTGTTCTTCACCTATTACATTCGCTTTGTTTAGGTATGTGGTCAGTCTGGTGTTCTGAACAGTCACTAAGGATTAATGAACACTTGTGCAGAATGTCACCCACTTGGCAGTTTTAATTTATCTATCCAGCAATGAGGACACTGCTGAGGCCTGACTCTGGACACTGTCACTCACAGTGTTGTGTATTGTCTTAGTTGGTGCATTGAGCTAATCTACCTGACCATGAATCAGTGGTGGCTCTGGTTGTGTATTACACCCAGCTGTGGAGCTAAGATTCTCTGCCTGCTATTGTTTGATGGAAACTGTGACTAATCTGTAATTGGTCACTGGCAGTAGACACAGACAGCATTAAGCCACTAGACCCCTGTTAAACTGTGTCAAACAGTGAGTCTACCTTTTGCTCTCAGATAATCTGTCCTCTTAGTTTTACACATGAAGACATAATCTGGCATAACTTAATAAGTCTTTGTAGCAGCACATTTGTACTTCCAGTGTATCATTGCAACATAACATACATATTACATACTGTGTGCCACATTTGAATGTTGTGTATGTAATATTTCCATGCAATCCATTTGCATATATAATGTAAAACTTCAACAGCCGTTTTCTTCATTTTTTGATCCCTACCATGTTCAATGCTCCATAACTTTGCCAATTTTTGTAGCAGTCATATTTATTGAAACCGTGTAAAGCACCCTACCAAACCTTTACAAGGACATAAGAAAACAATGTTACAATTTTTCCGACTTATCACTCATTTGGTCAGCCGGGGTCACATATAGACGTATTAGTCCAAAGGACTTCAGGGCCACTTGGCCCATTTTTATTAACGCTATTAAACAATCTTTTTACTTAATTTTTTAACGCTGCCGTATTCGTTTCATCATTCCCCATCATTGTAGACACAAAACCGAACTGTATTTGTTAAAGGTATTGTCTTTGGGGGACTTTTATACAACAAAACAGCACTGTTTGACAGGTGCGTGTTTTTTTATGGCGATCATCCGGTGTAGGTTGGAAGTCGTTCCTGACAGGAGAGCTGCTACACTACAGCCTATCATTGCGCAGTGGCTTTTACCAGGCACACACGTGATGACAGATGCATGGGCCGCTTATCACAATCTTGACCAGCTGAACGGTGGCGTGTACCTACACGATGTTGTGATCCACGAACATAACTTCATGGACCCACTTTCTCCAGATGTCTACACACAAAATGTTGAAAACTTGTGGATGCGAGCAAAGAGAAAGCTAAGAAGGCAATTCGGCACATCTCGACCACTTTTTAGCACGTACGCACAGGAACCGTCAAACGCGTCTGTCGGCACTACTTGTGTGCATTCGCGACCAGTACCCCTGACAGCTGCACCCGAAGAAGAAACAAAACGGCTCTTTTCAGAACCAAACAAAACAGTTCTTTTTAGAGCCAACCACCATTTCACAAAAGAGTTTGCTACATTGCTAAATTGCGTGTTAATAATGCAGAACATTTTGCCACTTTGTAATCATACATAGTGATTACAGATCCAATTCAATACAGTAAATATTTCAGAATACGTGTGTAAAGCAGAACTAGATATGTGTTAGTGGCATCACCTTTCCGGTTGTGATGGCACCGCGACATGTTTGGAGTACATTTCAGATGATCACCATATCAACAAAAAATACGCACCTGTCAAACAGTGGTGTTTTGTTGCATAAAAGTCCCCCAAAGACAATAAATTTAACATACTGTTCGGTTTTGTGTCTACAATGATGGGGAATGATGAAACGAATATGGCAGCGTCGAAAAAATTAGGTAAAAAGATGGTTTAATAGCGCTAATAATAAACGCCAAGAAGAAGCAGGATTACCCGATTATTTCCCTAACTAACTAACCTCGGGAATACCAAGCCAGGGGCAGGGCAAGGCCACGGTATGACTAAAAGGCGCACGGCCACACATGACCAAAATATATGTAGTGTTGGTAACCAAGCGGGCTGTTGGTGGTACATAGGAGGTGTGTGTGTGCAGCTCGCCAAATTTCAGATATGTTCTTCACATTGGAGTACAAAATTCGCAACTTTTATTATCGCTTGAGGTAACTCGCCGGTTCCATTCGCCAGGTGGCGCTACTGTGGAAGATCGGATAAAATGCCTAAATTGTGTAACTCCTGGATGAAATACAGACTAAAATTTTTTACTAATGCACACACAAACCATATAATGTTATATACCATCAACGGCCAAACTATCTATCAACATAGTATATTATATGGTCGTGCGTGATCGTTCGTTAACTTCGTGGACATGCGCCTTTTAGTCATACCCCAAGCAGGGGTAGAACTTCAGCATTTATTTTACTGGACAGCAGGACTAGTAAAGACAAAAGTTTACTAGTCCGCCAAAAGGTTTACTAGTCCTGAAAATATCAAAACAACACAAATTTAAATTGCAACAAATGCGTCAGACAGTCCATGGTGGCCGTTTTCAGCACTTGAATGGCTCGGTGGGCAGTTGCAGTGTTTTTCCAGCTTGCGTTTTTCTGCTGGTTTTGCAACCCCAGTCAAGTAATGATACATCGTGCATAAACGTAGACTAATAAAGCAATGTAGATGTAAACCGTATTTGAAAACCGTGCATTTGAAAATTACCACCTCTGCACTCATTAGCCCTACCCCTCTACCAGATACGCTAAACCAAACAAAACTGTCATTTCAGAATTCGATGTCACACAACAGCCAATCAACAGCACTGTTTCACTTTTCACTGTCGCCTCATTACGTAAAGAATTAGTTTGTCAATGGTACGGATGGTGGCATCATGCAACATGCTGATTTTTACTAGACAGCCGGACTAGTTGGTAGGCGGATTTACTAGTCCGCCGTAATCTTTACTAGTGTACGGACTAGCGGACTAGTGGGTAGTTCTACCCCTGCCAAGGCCATGCCACATCAATCAAAAACACAGTGAAATTGACATGTCTGTCTTCGATTTTAACAAAACTTGGTGTGTTGGTTTATGTTCATGAGTTTATGTTACAAACAAAATTTTAGGTGAATCTGACCTTCCTTTCCAGAGATAGAGGTCATCAAAATTTGACCCGACCTTGATACCTGACGACCTTCCAGGTGTCATAACTCCTTTAGGGGATGTACAGATGTGATGTTGATGTAATTTTAATTGTCTTAGAATTGTCTATCTGTGTAGACAATGAACCACACATCAACATTTTAAAAACATTACATTTTTTTGACCTGACCTAGTAAAAACATGTAACCTGTGATTTCGCTGATTTTTGTATATGTTGAAGCATACATATTCAGTAATAATCAGTGAAAGTTTGATCTTGCGCATTTGAATACAATAGGAGTTATGCCATTTTAAACACATTTTTACATCACTTTAATGCTGTAATATGGGAACTTAGTACAGTTATAATGCTCTGTCAGTATGCAACTAGAGGCTGCCTTCCTAGAATTTGTTGTGTTTTGTTATCTTCAATATTCTCTACCGATTTAGATCATTATCTACATGTGTTGGTGTGGGTATATATATATACACAAGTGCTGCCAAGACAAGTGTTTCATATAGAAATATGTACAGTAAAATGATGGAATATAAATCACTGTAATTAGAAGTTAGATTAAGATTTTAATAGTGCACACACAATATATTAGGCACTGGCATATTTAGAGAGGGGGGGCGAGGGCAGTGGTCGCCAGCTGTCCCTCCTAAGTCCCAACAGTCGCCCCAGGCAGCTGTCAGCTCTGTTGTGTGCTGGACAGAGCAGTACTCGCCCATTTTTGCCCACCGTCATTGAAAAATCATGTAGTGAGAACTAAATTAGTCATATGAAAATGGAGGTGGTCTCATAGAATGACCTGTCTTTTGCTCTGTGCATATTCTCTGCACATACATTAATCATCTCCAGGTATACATAATACAATTGTATTTAAATAATATTATGATGATCTGTAGCTAGCAGATATATCAAAATAAAATTTTAGATATGTGGTTTTTATGGTAAATCACACATGTACTTCAGCGGTTCCCAATGTTTTTTCCCCGCGTACCACCTGAGGTCTGAAACGATCATCAGGGTACCCCCATCATTTTAACATAAAATATATAAACTCTATAAAAAACAATATTCTACACCTACACTCAGTTCACAGATAACACATAATCATATTAAATAAAAGTGTACATTAAATTTATAATGAAATAAAAAAATTAGAGGGATGAGATAGCCTTTTCAAAATCAGGGACACGATTCAGGGAACAGTTTGGACAGACAGATTCGGAGATCATCCATGACACAGAGTAGGACTTGAAGCTTCGTCTTTGTGGAGAATAATGCCAAGAATTTGTGTTCATATAAATATATGAATGGACTTGGCCATGAGAAGATGTTCAAGCGCATCATGTTAAACGGTGTGGTCATTCATAAATTTCAAAAAATACCTTGCATGTATCTCGAAGCAAATTTGCATCTTTTGCATAGGAAGTTAGTTTAGAATTATGTTTGGTATTGATGACAGGTACCTGCACCTGCACAAGTTGCTCCCTGCTTCTTCATCAACAATCCAAGATTGATCCTTACATAGGCTGGCGCACTGTCTATGCACACGCGTGCAAATTGCCCCACATTAACCCCTCGGCCTCAAGACATTTGGAGACCTCTCGGAAGATACCCTCACCTTTTTAATGAATTCCAAGGGAATGATAGAACAAGAATTCTTCCTTAAAGTCTCAGTCTTTGGAGCAAAACCCGAGCACGAGTTGCACACAACATGACGAAATCCTTACTTTCAGCTAACCATACGCATACCCCCCATCAAATATTCCATCATTTTGCTGTATACATTTCCATATGAAACACTTGTCTTAGCAGCACTTGTGTATGAATCCCCACACCAAACATGTAGATAATGATATGTAAGAAAAGTGTTTAAAGTTGCATAACTCCTAAAGTATTCAAATGTGCACGATCAAACTTTCACATTCAGATTATTGCCGAATATGTAAGCTTCGACATATAAAACATCACAGAAATCGGAGGTTACATGATTTTTGTTAGGTCAGGTCAATTTTTAAAATGTTGATGTTTTATTCATTATCTACACAGATAGACAATTGTAAGACCTTTAAAATGACACCAACATCACATCTGTACGTCCACTATGAGAGGAGTTATGACACCTGGAAGAGCGTCAGGTATGAAGGTCGGGTCAAATTTTGATGATCTCTGGAAAAGAAGGTAAGATTGACCTAAAATTTGGTTTGTAACATAAACACATGAACATAAATGTTGAATATCCAATCCTGTAGCCGAGCCAACCAGGAGATATGTGGAATAAAATAAAGGATCACAACTTTTAGATTATGAACTTATATACTATGTATAGGCTATGAATAATCGTGTGATGTTACATATATTTAATTTTCAGTGAACCAACACTTATGCAATGACGCATAAAGCAGAACCATTCATCATCCACCAGGATTTGTTGGCCTCTTCAGATGCATCACCAAAACACGCCCCATTGAATCCAACAGGAATCAACCAAACATCAGTATCTTCTAAAAGCCAGTCTATCATTGAGCTTCCAACGTGTGGACGTGTGGCTTCAGTCAGTCTGGTGAAACAGACTTCCGATGTCCACCAAATCTTACAAGGTATACATTCTGAAAGTGAACTAAAACATTCCTAAATTTAATTAATGAATATCTGACATAATTGTAAAACTAAGTAATCTGCAGAAACATGCAACCCCTGAAAGACATGTCAATATATACAAGATGTTATGTGTACATGTCAAACTGTTTAGTATGTGCTATATTGTTTAGTTACCTTTAGTTTTAAGTTTTCAGTCACATTGCCATTGTTAAATTTTGAAAACATACTTTACAACTATAATTCTGTTTTTGTTGTTGCACACACAAAACAATAGATAGTAGTTGAAGAGATGCTTATTAATTACTAAAACATTATTTACTGTAACTTACTGGAATACTTAATACATTGTTATGATCTTCATAAAGGTTTGGCAACTATACAGTCAAAAGACGACACAGCAGAAGTACATTCACAAGAAGGACTCCTGCCATTTGACAAGACATGTCGCCAAAAGGACAGAACATCAACAGATTACAGTGAGCCACACATTCAAGTGAAATCAGAGCCTGTGGAGACTGAAGAATGTAACAGTCATAGTGGAGAAACAAGAAAGTGGGTAGCGTGTGCGGGAGGTTTGTTGAAAGAAGTGTTGAAAGTGGAACACACAGACTGGTCTGTAGAAACATCAAGTGATTGCAGTGAGAACATTGATCAGAAAGAACAACACGACGATGCGGGTGTCTCAGAAGTGAGTACAACAGAATCAGTTGTGGATCCATGCATTATCCCTGTGTTTACAAGTGAAAAGTCCGTTATAACGACAGATCAGCGTAAACGTCATGAAAAGGTTCGTATAACTATGAATCCGTACATATGTTCTAAGTGTGGAAAGACATTTGCATCATCCGAGCAATATAGAAGTCATTATAAGAGTCACCCGAAGCCATACACTTGTACCACATGCGGAAAATCATTTGCAGCACACCAAGACCTTATGATTCATGAAAGTGTTCACACAGGTGCAAAATCACTCCCAACATTGCGTAATCTTAAGAACCACAAAAATGTACACTCAAATGTGAAGCTATACACTTGTACCACATGTGGAAAATCACTCACAACATTCCGTAATCTTAAGAACCACAAAAATACACATTTAAATGTGAAGCCATACACTTGTACCACATGTGGAAAATCATACACCACATCCTATAGCCTTCACATTCATAAAGATGTACATTCAGGTGTGAAGCAACACACTTGTACCACATGTGGAAAATCATTCGCACTATCCAGCAATCTCAAGTCTCATGAAATCACTCACACAGATGTGAAGCAATACACTTGTACCATATGTGGAAAATCATTCCGAACACGCTATACCCTTAGGAATCATGAAATCACTCATACAGGTGTGAAGCTGTTCACTTGTGCCACTTGTGGAAAATCATTTGGAACTTCTAGATATTGTAAAGTTCATGAAAAACGTCACGATGGTGTGGTGAAGGCTTATACTTGTAACATTTGTGGAAAATTATTCACAACACACCAAACCCTTAAGACTCATAAAATTATTCACACCGGTGTGAAGCCATACACTTGTGCCACATGTGGAAAGTCATTGACAACACACCATAACCTTAAGATTCATAATAACATTTTTCACACAGGTGTGAAGCCATACACTTGTACCATATGCGGAAAATCATTCGCAACATCCAGAACCCTTAAGATTCATCAATATATTCACACAGGTGTGAGGCCATATACTTGTGCCACATGTGGAAAATCATTCACATCTTTATATTTTTGTAACGTTCATAAAAGAATCCACACAGGTGTGAAGTCACACATTTGTAAAACATGTGGAAAATCATTCACAACATCATATTACTGTAACATTCATGTAAAAAGTCACACAGGTTTGAAGCCATACACTTGTACCAGTTGTGGAAAAGCATTCACAACAACGCAAACCCTTAAGAATCATAAAAATATACACTCACTTGTGAAGCAACACATTTGTACGACATGTGGAAAATCATTCAGAAGATCCGAAGCCCTGAGGATTCATGAAAGAATTCACACAGGTGTGAGGCCATACATTTGTGCCACATGTGGAAAATCATTCACAATATCCATAAACCTCAAGGTTCATGAAATCACTCACACAGGTGTGAAGCCATACACTTGTACCATATGCGGAAAATCATTCGCAACATCCAGAACCCTTAAGATTCATGAATATATTCACACAGGTGTGAAGCCATATACTTGTGCCACATGTGGAAAATCATTCACATCTTTATATTATTGTAACATTCATAAAATATCCCACACAGGTGTGAACCCACACATTTGTAAAATATGTGGAAAATCATTCAGAACATCCAAAACCCTTAAGATTCATGTAAAAAAGCACACAGGTGTGAAGCCATACACTTGTACCACTTGTGGAAAAGCATTCACAACAATGCAAATCCTTAAGAATCATATAAATATACACTCTGATGTGAAGCAACACACTTGTACCACATGTGGAAAATCATTCAGAAGATCCGAAGCCCTGAGGATTCATGAAAGAATTCACACAGGTGTGAGGCCATACATTTGTGCCACATGTGGAAAATCATTCACAATATCCATAAACCTCAAGGTTCATGAAATCACTCATACAGGTGTGAAGCCATACACTTGTACCATATGTGGAAAATCATTCGCAACATCCAGAACCCTTAAGATTCATGAATATATTCACACAGGTGTGAAGCCATATACTTGTGCCACATGTGGAAAATCATTCACATCTTCATATTATTCTAACATTCATAAAAGAACCCACACAGGTGTGAAGCCATACACTTGTACCACTTGTGGAAAAGCATTCACAACAATGCAAATACTTAAGAATCATAAAAATATACACTCCGATGTGAAGCAACACACTTGTACCACATGTGGAAAATCATTCAGAAGATCCGAAGCCCTGAGGATTCATGAAAGAATTCACACAGGTGTGAGGCCATACATTTGTGCCACATGTGGAAAAGCATTCACAGTATCCAGAAACCTCAAGGATCATGAAATTACTCACACAGGTGCGAAGCCATCCACTTGTACCATATGTGGAAAATCATACACAACATTCAGAACCCTTAAGATTCATGAATATATTCACACAGGTGTGAAGCCATACACTTGTGCCACATGTGGAAAATCATTCACATCTTCATATTATTGTAACATTCATAAAAGAACCCACACAGGTGTGTAGCTACACATTTGTAAAGCATGAGGAAAATCATTCACAACATCATATTACTGTAACATTCATGTAAAAAGTCTCACAGATGTGAAGCCATACATTTGTACCACTTGTGGAAAAACTTTCACAACAATGCAAATCCTTAAGAATCATAAAATATACACTCCGATGTGAAGCAACACACTTGTACCACATGTGGAAAATCATTCAATAGATCCGAAGACCTGAGGATTCATGAAAGAATTCACACAGGTGTGAGGCCATACATTTGTGCCACATGTGGAAAGTCATTCACAGCATCCAGAAACCTCAAGGTTCATTAAATCACTCACACAGGTGTGAAGCCATACACTTGTACCATATGTGGAAAGTCATTCACAGTGTTCTGAACCCTTGAGATTCATAATACACTTTTTCACACAGTTGTGAAGCCATGCACTTGTACCACCTGTGGAAAATCATTCATCAGATCCGAAGCCCTGATGGTTCATTAATATACACTTGTGCCACATGTGCAAAATCATTCACATCTTCATATTATTGTAACATTCATAAAAGAATCCACACAAGTGTGAAGCTACACATTTGTAAAACATGAGAAAATCATTCACAACACACTGAAACCTTAAGACTTATAAAAAAAAAGTTCACACAGGTGTGAAGCCATACACTTGTACCACATGTGGAAAATCATTCACAACAACCGAAGCCCTTAAGATTCATGAAAGAATTCACTCAGGTGTAAAGCCATACTGTGTACTACATGTGAACAATCATTCACAGCATCCAGAAACCTCAAGACTCATGAAATCTCTCGTACAGATGTGAAGCCATACACTTGTACAATGTGTGGAAAATCATTCACATCGGTTGGTAGCCTTAAGAGGCATGGACATATTTACACGTGTGATTCAGTAGACTTTTTCTATTTGCAGAAAATAATTGGAAATGATTGTTATGTTGATGAATTCTTTCACAAAAGCATAGCATATTGGAAGCATTAGGTTTAAAAGCATTATGTTGTATCAGCATAACAGTCGTTTTACTCAGATTGTGTGTGTGTGTGTGTGTGTGTGTGTGTGTGTGTGTGTGTGTGTGTGTGTGTGTGTGTGTGTGTGTGTGTGTGTGTGTGTGCATACCAAATATCCTTACTAGAAATGTAGGTGGTCGATTCCAAAAAAATACAGCACAACATGACTTGGAGAAATAAAAATTACTTATGGACATATATCTGTGTGATTTTGTATTCCTTTCACATACTCAAGCTAGATAGGTCGATCTTATAATGAACACAAGTTTTCCTAGTTATTCTCTAAAATAGATCCCTGTGGTTGAGCGGTGAAGTTGAAAACGGCTTTCGCAATTTACCTACGAATACTACTACGTTGCTTTAAATGAAAGTTCTAGAAACACGGCAAGAGGTAAAATCCATTTCCGTGTGTACACAAAGTAGGGCTTATAGCAATATATTTAACATTTGTGAACATGAAAACGAATAGTCATACCAACTCTTTGGTCATACTATCAATCAGATTTAAAATGCGTCTCTGTCGTAATTCAAGCGGAAAGTTGATATTTAGTTAGCAAGGCATGGGTTTTGCGGGAGCCTCAAGAGGGTGCATTTGAACGTGTTATGATCCTCAGAGCGGGGGTGTAGTTGGAGTCTTGCATAGGTGCAGTTGAGTCTATTTTGGGAGCCGACCACCGAAGGGTGGATGAACATCCCCCTTGAACGCTATGGGCCTGAGTACGTAACACAGGGTCCGTACAGGGCCTTGAAATTCTTGAAAACCTTGAATTACACCAATCCCATTTCAAGGCCTTGATATCCTTGAATATGGCCTGTAGCCTTGAAAAGCCTTGAAATCTTACTATCTGCCTTTGGCCTTTGTTCACTGGTAGCCAGTGCATTCCCTGCTGATCTTAGCCTGAGACCCAAGTTGACTTATTTGCTTATTTTGCCTAATTCATGGCACTGTAGTTGGCTACAGTTGCCCACTGACCATGGTAGCCTTTGCTCACCAGCTGCCCCCTCCCTCTGGCTGGGGAGCACTTCTGCTGCCCACCAGCTTATCTGCTTGTATTGCACAACAGTTGCCCATGGACCCCTTTTATGATGCAGGGCTTCCTGTTCATTCAAATTGATCTTCCTTGACCAATCACCTTTTATGGGTATGGGTGTTACATACTTTGATTTAGCAGCTCATGCATCTGTGGATGCTTGAGTCAGTCAAAGCATTCCACCCAGATATGTTGTGTTTGCATTTTGATGTTTTGTTGACCTGCTGTAGGTCACTGACTTGCAATCAATAGTCTGGTGCCAGTTCATTCTGGCACCGCCCCTGAGCCTGGCACTGCCCCTGGGTGGTATGAAATGTAAACGTCTGCCTGAATTGGCAAAGACGTCCTGAAGGTCTGCTGGGCCTGTATGCATGAACATGGACTACCGTAGGCTCCGCCTAAGCTCTAAGCTCGGCGAAACTAGTCTATAGCTCAGTGAGTGATTTAGTCGCGATGCATGAACTGGTCGCGCGAAGATAGCCTCAGCCTAATAAGTCAACAGACTACAGTCCAAATAGTCTAAAAAAAATGGGCCAAGTGGCCCTGAAGTCCTTTGGACTAATACGTCTATATGTGACCCCGGCTGACCAAATGAGTGATAAGTCGAAAAAATTGTAACATTGTTTTCTTACATCCTTGTAAAGGTTTGGTAGGGTGCTTTACACGGTTTCAAAAATTATGACTGCTACACAAATTGGTGAAGTTATGGAGCTTTGAACATGGTAGGGGTTAAAAAGTGAAAATGAAGAAAACAGCTGTTGAAGTTTTACATTATATATGCAAATGGATTGCATGGAAATATTACATGCACAACATTCAAATGTGGCACACAGTATGTAAGATGTATGTTATGTTGCAATTATACACTGGAAGTACAAATGTGCTGCTACACAGACTTATCAAGTTATGCCAGATTATGTCGCTATGTGTAAAACTAAGAGGACAGATCATTTGAGAGCTAAAGGTAGACTCACTGTTTGACACAGTTTAAAACCTACATGCAACTGTCCAGTTTAACAGGGGTCTAGTGGCTTAATGCTGTCTGTTGACACAAGCTACTGCCAGTGACCAATTACAGATTAGTCACAGTTTCCATCAAACAATAGCAGGCAGAGAATCTTAGCTCCACAGCTGGGTGTAATACACAACAAGTGATAAATATATGATACACTTGAAATACAAATGTGATGCTACAAAAATGTATAAAGTTATGCCAGATTATGTCTTTATGTATAAAATTCAGAGGACAGATTATTTGAGAGCAAAAGGTAGTCTAAATAAAATAAAAAAATGGGTCAGCTGGACGGTGATAGACCGTTTGAACTTGAAGCCTTTGTCAAACTTTTGTCTCGACTTCGCCGAAGGCGGTGTCCTGCTGTCAGAACTTCGAAGGTGTTACTCACCTAACTTACAGGTCTTTGTTAGTAAGAATAATGGGATGATAATTTACACCAACATTGTTTCCCGTAGAAGTCATTTTGTGGGATATATTAGTATTAGTCGTGCCAATTCAAAAATTAGTGCTATATAATAGTAGTTTGTCAAAATGTAAACAAACTCAAAGACAGTTGCAGCTTAGCGTTAGCCTGTTCTGAAATATTTTAATGACTGATATATTTCACACACACATATATATATAGGGAGCTAATGGAGAGGTCCATCATAATCCACAGCACTACAAAATGAAGTATCTGAAACTGAAAGTCACACTTCATATATTGAGTGACACATCTCGTACTGTCTTTCTGGACTGTCGCAATGTCCAATAGTTTCCTATCACAACCCTCGTGTACAATATACCAAAGCTATATATTTCCAACACCACAACATGTGTATTATCATTGGATAGGTAATTGAATAATCTTTCAGATAAACTTGTAGTAGCAGAAAATGAAGCATACAAAAGTTACACCGCAAACAATGACATGCATTCTCAAAATATGATTCATCCAAAAATTAGTGCTATATAATAGTAGTTTGTCAAAATGTAAACAAACTCAGACAGTTGCAGCTTACTGTCCACCAAGCAGTAGCAGAGCAGTTTTATAATAATAATAATCCACAAGTTAAGTGGCAGTGATCTTCCTTTTATCATTCCTGTGATGTTTATTGTGAGCAGGGCGGACAAATGGTTATCATACGTAGACAGGTACAGAAAGAAACTGACATTTTGTATAAAAAGAACACGTTTGCCTATCAATGGCATGTATTTCCTATTGTTGCTGTTTCTGCCGGGCAGAAACAGATTGTTTGATTTATGCCGGGCAGAAACACTTTCTGCCCGGCATAAATCAAACAATCCTGTAGGTAATTATTAATCAAATGTTTTTTGGTGAATCATAGTTACAGATCATTAAAGGTTATGATGGAAGTAAAATGTTTACTGTTCACTTATTGCACCACGTCTTGCATTTAGAGGAATCATTATAATAGAAAATAAAATGTTGTGGCACATATTTTTAAATACATGCATCGATGAGAAACCGGGAATTATTTTTCTGTGGCCTAAGAATAACTAATTTCAGTTAACTTTCTGCTTATATAAAACAACTGCACAACAATATATATCCATACAAGACACAGACTCCGCATCTGACAGATGTTTTTTGAAGGGGTATAGTGTTCTGTTTCTGGTACAAGGTGCTGTGTTTGTTGACCCAAGCCTCTGCCAGTGACCAATTACAGATTAGTCATACTTTCTACCACCAGCCACAGTGACCCAAGCCTCTGCCAGTGACCGATTACAGATTATTCACACTTTAACCAGCCAGCCACAGTGAGGTGTGACATATGTTGTGGCAAAAGGGATTAGTTGAACAAAAGGACTGGAAGCCTGCTAGAGCTGCTGCTACAGTAGACCATTTAGTTAACAAATTTAGCATTTTAGGGGACATTTGGAGCCCTTAGAATGATTGAATCAAATACAGATTTCTTGTGTATAGTGGCACTACCATATGAAATGTCTGCAAAATTAGATAAAAAGTTACTTAGGAGTTTTTTAAATAGGCAAAATGTGAAAATTTACCAGTTTTGGGGTCCTTTTGGGGGTTCATTATGTGCCCTTAGAATGATGCAATCAAATACAGATTTCTTGTGTATTGTGACACTACCACATGAAATGTATATGCAAAATTATAGAAAAAGTTACTGAACAGTTTTTGAAAAAATAGGCAAAATGTTACATTTTTACCAGTTTTGGGGTCCTTGGAGGCCCTAGGGAGCCCTTAGAATGATTCAATCAAATACAGATTTCTCGTGCATAGTGGCAGTGCCCTATGATATGCCTATGCATAATTAGAGAAAAAGTTGCTGAACGGTTTCTGAGATACGGCAGCTAACGGCGGACGCAGAGTGATGGCAATAGTCCCTTGGACCTTCGGCCAAAGGACTAAAGGGCTCAGCACACTGTCAGTTTTCCCATTGGCGACCATGTTAATGTTTTGTGTGATTATAAGAAAACGTGACCTATAAAGTTTCTTAAACTTACCACCTGCTGTTATTATCATCTCATTGACATGCTGGTCGATTTTAGTCAAAATCTAATATCTCTAGCTCTTGCAAAATGCCTGTATGTATGACACCCGTCAATATTTACAAATGCATGCAGGCAGTAATCCGGCTAAAGTGTCAACTAGCCAAATTGCTGCCAGATACCCTTCCGCTTAGTAAAATCAGCTAAAAAGACACCATTTTACTGTCAACAGCTGCTACAATCACATCTAGAAATCTGACTACTCAAATGCACTTATGTCAGAGCAAGTGAACATTGTAAAAAATCACTGTAATCAAGCAGGAAGTTCAACAGTGTGCTGACCCCAAATAGTGATTTTGGAGAAAAATGTTGAAAACAACACACTTTATAGGCACCAATGTTACAAGCACTCTGCAATTTTAATTTTTGTAATCCCTCCAGGTGTTTGTGTTTTATGTACATTTCAAAGATGCCACCAAACTTGGCAAGGCACCAGAAAAATCAGCACTTCGCTATTGGACAATTTGTAATCCAGCACAACGTTCTCAGGTGGCACTATGAACTCCTGATACAGTTTTCCAGAAAGTCCAATAAGTGTTTTATAAGAAAATTCAATACAGGCAGTTGTTACGTTACATTCAAATGTATATTGATTTTTTTACCTTGTGCCCTATTTACAAAGGTAAACATCAACAAAAAGTCACCTTAGGGTGTGAAATCCTCAAAGGCCAGACGTCTCAAGCAGTTCAATTACATAATATTACACAGCTTAATTAGCAGACATTCAGAAAACAATGCCACTTGCTTAATTGGCCAAAAGGTCCAGTCAGTAGACAGATCTGATAACAGGCTCCGGCTATGGCCTACTCCAGCTAATCACTGTCCTCAGACTTCATTAGGGTCAATGACAACATATTCACTTGTGTTTAATTAGCTGAAGTAAACAAAAAACGATTGATGAATCACCCTGCTGCAATGTTATTGGTTCATTTTCATTCAGATTTTCAAATTGAGGCTTAACTACTGGCATACGCACCCCACCCCCCTTATAAGACATGTGTTCCGTCACTGTGATTTTGACTTGCAGACTGATGAGAAGTCTGTAATATCCCAAAACGGTTTGTCCCATTCAACTGTAGTTTTGCCATACACGTATTTTCAGTAATTGTTTCAAGATATTTGAAGTAAAACTCATCCTCCGACATTGTGCAATGACTATAGCGTGCTTTCGTTGCCAGGCTCTCTACTTGGGCTCAGCACACTGTCAGTTTTCCCATTGGCGACCATGTTAATGTTTTGTGTGATTATAAGAAAACGTGACCTATAAAGTTTCTTAAACTTACCACCTGCTGTTATTATCATCTCATTGACATGCTGGTCGATTTTAGTCAAAATCTAATATCTCTAGCTCTTGCAAAATGCCTGTATGTATGACACCCGTCAATATTTACAAATGCATGCAGGCAGTAATCCGGCTAAAGTGTCAACTAGCCAAATTGCTGCCAGATACCCTTCCGCTTAGTAAAATCAGCTTAAAAGACACCATTTTACTGTCAACAGCTGCTACAATCACATCTAGAAATCTGACTACTCAAATGCACTTATGTCAGAGCAAGTGAACATTGTAAAAAATAATTTCTCAAAAATATAATGCACTTTTTTTCGTCTGTAATCAAGCAGGAAGTTCAACAGTGTGCTGACCCCCTAAAGAGTGGTTACTGCCTCGATGCGGGGATTTCCCACAAATTGTACCGCACTGCGCTCTTGCGCGGTGACGTGCAGGGTCAAAGCGTCGGATCAGTGCGGCGTGGTCATTGTTTATGTACTTCAGCATGGATGTAGTCGAAGGAGATAAGTCCATTGGGAAAAAACGAAAGCCCAACTTTAGGGAGGATGAAATCCTATGTATGGTTGAGGGAATCGCCAATGAAACATTTGTACTGATGAGTAAGCTGCAAAGCTCCATAACTAATAAGAGAAAAGAGAAGCTTGGCGGGAGATCACTGCGAAAGTGAATGCGCTCGGTGTGGCATTACGCACGGAGGATGACATCAAGAAGAAATGGAAGGATTTGAAATCGGCAGTTTTAAATACTGTGCGGGATCAAAAAAAGACGGGAGGCGGACCACCAAGCAAACCGCCTCAGTAGTATAGAGGAGTTTTACGGCCCCGTGCACGTCAACTTTGGTGACCTATGGGCAAAACTTTACTAATAAAAAACGTTTTAATGACCCCTAAACGTTTTCGGCAACCTACTTATAAAAAAACGTGATTGATTACCCCCCTCTAAGTACATTTGAGCTGCCACCTAGCGGTGAGTGTATATATCATTTTGTTTGACCCCTAGCGACCAACGCCGTACCTAGCGCGTGCTGACCTAAGCATTATATGACGCGACTATATAACCACGATAAAACCACTGTGTGCAGACTCTCCCCGTCAGCCCTATGTGAATGCCCCACTGTACCCTATGTTTACAGCAGTGACATAAGCAATATATGACGCGACTATATAATCGCGATAAAACCACTGTGTACAGACTCTCCCCGTCAGCCCTATGTGAATGTCCCACTGTACCCTATGTTGACAGCAGTGTCGTTGCGATAAGCGCTGCTGCTGCTGGAGTGGACTATGACCCCGGCATGACAGCATAGCTGGCTAGCGTTGTGCGTTCTAGTGGTCCGATCAAAACGAAACCAATGCGTTGTGCGTTTAAATAACTAAATAAATCTAGTAGTGAGTTTAAAACGAAACCAAGATATAAATACGCTAACGTACAGGGTATAGATTGGTGACACTGTACGTAGGGTGTTTATGCACTGGATACAGACGAGTGGAAACGTGAGTAGAGAGAATATTTATTATTGTGCATTCGAATCATGGCAGTGCGCTCCATATGGAGGTGGTGTGATTTCCGCATGAAATTGGAAATAGTTTTTATGGCCTAATATTAAATCCACGACGTGGAGAGTATTCGGTGCTCGGGATGGGTGTGGTCCACAACCCAGTGTTGGTGTTCCGTTGGAGGAACGTCGACACGAGGCTGGTGTCGTCGTCGAAATCATTATCGTGGCTGCTAGGTGGTGGTGTTGTTGGAGTCGGTGTGACCGTGCATGTCGGACGAGGTGTCGGTTGGACTATGCATGTCGGCAGTTTTCTATGAAATAAAACAACCACAGTACATGTACGCGTGTTTAAACAAAGGGTGAGAACCATGCATGCATGCGTAAAAGCAGGCTTACGTGCTTACAACTGTTTAAACAAAGGGTGACAATGCATGAACGCACACACGCATGCAAGCAGTCTTACCGATGTGTTGGTGGCGTGCGATGAGATGATGATGTTTTATTCATTGTGTCAAACGATGAAATTGTGAAACGGTCACGCGTATCTGAATGGAAAATCGTGAATGAAATGAGCAATGAGAGCGCGCGCGCCGTCAAAAACAGCGGTGGCGCATGACACTACGGCTTATCGTGATCGGAATGTGAACGGAGAACAATGCCCTTTTCAAAAACAATAAACGAAAAGCTGAAAGCATGAAAGTAAACGTTGTATATGATTAGTTTGGGCTCAGGAAACGTGTGGTGCAGTGATATTAGAGAAATTCGATGTAAAGAGACATTTGTCGATTAATGTACTAACGTGACCGCTAACTTTTTTCCTAAAACAAATTCCTCGGTAGACTAGGCAGTATGTGTTAAGTGCGCATGCGCGTTATTTTGTAATCTGTAGCACGTGACTTATCGCGATCGGAATGTGAACGGAGAACAATGCAATTTCAAAAACAATAAACGAAAAGCTAAAAGCATGAAAATAAACGTTGTGTATGATTAGTTAGGGGTAGGGAATTGTGCGATGAAGTGATATTAGAGAAATTCGATGTAAAGACACATTTGTCGATGAATGTACTGGCGTGACCGCTAACTTTTTTCCTAAAACAAATGCGTCGTATGTGTTGAGTACGCATGCGCGTAATTTTGTAAGATAACGGTATTAGTGTTAAGTGCGCATGCGCGTTATGTTGAAAGATAACTGTAGACAATGCCATTTCAAAAACAATAAACGAAAAGCTAAAAGCATGAAAGTAAACGTTGTGTATGATTAGTTAGGGGTAGGGAATCGTGCGGTGAAGTGATATTAGAGAAATTCGATGTAAAGACACATTTGTCGATGAATGTACTGGAGTGACCGCTAATTTTTTTCCTAAAACAAATACCTCGGAAACAAGTCAGTATGTGTTAAGTGCGCATGCGCATTATTTTGTAAGATAACGGTAGATTAGGCGGTATGTGTTAAGTGCGCATGCGCCTTATTGTGGAAAGTATAAAACGGTTGAGAAAATGCTATGTTGTATGACGCCGATGATCTAACGTATTGTTTCAGCACCAGCAGCAGCAGCAGCAGCAGCAGCAGACGTTCTCCCGCGGCAATGGCAGACAAAATACCAAAAAAGATGAAGGCGCCACGCAAGCAGAGTTTGAAGGCCGCAGCAGCGGCCGGCATCGGTCAACAGCAGCAACCTACGCCAGCAGTAGCAGCGGTGTCAACGGGGACGGCTCCTGTTAAGAGGCCCGTGGTGCTCATTGCACCACCGCTGGTTGCCGTCGGACGTAAGCGAAGCGCCGAAGAGGCCTTGGGCACCGTCGAGATGGCTGCGGGGCAGCCACCCCTAGTGCGGAGCGCGTCACTCGAACGCGAATGTGAGTCGACAGAATCATCGCTTCCTACATTGGTGAGTCTGAGGCATCTGCAGTGTGCTGACAACGGTGTTTATAAGATTAAGTCGCCCGTTATGATCGACGCTGTGTCGTACAAAGAGAATTGTACGTATTTTGGATGCTCCCGTTGTCGCCGGAAATTGTATGCGAAAAACAATGGTGGGCGATTGGTATGTCGAACGCACGGTGAGGTGTTTGTGCCGAAATATTTCTTCGCGTTGCGTGTGATGGTGAGGGATGGTGAGGATGAAGAAGACGAGCTTTGGATTACTTTGTTTGACATACATATGTCTAATCTCGTCGAGTATCACGCCGACTACTTGGTGGAGTTGAGCGAGGAGCCACTCCACGATACCGTGCTGGAGTTAACCGGCACGGAAGTGGAGGTCAGTGTGCGTAAGACGACTTGGAACGGGGAGCCATCGTATACTGTGCGCACACTGAAGAGATACAACGACGCCTAATGTGTTGTGTTGTTTGTAGGAAGAGTGCCCGATACTGGTAGATTTGCTGACGCATGCGAACGTGCAACAACGAATGATAAGGTGGCGTGAACGTGAACTAACTGAGGAGGCCTGGCAACTACTAGTCGAGACGGCAGAGAATTACATAAAGGCGTTTTGGCTAGCTTACGAAGCGAACTTATTTTGTAGCATTCCGTAATTAACAGTTGTGTTTATATGCTGTAGGAAGTGCGCCGCGTACTGCAGAATATGTTAGAGAACAACGAAAGGATGCGTGCGAGGTACGATGATGTTGCCACGTTCGTAAGAACGCTGCTGGAACGTGAAGTGGAGGAAGCTATAAAGAGGGAGGAGGAGGAGGCCGAGAAGGAAGGTCACAATCAGGCGGACTAATCATAATAATGTGTTGTAGAATGTGCTGCTGCAACGCACCAGACGTGAATGTATGCGAGATTTCATAGACGCGTTGCTGACGGTGGTCACCGAACGTAAAGAGTAGGACATGCTTTGTGCTGTAGGGAGGAAGCGGAATGCGTGACGCTAACGTGTTGGACGCCATAATTGAGGAGGCGCTCGGTGTATCGGATACAGCCGCACGTCGAGTGCCAGCACCGACGTATAACGAAAGCCTGTACTCGCCACTGGGGACGATGGGGCCGACGTGCGCTCCGTGTTGGAGCCTATCGGAGGATGTGTCACAACGTCAAATCGTCGTGCCGAGCAGGGCCCAGTAGGTCTGCCGTTATGAACGGCTCGCAATGGCCCTCCTCGCCGAGACCCTCGGTGAGATGATACTGGAGCGGGCGCGCCATAATTGTGGCGTATGCGAGCCCAATGAGGGCTGCCCATATATACATATGGTCGGCTATCGTGCGGGACGGCCGAACCGTGTCTACATACAGCGCTTCGACAACACGGGGTGCATCGTAATGCGACACTTCAACGCCGTGTTGGGAACGTTTCTGCGTCGGTCCCTTATTCCGTGCTTCACGCGTCTCGTACAAAGTTTGCATGAAACTACGGTGACATCAACTGGTCAGCAGCCGCAAACGGGTCATGCGGGGGAACTGTATTTGGTCCAGTTCGTTTCGGACTGGCTACTAGGAACGAACTGGAACGACTACATGAGTCGCGTTCAGCTGGAGTCGGCCGTCCATACGTATGTTCAGCGCAGGAGTGGACTCGAATAAAGAACGAACAATGCTTGCTTTCGATTTAATAACGAACAATGCTTGCTTTGCTTTAGTAACAAAGGCGTTGAACGCTGTTTTTGAATGTTGTACTTAATAAAACGTTGAAAATGTACTTTCCGTTTCCGAGTTACACACATTACCCAAAACGTCCGAGTTACAAAAATCACCGCTAGGACACCGTCCCCTTATTACCTAAAACTTTCCTTTCACTAGGACGTAGTCACCACCACCACCACCACTTGTTACCTACAATGCACTCCGAGTTACCCAAAACAACGCAGTTACCTAAAACATTTCTTCCGCTATGGCACAACCACCACCCACAATGCACTCCGAGTTACCTAAACATTCCTCGCTAGGATGCAACCACCACCACCACCACAGTCAGCACTGTTATAAGTGATCGAAAAAGTAGCAGCAGTCAGTCAGTCGGTCAGTAGAGAATGCCACCACCTTCTCTTCCAACTAGATGGCAATGTCCGAAATGTGGGGGTTATTTCGCGAAACAGTCGACGTTAGAGCGACACACAAAGAGCTCGAAAAGATGCGGCAACGATGCACTATGCGTAAAACTTCGAGAGTGCCCAAAATGTGGCGCGACGTACAATTCGCGTCACGCTATGCTACGACACCTGAAGGAGCGGTGTGGCCGTCAGACGTCGCCACCGCCTGGTAGTAGTAATGAACATGCGGCGGCGGCAGCCGCTAGGGCGGTGTCACCCGACGGTCTACAGCGTGTCGTGGACGAACACCGGCGCAGCATAGAGACGTCGGTAGCGCGCAGTGCCGTGCAGTCCCGTTACAACTATCGCATGACCGCCTGTACGAATACGCGGGTGCTCGAACCGCGTCTGAGGGCAATGTTTCGCGAACAAAAGAATGCGTTTAAAATTAACGTTAGCTACGGTTTCGTATTATGTTACAAGGTGCCGGGTCGGTACCGATATTTTCATTCTTCCTGTAACTGTTGCGGTCGCCTCCACGAAACACCCGCCCTAGTTACCGATTGCCGTTCGTTCGAACGATTCCTCGACGCCGTGCGCACGACCGACGTACTGCAGTATGCCATCGCGCAGCGCCCCGACTCGGGGTGGATCGTCGAGCTCGTAACGAACGCCACCTACTTCGTGAACGCCATCATCGCCCATCCTATCGGGTGCGTTGGCGCGACGCTTCCCGCCTACGTGAGCGTCAACAAGGGCATCGTGTCATTCACGAAAGATCGTCGAGGCATGCCCTACGACGATCATCTATGCCTCTTCCGGTGCATCGGCCTCCACCTGCAAGGTGGCCGCCGACGACGCGAAACCCACCAAATCGATACGACCCGTTTAACGAAAGTCGCTACTAAACGACTGCACGCGCGGTATTGTCGCGCCACGCGCACGACGGCCTCGAACGGTATCCGCCTGAACGAACTGGAACGCGTGGAGACGGTTTTCGGCATCAACGTCGCCGTCTATCGACTGACGGCGACGAATGGCGCCTCCGAACTAGTCCGTCGCTCGCTAGAAGTGCACCCCACGACCTTGAACGTCAACCTGTACGAGACGCACTTCTCGTACATAAGCGACCTGCGCGCGTACACGAAAACGTACAAGTGCGGAAAATGTGGCAACGCCCTCTGGCGGAACACGTGGGCGTTACGAAGTCACGAAGCGATGTGCGAAGGTGGCGTTCGTCACGTGTTCCCCGGCGGTATCTACCGACCGTCGCCGTCCGTATTTCAGCGGCTCGACGACGAAGGCATCGACGTCGGCGACGACGACCTGCGCTACTACCCGTACCGCGCGACGTTCGATTTTGAATGCTTTTTCGCTGATAACGATCTGCCGACGGATACCAACAAATGCCGGTGGATAGCGCGACACGAACTGCTCAGCGTGAGCGTCGCGTCGAACGTGCCCGGCCACGAAGCGGCGTGGTGTTACGTCACGACCGGCGATTCGGCCGAACTCGCGCGTCGCCTCATCGACGACCTGGAAGCCGTGAGCGCGGCGGCGTGCGCGGCTCTACGCCCCCGCTACGACGCGACCTTCGAGGCGCTCGACGCGCTTGACGCCGACTGGCGGCGACGGTGCAACAACGACGACGACGTCGCGTCACCGTACGCCGCACTCGCCGACCGCCTGTGGACGCACCTTCGTCAAATGCCCGTACTGGGATTCAATTCCGGTAAGTACGATCTGAATGTCTTCAAGAAGTACTTGACCCCCCTGCTCATAACCGGCGACGCGCAGCACACGTCGTCGGCGTTTACCATTAAGCGTCAGAACAATAACATGTGCCTGTCGACGACGACGTTGGAGTTCCTCGATATAACTAATTACCTCGCGCCCGGCGTTAGCTACGATCGCTTTCTGAAAGCGTACGGCTGCTCGTCGACGAAGGGGTACTTTCCGTACGAACATATCGACACGTTGACGCGCCTGGACGAAACCGCCCTGCTGCCGCGCGAGGCTTTCTACAGCCACCTGAAACGCGAGAGAATCTCCGCGGAGGCGTATGAGATTTGCGCGACGGCGTGGCGTGACGAGGGCATGACGATGATGCGCGATTTTTTGATGTGGTATAACAATCGAGACGTGGCGCCGTTTCTCCAGGCCGTCGATCGTCAGTTCGCCTTCTATCGGCGCCGACGTATCGACATGTTCAAGGACGCCATCAGCGTACCGGGGTTGACGTTGTTGTACCTGTTCAACGACCTGCCGACGTCGATCCATTTCTCGCTGTTCAACGAACCCAACAAAGATCTGCACCGTCTGCTGCAGTCGCAGATCGTCGGCGGCCCGTCGATCATCTTCGCGCGCCACCACGAGGCCGGCGTGACGGCAAATCGAGGTGGCGACGCGCCGTGTCGTTCGATAGTCGGTTTCGACGCGAACGGCCTCTATCTGTGGGCGATAATGCAGGAGATGCCGACGGGCTGGTACACGCGCCGGCGCGCGGAGAACGTCTCTCGACCGGAACGCGTGCATCGCTACGGCCGTATGGCCGTGGAGTGGTTGACGTGGGAGGCGGCACGAACCGACGCGCGAATACGTCACCAGTTGAACGGACGTGAGAAGCGCATCGGAAAGTACCGAGACGACGGCTGGTGCGCCGCCACGCGAACGGCGTATCAATTTCACGGCTGCTATTTTCCCGGCTGCCCGACGTGCCAGGCGCACGTGACGACGAACGCCGTCAACGGTCAACCGATGACGACGCTGTACGCCGCGACGATCGCCGTGACCGCCTACCTGCGCCGTTTCGTCGACAACGTCGTCGAAATGTGGGAGTGCCAGTGGCGCGCCGTGCGACCACCCGCGGTGCCAACGCCACCCGACGCGTCACGATGGCAACCGGCCACGCCCATTACGCGCTCGACGATACTGGAGGCGGTGCGCGACGGCTCTCTGTTCGGCCTCGTGCAGTGCGATATCGCCGTGCCGGAAGCGCTGCGCGCCACGTTCGGCGAAATGCAGCCCGTGTTCAAGAACGTCGATATCGCGCGCGACGATCTCAGCCCGTTCATGCGCCGCTACGCCGAATCGCACGATCTCCTCACACGACCTCAACGGGCGCTCGTCGGTAGCTACTTCAGCGCCGAGATCGTGCTCGCGACGCCCTTCCTACGCTGGTATCTGGCGCACGGTCTCGTCGTCGAGCGCGTCTACCAGGTCATCGAGTACGCGCCGATCGCGTGCTTTCGCCGCTTCGGCGACACAGTCTCGTCGGCGCGACGCGAGGGCGACATCGATCCCGTCAAATCGATCATCGCCGATACCTTTAAACTTCTCGGCAACAGTTCGTACGAAAAAACGATTACGCGCGTGGATCGGCACGGGGAAATCAAGTACGCCACGCCGGTCGGCGCCTCTATGCTCGTCAACAACCGTCGCTTCCGGCAACTCGACGTCGTCGTAGACGAAGCGCTGTACGAGGTGGCGCTGAATAAGCGCAAAGTCGTCTGCGGCCTGCCGATGCAAATCGGCTATTTCGTCTTACAGTACGCGAAATTGAGAATGCTCGAATTCTATTTCGATTTCGTCGACGCCTACATCCCCCGCCCGCTCTTACAGTACTGCGCTATGGACACGGACTCGGCGTACATTGCCCTCGCGGTGCGCGACGTCGACGCTCTCGTACCGGAAGAACGTTGCGACCACTACTTCCGGAATCGATCGCTCTGGTTTCCGGCCGAATGCTGCGACGCGCACGTGGACGCGTACGTACGACGGCGCGTCGCGGGACTAGCGTGGGCGGAGGACGCGCCGGCCTGCTGCGCGCGCCGACGCCTGTTCGATCGTCGAACGCCGGGTCTCTGCAAAAAAGAGTGGCGCGGCGACGGAATCGTGGCGCTGTGCAGCAAGACTACTACTGCTTCGGCGGCGACAACGGACCAAAGTACAGCACGAAGGGACTGAGCAAGCGACAGAACGACATCGACGAGCACACCTTCCTCGCCGCACTGCGCGACCGACGCAACGGCGTCGGCTGGAACCGCGGTTTCCAGGTGAAAGACTTGTCCGTGTTGACGTACGTTCAAGAGCGCGCGGCGTTGAGCTACTTCTACGCTAAACACCGCGTGCTCGACGACGGCGTCACCACGGCGCCGATACTCGTCTAACTCATATAACAACTAACCAACTACTCGTCTAACTCGTCTAATCTAAGGAATGCCCCACCCCCCTAGGGGTAGTTTCTGTATGTATGTATGTAGGTAGGGTAATAATAAACAACAATTGTGCACAATCATCATCGTTTTTTTTATCACTACTACTATACACGTAAAATCGAAATTAATGTTGTAATGGTTTTAACCAATCGAATACGAGACAGTCATTGGCCACCCGATCGGTGCCGAATAGGCTCTGGAACGTCGTCAACGGCATACCGCGACATCGGAGGAGAAGTTAGGCGACACAATATTGTCCGCACACGTTAGAGACGACGCTCTGCAGCCGCTTGTCGTTGTACTTCCACGCGTCGCCGCAGTTGCGGTGCAGGAACGCGTGGAAGTCGGCGTGCAGTGACGGCAGACCGTATGAATCGAAGTACTCGCCTCGCCGGTCGGCGTCCACGTAGACGGCCACCCAATGCTGCCCCGGCTCGCCGCCGTCGTCGGTGTTGCACACGAAGGCCGTCGGGTAAACGGTGGCGGTGGTGGTGGTAAGTAGCGCATCTTTAGGCACGACGCCGACGACGATACGTTTAGCGTACGTATCGCGTTCCAGTCGACGCATCAGTTGGAACGTATCCATAGTTACCAGTCGTACACGACGTTCCGGTTCCTGTCGATCTCCAGCACCGTCTCGAATTCCGCGTACACGACGACGTTCACCGGACGGGGTAGCGGCGTCCCGAAGTGCATTTCGGCGCCCTCGGTCCTCTGACGCACGACGTTGAAATGATCCCCGTCGCAACAGTCGGGGGTCAGGTCGAAACCGAAGATGGTGTAGACGGCGCCGAATTCCGTGCGCGATACGTCGTTCCCCTCGTCCTCGTACGCCTTTCCGGTGGCCTCGAAGAGATTCATGTAGCTCCGCACGTACCGGTCGTGAGGGAAGTACGGCTGCAACGGCTTGTTCGGCACCTGACGTCCGTCGACGACGAGCGTGAGGAAGTTTATGTCGTTGTCGCGCGCGTCGAACGGATTTCTAGTGTAGTCTCCGTTGTAGGCGACGTTATCGATCATCATCAGGAAGATGCGTTTCGGAATCGCATCCATGTACAAGTTCTCGTGCGTGTGCGATAGCGTACCCGCCGTTATTGAGAACGATTTGCAGTCGATGCGGCGCATCGGAAACTTAGCGTTTCCCAACGTCCACGCTTTGATATGTCCCATCTGGACGTCCGGGTTCAACTTCACTTTTCGCACGTGCAGTCGAATCGACTGCAGCACGAGACGCCACCCCGGTACGGCTTGCGCGCCCATGAGCGCGAAGGCGTCCTTCGAGCGCACCATACGTACTTTCGTGTCGATGCCGTTCGGCATGTGCCTGTTTAGCATAAACGCGTCGACGTGCACACGTCCCATCATCTCCACCTCGTTGCTATCGGCCGTCATGACGCGCCGTGCCTCGAACCCGACGTTGTTGTTCCCGAGCGCGTCCATCTGTCCGGCGGTGTCTTTGTACCACAACGAGCCCGTGAGATGCGAACGTTTCGCGTCGCTACCGTAACTCAGCAGGGTCTCGAGGTATGCCCGGTACGCGTACGTATTGGTCGACGGCGTCACGAGGGTGCCGTTCAGCGAAACGTCGATTTGACTGAACATCGAAAGCAGGAAATTGTTGACCGGGGCCACGTTGGCGCCGGCCGCCAGATTGGTACCGTCCCCCTGAACCACTTTGAAGCGGACGTACACTTGAAGGCTCGCCAGTTCCGTATAGTCGTTGCCCGAACCCGGAATGAGGATCTCGATCGGGCCGCCGGCGTTGTGATCCGTCAGCGGCTGGTAGACGGTCCACTAACAGCTCTCGACGCTCGTCTGCGTCACCGGCCCGCTGAACAGGTCCAGTTCGGCCTTCACGCCCTCGCACGATGCTCCATTCACGATCGCCATCATTACTCGTCGAATATGTCGTCCGTTCGACGCCGTCTCTTCCGCCTACTGACGGCCGTCGCCGCTAGGCGCGGTCTCTTTATGGCGGCACTGCCGCGGCGGCGCTGCTGCTGCGTTTTTTTCCTCTTCTTCTTCGTCGGTGGCTGCGACGGCGGCGATTTCAATAGGCCGTCGAGAAGACGGCCTCCTTCGCGCGTCGTTTTATCGACTGTTTCAGATTGCCGCCGGCGACGACGTCGCGCGCCACGTGCACGCCGGTGTTGAACGCACGTTTTCCCAACGTTAACGCGCCTCTCTTGATAAGCGGCATGGCGCTTCGAAACAGGCTCCCGAAGAGAATGCCCAGACCGTGACCTCGTTGCCCCCGACCACCGAAGAAAACCGGCAGCTGACCGCCGACCTGACGAACGTAGTAGTCCACGTATGGGTTCTTCGTCGACGGCATGTTAAAACAATTTCGATTTACAGCGTCTGACGTGAAGCGTCGTCACTAGCTTTCCCTGCTCGAATGGTATCGGTTGACCGAGATCGTCTCTTATATGGACCTCGACCTCATCGAATTGATGACGCAGCAGCTTCACGTATTGCACGCGGTCGAACGTTTCCGAAATAATGCTGCCGTTTTTACTGTAGACGGCGATGTTTCGAAGGAGTGGCGCGTACACGTCACCGACGACGCGCGGCTCTATGAGATCCGTGTACACGTACAGGGTGTCGACGCCCGCATTCATATCCACCGTATTGTGACCTTCGTACGCGTACGTGTACGCGACGGGCATGGTGTCGATGACGACCTCCGGTGCGGGGCCTCTCATCGGGGAACTCGTGATCATGTTGCTATGGAAACCTAGTACTTCCTTCAGACGACTCGTATGAGGTATAATAAATTCGACACCCGGCGACATATGCAGCGTCATTCGGTTAGAGACGTCGCTGAACTCTAGACGCGCCTTGACCTTATCGGTGCACAATTTCATTAGCGCCTCGTTGATCTGCTGCATCAACGTGTAAACGCTGTTGTAGAAACCGTGAGCAATCGTGCCCTGACGGTATAGCAGGATGGTGTCGCCGATTTCGTCTACGTACGTGAAAATACCCGGATCGCCCGTCGCGCAAGTCAGGAAGAAGTACGCGTCCTTCTCTCTCACGTTGTACCACGTGTGCGGATACTGTATCGTCACCAGTTCGCATACTCACTCCCCCAACAGGTCGAAACGTCGCGGCAGCGTCGTGAAGTAGTGCGTCAACGTATTTTTGGGGTGACGCTTGATAGACGCGTTGCTCGGAAGCGTCAGTTAAAAGTCAGACGAGACCGCCATCGTCGCAGCCGGGTCGTCGTCGACCACTCATAGACGGACTCGGGAGCAAGTAACCGAGACAGCTGCTCAACAGCGCCGTCCACAGGTTGGAGTCGCCTTGACCTTTCGTCAGATTGTATATACTAACGGCGATGACGAAGTACAGGACGACGAACTGAAAGAGGAATACGATTTCGGCCTTAGGGCATTCGTTGCCGCAGATTTGCCATGGAACGGGTTCGGCGGTGGTTGTGGTGGTAGCGTCGATGGAGTCCGCGTGCTCGTCGACGGAGTCCGCGTGCTCGGCGCCGGAGTTCGTTCGATGATCGCCGCTTGAGGTAGTTTCGTCGACGCCGATCATCGTCGCGCCACTGCGGTCTGTTGATACAACAGGGGCCTTTATACGGCAAGAACGAAGATCCGTTGCATAACCCCGCCTCGTGCAGTCGCCAGCACCCCGTGTGGCGAATCCAACGAGTCATTCTCATCTCCGGTGCCGCCACCTCACTAGTAGTCTTTATAGGTCCACGAGCGACTCGGCGTCGATCCAGCTGTTGAAGGAGGCCGGATAACCGCTCCATTTTACGAGCGCCTCCGAACCTTTGCCGCGACGTCGACGACGACGCTGTAGAACCGCCTCCACGCGATACAGTTTGTCCTTCGGAACGACTACGCGTTGTAGTTCCGGTTCTTAGAAGGCGCCCTCTACCGGCGTCCCGGCGTCGTCCTTCAGGCGATAAAAGGGCGGTTCGGACGGGTGCACCTCTACGACGGTGAAGAGCTCCTCGCTCCAGTTAGCCATGTATCCTTTTTTGAATTGACCCCTCGTCTTGCTGATACGTACGCGATCTCCCTCGCGCTGTTTCGGTTTTCGCCGTTGACCGCAGCCGACGTTGCCGCCATCGTACAGTCGTTGCCATACGGCCTCCTGATTCGTCGCGTCGACACTCGCCGGCGTCCCACCGATGCTTCGGTGGTAGGCGTTGTTGTACGATCGCACGAAATCCGGTAACGCCTCTACGTAGCGCAGCGTCTCGTGTTTCGTAAAATAGCGCCACATACGCGTCTTCAAAGTCCGTTTAAACCGTTCCACGATGCTCGCTTTAGTCTCCTCGTTATGCGTCACGAAATGATGAACGCCGCGCTTCTTTAGGAACGTTTGCAGGGGTCGGTTCAGAAACTCGGTCCCATTATCGGTCTGCAGCGCGTTCGGCGTCTCGTCGTCGGCGCTCAGCAGGCGCTCGAAGGCCGCGTCGAGCGACGGGCCGGACTTACTCTTCAACGGAACGCACCACGCCCACTTCGAAAACACGTCGATGACCGTCAATAGGAATGTTATACCGTCGTTGTTCGTTTTCAGTCTAGTCAAGTCGACCAGATCGGCTTGCCACTGCTGGTTTCGACCGCCCACGATGACGCGACGTCGTTTGAAATGTCGTTTAACCGGTTTGTGTAGGGTACAGGCGTCCTGCGACGCTAGCCACCTCTCGACGGCCGGACGTCGGATCTTCGACGCCCGGTGCAACGCGTCGACACCTCCGTAACTTCCCACCCTTTTCGGATCGAAGTAGATGCTATTCAGTTCGTCGTCGTCGTCGCCGACGTCATTTCGTTGCTGTCGACGCTTTCGTTTTGGACGACGACTCCACCCGGACACCATGGCAACGACGACGACGACGACGACAATAAATGTACGTTGAATATTATACACATATAGAGAGCGATAAGCGCGATGGTGAAGCCGACGACGATGACCGTTATCGATCGTCGTGACGGCATCACAACGTGTCCCACGCCGCGACGCCCAACGAAGGGGATCGTTGTCTCCGTTTAGTCTCGCGTCGCATCCGTCGTCTCCACTCCGGCGTCGCTGATGAACTAGTCGTCGACGCCTCTTCTAGTAGCCGCTTCTGTCGTCGCTCCATGTACGTCCGATAGCGCGGGTTGCCCACGAATTCCATAGGGATATTCATACCCTTCATGCGCACTCCGAACTCTCGCCATCCTACGGGTGCTGTCGTCTTCGATCTCGTTCGCATGAGATCATTCACTAGATCGACCATGTTACTCCCCGCGATCGTTTTACCGTCGTACACGAATTCGTCGCGGTCGTTCCATCGACACAACGGATCGGCTTTCATTTTTGCGATAAGCAGACCCGTCTTCCCTTTCAGCGTCTTCGGCATGCTGGCTATGATTTCGTGCTCTACGGCCTCCGACGATGGTGGCGCCACCGCCGCTGCTGCCGCCGTCACCGCAGGCGTCTCGCCGTCGCCGCTGAACACCGACACGCGTACCGGTTGCGCCGCTCGAGCCGCCTCTATCGTGTTGTAACGGCTGAGCAGTTGATTGTACGACGCCACCTTATCGCGTTCGGATAAATCCGACCGCTCTAAAATGTCCTTCATGTCGCTGTCCAGGCTACTCAGTACACGTGATCGGGGCGTGGTCGGCGGCTGATCGATACGTGGCAGGAGGCTTTCCACCAATCGCGGGTCGACCAACGCCATCTTCTTTGCGTACTGCATCAATCACCCGCTGCCGATCACCTGTCTGAGCAGCGGAAGGAGAACGGTGCTCGCTAACGGCGCTAGCAGGGCCGTCAGAAAACCACCCGCACAAATTTTGCAAGACGGCTCGCTTCTGCTTAATCGCAACTTGTTTGTCGGCGAGTTTACGCAGGTGATCCCTGTATTTTGCCAACACGCGTTTCTGTTTCGGCGACAACTTCACGTTCCCTTTCAGAATGTTGTACGCGCAATCGCACAGACTACAAATGGGACAGGCGTCCGCGTGGCCGATCACGGCTTTTCACAGATCGATGTTCCGCCTATGTCTCTCCAACAGCTGCAGGGCAAAAATGTGTCTCTTCACACGGTTCGTCGGTCCCGCCAACTTCGGTCGTCGCTTCGCTACCACCGCGCACCCCGTCATAGCGACTAATAAACGTACGTGCCGACGTCCCTCTCTTCTTATAGGCTGCTGCCTCCGCTACCGCCGCCGCCACCCTTCCGTACGTAGACGTACTGAAGACGATCGTCCGGAAATATGCACGAACGCAGGTGCATGTCCTCTTCCGTTTCCTGTTTCAGATCCACGAAGAGATAGCCGTACGGCGACGACGTCGCGTCTTTGAAAGCCTCTATCACGTAGTTGACCTTTCCCGGGTACATCTGTTTCGCTAGGTGACCTACTTGACCGGCGTCTCGGGGGCTCTTGAATAACACTATGTATTGGGCGTTCAGGCTGATTGTACGGTTTTCTTTCCCTTTCGGAAACATGTTCTGCCGCAGTTGTACGACCGACGTATTACAATGATGGCTTTTTTTAGTAAATAGTCACCCGGCTATCAGTCTCCTCCATGAGGTCGTCGAGTACTAGAAGCGTCCTCGCTTTACCGTCTAAACGTTTCGGATACGGCAGGCCGTCTACGAACTCTATTTTCGAAGACATAGACGCGTAGCCGGTCTGCCACTGCCCGTAGCATCACAGGATTTTCTCGGGCGGCGGATCGATCATAGCGTCGTGACGTATCAGACGGTCGACGAACGTCGTCTTACCGCACCCCGTAGGACCGGCTGCTATACATGTAAAAGGATGCTTCAACGACGGTCCGCTCATTTTCAACGACTGAGTGAACACTTTTTACGCGTCTTTATAAGTGGCGCGCACCTCCATTAACAGTTTACCGAGCATGTTCTCCCCCGCTACGCCCCCGATTCCGGTACCCCAGAAACCCTCCCTACTCGGTACCCATTCCACCAATTCGACGTCCCCGGTGGCCAACAGGGCGGCCTTCAACTCGGTCGACGCGTCAAACTTGCTCCTCAACAACGCCTTCATACACCCCACCCTAACGGCGCGCCATTCGGTTCCCGTTCTCTTTTTTCGAATTTCGTAACCGCATCGTTTCGCTACATAAGGCGATCGCGTTCTTTTGATACGGTCGGCACTTTCCACGTCGTCATTGAACATTGCTTTCCTATACTGATAGGCCTGCTCGACGGATCGAAAGCCCTGACCGAACGCCGACAATCGACACGAATACATATTTGACAAAAACGAGCGCGATCCACCAAACTTTACAGGTGACGACATACCGACTACCGATAACCCGCTACCGCCACCGCTTATATACTGTCGCCACTAGATGGCGCATCTAGAAAGCGGCGACTGGATTCGAACCAGAAATCTTTCGATCCCTAGTCGAATGCTCTCCTAGGAGAGCTAATCCGTCGCCAACGTTTATGCAGTGATTTTATCACGGCTATATAGCCGCACAATCAGGCTACTTTGAGAGGTACTTTGAGAGGTCTACTCTGCGGTCCGTGCTTGTGTACATTCTACTCAGCAGGTACGACGTTGATCACTAGGGGACAATCTGCTTAGGTCAGCACGCGCTAGGTACGGCGTTGGTCGCTAGGGGTCAAATACAATTATATATACACTCACCGCTAGGTGGCAGCTCAAATGTACTTAGAGGGGGGTAATCAATCACGTTTTTTATAAGTAGGTTGCCGAAAACGTTTAGTGTCAAAAAATCCTTTGATCTTTTTTTTATAAGTAGGTTGCCGAAAACGTTTAGGGGTCATTAAAACGTTTTTTATTAGTAAAGTTTTGCCCATAGGTCACCAAAGGTGACGTGCACGGGGCCGTAAAACTCCTCTATACTACTCGCCTCCATACGCGGATATCATCATGAATATCATTGGTGAAAAAACTGACATGGCCACAGGCATTGGTGGTAAGTTGTCATTTCGTGTCCAGCCAAATTTAAGATTATTTATTATATGTTAGGTTGTGTGCTTTCAAATTTCACCATGTTACGTACATTTGTTATTGACTGTGTTGGCTGCTGTCAAAAAGAATGAAGGAAATATAACACAATAGGACATTAAATGGCAGGGAAAAATCTCAGTTTTAAATCAATGTATATCTAAGATCATTTATTTAAATATATTCCTGTACACTATTGGTCTTAATCAACAAAATTAAAGTCAAAATGACGTCAAACCAAATTTTTTATAAAGAAGACATTAATCATAATTGGAAGTATGAAAGACTTTGTATGTAATATGTATGCATGTGTATTTTCCATAGCCGAAACTGTTAAAGGAAATAAAAATAAGGCATTAGCTAAAATCCTTTTTCCATGTGTACACAAAGTTTAACATTGTATGTAACATTTGACAACATTAAACAAATACAGAAAAATACATTTGTAGCATAAATTCGATTTTAAGCCCGTCTGTGAAGCGATTCCCGCGGAAAATAAAATTTTAATGAGCTAGGCGATCACGTGGTATCGTGACGTCACTTATGACACACTCGCATCAGGCCGACCCTTTCCATGCATTCAGAGCATGTTTACAAGGATAGCTTTTGGGTCGAAACGAGCGTCAGAACGAGTTATTGTGCAATATTCCGACGTAATACAAACATTAGCATCATAGAGGAACAAACATTTATCTTACGGCTCCACATGAATCGAATTTTATTCAAAACAACGAATGCGAATGGGCCAACAAGTCGACTAGGTTTCGCCGAGCTTGGGCTCGTTTTCAGAATAATAATATCGAATGTAACCAACGGGAGATAATCTACACCAATAAACATACATAGCAAACATATATTGTATCCAGCTACATAAAGTAACGTGTATAAACTCATAATAGCAGTAGAATATCGATATATGAAGGAGTTGTACAATTTATCATAACAACTTAAATCAGTAACAGTGTTTCCGTTGGTCCCGCTAGCTCAGTGGGTAGGCGCGTTGGTTACTTGTCATTTATTTTACAATCGGGCGACGCCGGTTCAATCCTGACAGCATGCAAACCTTTGATTTTCTTTACACTTTTTTGTTTATGTTTTCACGAAGTAATATAAACAAAACCATTTTATACTATAATGCACTGTTTGTAAAAAAAAAAAATTTTTTAGTAACTATTTATTCGCCACAAAAATGAAAATATGGTCATTATATATAACGATGTTTCTAAATTGTATTTATCCAGACAGATCTCAATCTGTTTTCACATATATAATTACAATATATTACCGTACAATATATTTACAATTAAAAAATTATATATCCATTACATTATATTTGTTTGGATAAATAAAATTTAGAAACATCGTTATATAGTGACCATATTTTCATTTTTGTGGCGAATAAATAGTTACTACAAAAATGAAAATTATTTACAAACAGTGCATTATAGTATAAAACGATTTTGTTTATATTACTTCGTGAAAACATAAACAAAAAAGTGCATAGAAAATCAAAGGTTTGCATGCTGTCAGGATTGAACCGGCGTCGCCCGATTGTAAAATAAATGACAAGTAACCAACGCGCCTACACACTGAGCTAGCGGGACCAACGGAAACTCTCTGACTGATTTAAATTGTTATGATAAATTATACAACTCCGTCATATATCGATATTCTAGTGATATTATGAGATTATACACGTTACTTTATACAGCTGGATACAATATATATTTGCTATGTATGTTTATTGGTGTAGATTATCTCCCGTCGGTTGCATTCGATATAATTAATCTGAAAAAGAGCCCAAGCTCGGCGAAACCTAGTCGACTTGTAGGCCCATTCGCATTCGTTGTTTTGAATAAAATTCGATTCATGTGGAACCGTAAGATAACTGCTTGTTCCTCTATGATGACAAGTGTTTGTATTACGTCGGAATATTGCACAATAACTCGTTCTGATGCTCGTTTCGACCCAAAAGCTATACTTGTAAACATGCTCTGAATGCATGGAAAGGGTCGGCCTGATGCGAGTTTGAGTCATAAGTGACGTCACATCTCGGCATCCCGAAAAGCGCGCCAAAAAATGCATATTCGAAAATGTCCGGATGCACACCATAAAATGTGGAATTTGTAATTCATTTAATTTTTGGTTTGTTGGCTTGGTGGACGTGGAAATAGATAGCAGGATGTAATATAACATGAATTCGAGCAATATATGTTTTTATTCCCTTTAATTTATTTCCATGATGGTATTTGTGTGATGTTTGTCATAAAACCAAAACTTATAAATTATTTCCGCTACCATATATATATATATATAGGGAAATGAAAATCTAACACACAAAAAACAATACTATCATGAGACCCTACTAACCGCATTTATCACAATAATACTCACAAAACTCATAATGTTCAATGTTTCAGTGGAAGGTGCAGACAGTTTTGTGTTGGAAACAAGTGAAGGTCAATCAGTGACTGTGCAAATGGATGAAACTTCGGGTAAGTAAGCTTAATTAATAAATGATTTTTATATTAAATTAGCTGATGTGAAGATGTGTCCCGTTTAGGTTCATTTTTTTTTGGAGGCTATATTTGGCGGAGATAGATCGTTGAAATTGGTGGTGTATCAAAGTTCATAAGCAAGTGGAATTACTGATTGATAAGTATTATTCTTGCCTTAATATCATTCATAAAGTAGCAGTAAACATATATTGAGTAGCAGTTGTGCTTAAAGTTAGTTAGATAAAGTATTTTAGGACACTTTAGTCTAGTGAGTGATAATAGGGTACGTTAGCTTACGGCTACGATAAGTTTGTAAACAAGATTTAACAAACCTCGTTATGTGGTAGAATATATAGGTGATAAAGTAACAACCATAAACTACCTACATAAGATAATATCTGTGTAAGTCAGTACCTGCTAGACATTTTGATAAGGTAGCTTTGTTGTTAAAATTAAGCATTTGCGATAATCGGGCGAACTAAGTTTATGTAGCTAGTGTCTCTCTTATTCGCTAGGGCGCTGTATAACCTAAATAAATAAGGCAGTCTAGCGTACGCAATCTTACGTAAAGTGTAACATTTGTGCACAGAAAACAGTCTTCTTAAAGACTACATAGACAGTGAATAGTGTAAACACAGTTGACAAAACTATTTTAAATAGCTAATTAGATTATTATTATTAAATAAATTCTGATATGGCGCCTTGCAAGCGGCAAGTCAAGGCAAAGAGACACTTGGTGTGCGACGACTGCCACAGTTGGGTAGATTTTGCCTTATCCGGCTGTACGAAGTCATGGACAGAAACCAAGGAAGAGGGATTCACCTTTCAGTGCGTGGGGTGTTGGAAGGTGAAATGTCTGGAGAAAGAGGTAGCTAGGTTGGTAGATATTGTGAAAGGGATGGAGATGAGAATCAGCAAGGAGACAGATGGAATGGAGAGAGACGACAGGGATAAAGTTGGGAATACTGTGAAACTGAAGGAGCAGAGTAGTGGCAACAAGACCGAGGAAAGGAGACTGAGAGGAGGGAAGGTGATCGGAGGGGAAGAAAGTGGAGGATCGACGGCAGGAAATGTGACAGGTGTGAAGGTGGCAGGAGAGAAAGGACCGTAGAGAAAGAGGCAGGAGGGAAAGAGAGACGGGAGAGGAGAGAAGGAAATGCAATGGGAGGAAAGATGACGGGAAGAAAGGAAGTGAGAGTACATGTGACAGAAGAGAAGTCGGGAGGAACGATGACAGGAAGAAAGGTGACAAGAGAAACAGCGTCAGGAAAGAATGGAACGGACGAGATTGTGACGGGAGAGCAGAAGACAGGGGAACAAGATTACAACCAGACAGATGCAAACTGTAGAAAGAGCTACACTGAGGCAGTGATTGAGGGGGCAATGAGGAAAGAGAGGGTGTTTATGGGCGATTCGATTATGAGAAAGACAGATAAGACTCTAAGCGAGGGAGAGGACGTCGTTGTTTGTCTACCGGGGGCTAAGATAGAACATGTAACTGAAAGGGTAGAGAAGGTACTGGGGCATGGCAAGGGAGGGTCTATACTAGTACATGTAGGGACAAATAACGCAGAGAGGGAGGGAACAACTGGGATGGTTCAGAAGTACAGACAGTTAGTGAAGAAGTTAAAGAAGACAAGAGTAGAACAGATTATCCTCTCAGGAATTTTGCCAGTAATGGGAGGAAGGGGGCCGACATAGAAACTGCAAGAGGATGGCGATCAACGCACTAGTTGAGCAGATGTGTAAAGAAGAGGGGGTGGGATTCGTAGATTTATGGGGATACTTTGTTGGGAGGGAAGATATGTACATGAGAGATGGCCTACATCTAAGTGGAAAGGGGCAGCAGTTTTCTCAGAGAACTTGCTGCAATCTGTTGACAGTGGGACAGGCTGCATCTATTTAAACTAGATTCGCAGGGGGGATTCACAGAGAAGCCTGAAACTGGAGGCATAGATAAAGACAGCAGAAATAAATCGGCAAAGAACAGCCTGGAAAACTGTTCTGAATCAGGATATAAATGCATTTGTTTAAATGCAAGGAGCATAGTAAACAAAAGAAGTGAACTAAACATTATGGTAGAAGATATTGACCCTCACATAATAGGTATAACCGAATCGTGGGCCACCACTGATATATCAGATGCCGAATTGGGACTAACAGGATATGTAATGTTTAGGAAAGATAGAATAGGAAGAAAGGGAGGTGGAGTTATTTTATATATTAAAGAATCTATCCAGGCTTATGAAATAAAATTAGAAAGAGAAGAGGATTGCGAAGAAGCTGTTTGGTGTAACATAGTTACAGAAAACTCAACGTTAACAGTTGGGTTAGTTTATCGAAGTCCAAACATAAGCATAGAAGAGAATGAAAAAATACAAAACGCTATAAGGGAAGTAAGCAAACGGAACTGTATTATTATGGGGGACTTTAACCATGGGCATATACAATGGAAATCTCTACAGAGTATGGGGAGTGAGGACCACAAGTTTTTAGTTTTAGTACAAGATAGTTTCCTTTCTCAACATGTGCTAGAACCAACCAGGGGAGAGAATGTGTTAGACTTAGTTTTGTCCTCACAGAAAGAATTAGTTGACAATGTCAAGATATGTGAGCCACTGGGGAGTAGTGATCACAACCAGATACATTTTACCATCAAAGTAAAATCAGAAAGGAATAGTAAAAAGCAGTATAGGAGAAATTTCCACAAAGGAAGGTATAAGGACATGAGGAAATATTTAGCAAAGATAGACTGGAATAACACACTGAAGAATAAGACAGCAACCGAATGCTGGAATATCTTAAATAGTGAAATTAAGTGCATAGTCGATAAATTTGTACCTTTCAAAAACAAGGGAAACGGTCTAAAAAGAAACACTTATCGAAAGAAGCCATTAGAAAAATTAAGTATAAACAAATGATGTGGAAGTCATATAGATGTACTGAAAATGATGAAGACTACAACATTTATAAAGAAGCACTTAATCAAGCTACAGCTGAAATTAGAAATTCAAAGAGAAGCTATGAAAAAAAATTAGCTAGTAATATAAAACATGACAGTAAGAGTTGTTATGCGTATATTCGAAGCAAACAGAAAGTTCAGGATAAGGTCGGTCCTCTAGAAGATAGTGCTGGAAATACAATATCAGAGGGATTCTTAATGGCAGAAGACCTGAATGAGTATTTTAGTTCAGTGTTTACCAGGGAAGATATTAGTTCACTGCCAGTACCAGAGGCTAAGTTCAAGGGGGCAGATTCAGACTATTTAGGACAGTTAGTTGTAACCTCGGAAATGGTAGCTAAGAAAATAAGGGCTATGAAGGATAATAAATCACCTGGAGTGGACGGGATTCCGCCCATACTACTATTGGAAATTGTAGAACAAATTAGCGTACCGCTTGCAACAGTTTTCAATTTGTCATTAGAAGAGGGAGTGGTTCCTATAGAATGGAAAGAGGCAAACATTATACCGTTATTTAAAAAAGGTTCGAGAAACAAGTCAGAGAACTATAGACCAGTGAGTTTAACATCAGTGATTTGCAAATTATTAGAAAGACTAATTAAAGATCACATGGTGGATTTTCTTGTTAAACATAACTTGATAAACCCATCTCAACATGGGTTTTTAAAAGCGAGGTCATGCTTAACAAATATGTTATGTTTTTTGGAAGACATCACTAGGTGGGTAGATGAGGGATCACCAGTAGATATCATCTATTTAGATTTTCAAAAAGCTTTCGACAAAGTACCACATCAAAGATTACTCCTTAAGCTAAAGGCCCATGGCATAGGAAATGGTATAATAAACTGGATAGAAAAATGGCTGAATGACAGAAGACAACGTGTAGTAGTTGATGGGAGGCTTCAAACTGGAAATCGGTATTGAGTGGGGTACCACAGGGATCAGTACTAGGACCTATATTATTCTTAATATATATCAACGATTTGGACGATGATATAACAAGCAAGGTGTTAAAATTTGCGGATGATACAAAAGTGTTTAGAAGGATTAAAAGTGATGGAGACAGACAGCATTTACAAGATGATCTTGATAGGTTGATCAAATGGTCTGAAAAGTGGCAAATGCTGTTCAATTTTGGGAAATGTAAATGCCTCCACACAGGTCATGGGAATGAAGAGGTAAAATATAAAATGGGGGGTACTGTTCTAAGTACTACTGTAAAAGAAAAGGACTTGGGGTTAACCATTAGTGCTGATATGAAGGTTTCAGAGCAGTGCGGAATTGCAGCGTCAAAAGGAAATCAAATCCTTGGATTAATTAGGCGAAATATAACGTATAAGAAAAAAGAATTAATAGTACCGCTGTACAAAACAATAGTGAGGCCTCATTTAGAATATTGTATACAAGCATGGAGGCCATATCGCAAGAAGGACATAGATATGCTAGAAAGAGTACAGAGGAGAGCGACTAAAATGATACCAAATCTGAGGGATCTTAGTTACGAAATACGCCTAAAAGAATGTGGTTTAACAACATTAGAGACCAGGAGATTGAGAGGAGATCACATAGAAGTGTTTAAAATATTGAATGGTTATGAAAATATTGATAGAAACATTTTTTTCTCAGTTAAGAAAAATAGAAGGACCAGAGGACATGAAGCTACATTAGTAAAGGAGCAGTGTAGATTAGATATAAGAAAGTTCTCATTCTCACAAAGGACTGTAAATGAATGGAACAGATTATCTCCTGATTGTGTTGGTGCTAGTAGCGTGAATATGTTTAAAAATAAAATCGACACACACCTTAAAAAGGCGGGATACATGTAGATAAAAAGTATTGGACTCTCGATAAGCCAAAAGGCTTCCTTGTCCACCTGCCATCCAGAGTAATTTTCTGGATGGCAATCTTGTTAAATCTTGTTAAATAATACAACAGGAGGGTCGCCGCCAGCACCTAACGAAAGACTCACATTATGCTAATTCTGTGCTGACTGCTATCATTTAATTATGGAATGTCCCCAAAATTGCTGATAGCATAAATTGCACTACAAAATAAATGTATGATACATTGACAAGTAGAGTAGTAAATATATAATCGTGGTGAGAATACGATTATCTATTGTTTTCATTTCAACTTAATCAAATGCATTAGTGGACTACAACACACTACTCTATTTGTATAATTCAAAATCCACTGGCAAACAAAATGCCTATATTGACATATATTAACATTTTATAATTAGTAAGATGAACACTGTTGACAAAGGAAGGCCTACGCAGGATTTTAATGCATTTGACATATCCAAGCTGTACAAATGATTATGTATAATATATACATGACAATCTAACAAAAACAATACTACCGTGAGCCCTAACTATCTGCATTTATCACAATATATAATACAAAACACATAATGTTCAATGTTTCAGTGGACCGTACATACACTTTTGTGTTGGAAGCAAGTGAAGGCCAATCAGTGACTGTGCATATCATGGATGAAGAATCGGGTAAGCAAGCTTAATTTCTATATTAAATTAGCCCCTGTTAGGCTCCCAGTTACAACTTGAGGGTTGCTGCCAGCACCTAATGAAAGGCTGACTATCCCCTAGCACCTAAAATGGTACTAATTCAGGAAAATAATCATATCCACACGTGGTGCATAATGACTTGCATACACGGGTTTGTATTTGTTTCCAATGTTAGTTTCATACTTATTACAATGACCGTCATGTATAGTATGTGAATAAATCACAGGACAGTGTAAGTTTGAACCATAATTTACAAATGGCAACATACAGTAGCAGTGGTTCCATTCGTCAGTAACATCAAATATAAACTGCACAAGCCCACAGTCCACATACTTATGCAAATAATTTGTTCTAAATGAACTCATTTTGGTATTTCAGACATCTTATCAGTTGCCCTGCCCGTACAGGGACATATACCAGAGGGATCACCCATACCACTGCCAGGACCTTCACCACAGCCTGGTCCGAGCTGCTTCGTGCCTGTGGAGCTGCCAACAATAGCTGCACGATCTGTTCGATCCACATCAACAGCCACACGCTCTACAACACCCGCATCGGAAGCGCCTTCTACTGAAGCCACTGTGAGTGTCTCTACTCCGGTCAATGTTCAAGCAGCGACTACTGCCTCTCGTAGTGCTCCGGTCACAGTGAGAACGCAGCGACGCAAGAGACGTGTAACCGACGCAGATGCTGAGGAGAGTGCCCTCTTCCAGAAGTGGCTGGCATCAGACATTGCAAAAAACGAAACTAAAGTTAAACTGATGCAGTTGCATATTATAAAATTGCAACGCGAACTGCAACTAGAGTAGCCACAACGGGGACGTTGCCTCTGTACGGTGGCGGGACGGAGGGTTGTCGTCTGGCTGAGGGTCTGCAACACAAAGCAACTACAATAGCGAAAGTTGACACTCATGCAATGTGCATTCAATGTGCATGTTTATGAATCAATGTGGTTTTTATCTTTTTGTCTGAAATACATTAAACTATGTAGTTAGTACATAAAACAAATATGTGTTAGATTACATTTTATTTTTATTCGAGATTTCATCCACCATTCCTATCCATGGCAGATTTTCATAAAGACAGCAAACAAAGTTCTGTTCATGAATTTGTAGAGGTGTTTGTACTGCTACAAGTTCGTCTGATTCAAAATCCTCATGATTGTCATGAGCTGTCAATGTCACGGAGACCAATTTTGGTTCATCAGCTTGAGGAATCAAGTTGTAGACCTGTAACTGTGATGTGGAGACGGGGACGAATCGATGCAGCTGCAGAGTTTCCTTTATAGTCCTTGATGAATCGAATCGCGCTTTGAGTTCATTTTTACAGTCAGCAATTTTCTCTCGTGTTACATTGAAGAATTTGATCCCTTCGATTTTTTTCCGTACAAAACTTCATTATTGCTTCAATGGTAAGAATAGGATTGTTGGAGACCGACTTTTGTAACTAGCCTTTTCACAGTGCTTCCAATACCACCACAAGCACTTTATTAGAAGTGTTTTAGAATAATAGATGTACACTTACATTTTTAGAAGCAGCCTCAGAAAGTTTTAGATAAAACACCCCAAAACTGTCCCCATTGTTTTAACTTGATGAACATGTGCTTTTTAGGGGTTCACACTTTGGGTTTAAGCGGGCTTAGAAACTGCCACATGGTGTTTTAAAAATGAGTGCAACTATGTACTAAAGCATATTGCTATTGTACAGAATTTTGAACGATAACACACATAAATATTCTTGATTAGTGAATGTTGTAGTGCTCCGAAAAGCCAATTTATATGCAAATGGCTATAGCTGGGGTGAGGGATTTGTTTACATTTGAGTCCACCTGGTTTTGGGGAGGCAAGAGACCTATACATAAAGCTTAAGTTCACTAGCACCATGACAAGATTTCTAGAGACCCGTAGACTTGAAATGACAAGATTTAACAAGATTGCCACCCAGAGAATTAACTCTAGGTGGCAGGTGGACAAGGAAGCCCTTTGGCTTATCGAGAGGTCGACCGTTTTATCTATGTGTATCCAGCCCTTCTGAGGTATGTGTCGATTTTATTTTTAAACATATTCACGCTACTAGCACCCACACAATCAGCAGATAATCTGTTCCATTAATTTACAATCCTTTGTGAAAATGAGAACTTTCTTATATCTAATCTATACTGCTCCTTTGCTAATGTAACTTCATGTCCTCTAGTCCTTCTATCTTTCCTAACTAAGAAAAAAATATTTCTATCAATATTTTCATAACCATTCATTATTTTAAACACTTCTATCTGATCTCTCAATCTCATGGTCTCTACTGTTGTTAAGCCACATTTTTAGGCGTATTTCGTAACTAAGATCCATCAGTTTTGGTATCATTTTACGCTTGTATACACTATTCTAAATGAGGCCTGACTATTGTTTTGTACAGCGGTATTATTAGCTCTTTTTCCATATACGTTATGTTTCGCCTAATTAATCCAAGGATTTGATTTCCCTTTGAAGCTGCAATTCCGCACTGCTCTGAAACCTTCATATCAGCACTAATGGTTAACCCTAAGTCCTTTTCTTTTACAGTAGTACTTAGTACAGTACCCCCCATTGTATATTCTACCTCTTCGTTCGAGGCATTTACATTTTCCAAAATTGAACAGCATTTGCCACTTTTCAGACCATTTGATCAACTTGTCAAGATCATCTTGTAAATGTTGTCTATCTCCATCACTTTTAATCCTTCTAAACACTTTTGTATCATCCGCAAATTTCAACACCTTGCTTGTTATTTCATCATCCAAATCGTTGATATATATTAAGAATAATATAGGTCCTAATACTGATCCCTGTGGTACCCCACTCAATACCGATTTCCAGTTTGAAGCCTCCCCATCAACTACTATGCGTTGTCTTCTGTAAATCAGCCATTTTTCTATCCAGTTTATTTTACTATGGGCCTTTAGTTTAAGCAGTAATCTTTGATGTGGTATTTTGTCGAAAGCTTTTTGAAAATCTAAGTAGACGATATCTACTGGTGATCCCTCCTCACACACTTAGTGATATCTTCCAAAAAACATAACATATTTGTTAAGCATGACCTCGCTTTAAAAAAAAACATGTTGAGATGGGTTTATCAAGTTGTGTTTAACAAGAAAATCCACCATGTGATCATTAATTATTCTTTCTAATAATTTGTAAATCACTGATGTTAAACTCACTGGTCTATAGTTCTCTGACTTGTTTCTCGAACCTTTTTTAAATAACGGTATAATGTTTGCCTCTTTCCATTCTAAAGGAACCACTCCCTCTTCTAATGACAAATTGAAAACTGTAAAACTGCAAGCGGTACGCTAATTTGTTCTACAATTTCCAATAGTAGTTTGGGCGGAATCCCATCCACTCCAGGTGATTTATTATCCTTCATAGCCCTTAATTTCTGAGCTGCCATTTCCGGGGTTACAATTTAACAAGATTTAACAAGATTGCCACCCAGAGAATTAACTCTAGGTGGCAGGTGGACAAGGAAGCCCTTTGGCTTATCGAGAGTCCGACCCTTTTATCTATGTGTATCCCGCCCTTCTGAGGTATGTGTCGATTTTATTTTTAAACATATTCACGCTACTAGCACCCACACAATCAGCAGATAATATGTTCCATTAATTTACAATCCTTTGTGAAAATGAGAACTTTCTTATATCTAATCTATACTGCTCCTTTGCTAATGTAACTTTATGTCCTCTAGTCCTTCTATCTTTCTTAACTAAAAAAAATATTTCTATCAATATTTTCGTAACCATTCATTATTTTAAACACTTCTATCTGATCTCTCAATCTCCTGGTCTCTATTGTTGTTAAGCCACATATTTTAGGCGTATTTCGTAACTAAGATCCATCAGTTTTGGAATCATTAACTTTGTATACACTATTCTAAATGAGGCCTAACTATTGTTTTGTACAGCGGTATTATTAGCTCTTTTTCCTTATACGTTATGTTTCGCCTAATTAATCCAAGGATTTGATTTCCCTTTGAAGGTGTAATTCCGCACTGCTCTGAAACCTTCATATCAGCACTAATGGTTAACCCTAAGTCCTTTTCTTTTACAGTAGCACTTAGTGCAGTACCCCCCATTGTATATTCTACCTCTTCGTTCGAGGCATTTACATTTTCCAAAATTTAACAGCATATGCCACTTTTCAGACCATTTGGTCAACTTGTCAAGATCATTTTGTAAATGTTGTCTATTTCCATCACATTTAATCCTTCTAAACACTTTTGTATCATCCGTAAATTTTAACACCTTGCTTGTTATTTCATCATCCAAAACGTTGATATATATTAAGAATAATATAGGTCCTAGTACTGATCCCTGTGGTACCCCACTCAATACCGATTTCCAGTTTTTCTCTAGCTAACCTAATTATATATTTTTACCCGCTAGATGGCGCCACCATGTGACGTAGTACTCCGATAATCCACTAGGGGGCGCTACGACGGAAGTGTCGTCGTACCGGAAGTTACTTGACTGTCATGGCAGCCTCTACTAGGGACGATACGTCGGAAGTGACGTCGCACCGGAAGTTACTTGACTGTCATGGCGGACTCTACGCTTCCGATATTTCCGGAAGTGTGTGTGTGTTGTGTAATGGGACAAAACATAACATTTTCGCGAGATTACCCCCAACTTTTTATCTGTATGTAATCTAATTAGATATTTTACTCGCTAGATGGCGCCATCATGTGACATAGTACTCCGATTATCCACTAGGGGGCGCTACACCGGAAGTGTTGTTGTACCGGAAGTTACTTGGCTGTCATGGCGGCCTCTACTAGGGGACTTTACGTCGGAAGTGACGTCGCACCGGAAGTTACTTGCATGTCATGGCGACCTGACATGGCAGACTCTATGCTTCCGATATTCCCGGAAGTGTGTCAACGAATAGAGGTCTATCATGGTCGGTAGATGGCAATACTCTGACTAATTACATTGGTGTCCGTTGAGTGGTGTCGGGAATCATGATGGTCACCTCTTTGAATGAAGTCCTGTCAGGTGGTTGTCCTTACATGTTATTGACATAGTCAAATTCGCTTGCTATGGCAGTCTCTACTAGGTACACTACGTCGGAAGTGACGTCGCACCGGAAGTTACTTGAATGTCATGACGACCTGTCACGGCGGTCTCTATGTTGTATGTTGTGTGTGTGTGTTGTGTAAGTTGTGTATGTTGTGTATATTGTGTGTGTTGTATGTGTTGTGTGTTGTGTAAGTTGTGTATGTTGTGTGTTGGGTATGTTGTGTGTGTTGTGTATGTGTTGTGTGTTGTGTATGTTGTGTGTTGTATATGTTGTGTGTGTGTGTGTGTGTGTGTGTGTGTGTGTGTGTGTGTGTGTGTGTGTGTGTGTGTGTGTGTGTGTGTTATGTATGTTGTGTGTGTGTGTTGTGTATGTTGTGTGTGTGTTATGTGTTGTGTGTGTGTGTGTGTTGTGTAAGTTGTGTATGGTGTGTGTTGGGTATGTTGTGTGTGTGTTGTGTATGTGTTGTGTGTTGTGTATGTTGTGTATGTTGTGTGTGTTGTGTGTGTTGTGTGTGTTGAATGTGTTGTGTGTGTGTGTGTGTGTGTGTGTGTGTGTGTGTGTGTGTGTGTGTGTGTGTGTGTGTGTGTGTGTGTGTGTGTGTGTGTGTTGTATAAGTTGTGTATATTGTGTGTTGGGTATGTTGTGTGTGTTGTGTGTGTGTTGTGTATGTTGTGTATGTTGTGAGTTGTGTATGTTGTGTGTTGGGTATGTTATGTGTGTTGTGTGTGTTGTGTGTGTGTTGTGTGTGTGTTGTGTATGTTGCGTGTGTTGTGAATGTTGTGTGTGTTGTGTGTGTGTTGTGTGTGTGTGTTGTGTGTGTTGTGTATGTTGTATGCTGTGTATGTTGTGTTTTGTGTATGTTGTGTGTTGTGTATGTTGAGTGTGTGTGTTGTGTGTGTTGTGTGTGTTGTGTGTGTTGTGTGTGTGTTGTGTGTGTTGTGTGTGTTGTGTGTGTGTGCTGCGTATGTTGTGTGTGTTGTGTGTATGTTGTGTAAGTTGTGTATGTTGTATGTAGGGTATGTTATGTGTGTTGTATAAATTGTGTGTTGTGTATGTGTGTTGTGTATGTTGTGTGTATTGTGTATGCTGTGTATGTTGTGTGTGTGTTGTATGTGTTGTGTGTGTGTGTTGTGTAAGTTGTGTTTGTTGTGTGTGTTGTATGTGTTGTGTGTTGTGTAAGTTATGTATGTTGTGTGGTGGGTATGTTGTGTGTGTTGTGTATGTGTTGTGTGTTGTGTATGTTGCGTGTTGTATATGTTGTGTGTGTGTTATGTGTTGTGTGTGTGTGTGTTGTGTAAGTTGTGTATGTTGTGTGTTGGGTATGTTGTGTGTGTGTTGTGTATGTGTGTGTTGTGTGTGTGTGTGTGTGTGTGTGTGTGTGTGTGTGTGTGTTTGTTGTATAAGTTGTGTATATTGTGTGTTGGGTATGTTGTGTGTGTGTGTTGTGTGTGATGTGTATGTTGTGTGTGTTGTGTGTGTGTTGTGTGTGTTGTGTGTGTTGTGTGTGTTGTGTATGTTGTGTGTTATGTGTTGTGTGTGTGTGTGTTGTGTAAGTTGTGTATGTTGTGTGTTGGGTATGTTGTGTGTGTGTTGTGTATGTGTGGTGTATGTTGTGTGTGTTGGGTATGTTGTGTGTGTGTTGTGTATGTGTTGTGTATGTGTTGTGTATGTTGTGTGTGTTGTGTGTGTTGTGTGTGTGTGTGTGTGTGTGTGTGTGTGTGTGTGTGTGTGTGTGTGTGTGTGTGTGTGTGTTGTATAAGTTGTGTATATTGTGTGTTGGGTATGTTGTGTGTGTGTGTGTTGTGTGTGTTGTGTATGTTGTGTGTGTTGTGTATGTGTTGTGTGTTGTGTGTGTTGTGTGTGTTGTGTATGTTGTGTCTTGTGTTTTGTGTATGTTGTGTGTTGGGTATGTTGTGTGTGTGTGTTGTGTGTGTTGTGTGCGTGTTGTATGTGTTGTGTGTGTTGTGTGGGTTGTGTGTGTTGTGTGTTGTGTGTGTTGTGTGTGTTGTGTATGTTGTGTGTTGTGTATGTTATGTTTGTTGTGTGCGTGTTGTGTATGTGTGTCTATCGTGCGAGATTCCATCAGAATAGACGGGTTACTGCGTGAGATTCCATCAAAAAGATGGAATTCCATCTTTTTGATGGGATCTCACACGGTAACGCGTCTATTTTGATGGAATTCCATCTTTTTGATGGAATCTCACGCAGTAACCCGTCTATTCTGATGGAATCTCGCACGATAGCCCGTCTATTCTGATGGAATTCCATCTTTTTGATGGAATCTCATACGGTAACGCGTCTATTCTGATGGAATTCCATCTTTTTGATGGAATCTCACGCAGTAACCCGTCTATTCTGATGGAATTCCATCTTTTTGATGGAATTTCACGCAGTAGCCCGTCTATTCTGATGGAATTCCATCTTTTTTATGGAATCTCGCACGGTAGCCCGTCTATTCTGATGGAATTCCATCTTTTTGATGGAATCTCACACGGTAGCCCGTCTATTTTGATGGAATATTTGACGCGATAACCCGTCTATTTGCCTGAAAGAGGAGGGATATCTAAGTGGCTATCATCTCTACTGAACTACACAGACATAAGTGGCTATCATCTCTACTGAACTACACAGACATACTTGTGAAGTGTAAAACTATTAGTAAGGTTTCCAACATATGCTTTGCATTACACTATGAAAAAGACACAAGATGAGATTTGCACATTTTATTACAACACAAACGTATTTATATGTCACGCTCCATAACTACAAGAACCAGAGATTAGACATTGATACAGAGTCTTGCAAAGTTTAATCATGTACAAGACAATACCACTTCTCACTACTTCAGTCTTGCCAGCCATACGGCGAGGAGCCCTTGTGGGTCCAACAAAGTCGGTTCGGATACTCGGTTGTGGTATTGTTCCAGACAGTCAACGAGTCTTTAATCAACCTCATCCTCCATTAGTGTCAGAACCATATGTTTCATAGTGGTTCGCCACTGTTTCGAAACGGATTCTTGCAACCAAGTATTGATATTACATAACTGTTCGACTGTCACGTCGGATAGCTTCACACCTGCGTCTAACAAAACACACCATTCTTTCATCACTGCAGTTGAATTAACTCCACATCCTCGTCAAAGTGCATATAAATTAGAATGTCATCAGGTAACATACAATCGTGATGAAATTGACTAGGATCGTCTATCTCGCAAGCGAGACACTGTCGTCTCGAGAGTTCAACGATGGCACATGCTATGTGACGTACAATCGTCTTCTTCATTTCCATCGCCGGAAACTCAAGCGTAAAGTTCGGACCAGTGGCGACAGGAGCGGCAGTTGTCACATTGGTTGCGTGAGTAGAAATTGTCACATCGTCAGGAGCGGAAGTTGTCACACCGGTCGTGTCGGCGGAAGTTGTCATATCGACCGTGTCGGCGGAAGTTGTCACATCGGTCGTGTCGGCGGAAGTTGTCACATCGGCAGGGATGACAGCAGAGAGAGGCTGAAACTGGATACGGAGCCTAGTGTATCACCTCCACGTGAGTGACGTTGAAGTTTGTGTAAGTATCTCGTCGAGTTTTCTTTATGGTGAGAGACACACGAGTTCCCGTCAACGAGTTCAGTTTGTAAGTCTGCATCGTTTCGTCCATAACAGCAAACGTCTCGGCGTTCACGTCAAGGAGAAGAGCCGTACACTGGTCGAATAAAGTCAGCCATATAGATCGACCCGTCGCTGTCTCGACAAAGCACATGCGCACCACGAAATGCATGTCAGAGGCAACGTAACCGTGTCGTTCGCATTGCAAATGTCCCCTATCGTCGGTAATCATACGCTTCTTGCAGTACCTGCACCCGATGTAGAAGGGAGTGTGCTGGCGTACTCTGTCGATGAGGAGACCTCTGATCTTGATAACGGCGTCGGCGCTTACCGTTGCTTCTAGAGCTGAGATGTCCACGACGTCAGGTTCCGACGGCACGGAAGAACGGTTGATCACCGGCATGATGGGTCGGCTCGTCGGCTCGTCCTCGTCGCTCGAGTCTGCCGCATTGCGAGGTCGGTAGTAGGGTGTCTTCAACATGATGATGATGTTAGCAGTGCTGTCGTCGTGATACGAATGACGGTCCGATTGGCAAAACACCGCGCTTATATAGTTAGAGAATGTGCCGAAAAGTCACGTGGGCGTGCCTAAAGATCACGGATTGTAGAAAATTCAAAAGCACGGACTGCTGAGTAGAATGTACACAAGCGCGGACTGCAGATTAGTTATTTAGTTCACAACTTATCTAACAGGGGTGCTTTCAGTTGATGATGATATATCCACCAGGAGTAAGCCCTCGACAAAAACAAGAGACACGAATATTTGCAGTACTCGAACATTTACTTCACAACTTGTCCACTAGGGGATGATGTTTGTAGTTCGTGATATATCCGTCAGGGGGCTCCATTGCACGCAAGCGTGCAAGAGACACGAATATTTGCAGTACTCGAACAATTAGTTTACAACTTGTCCGTCAGGTGGCACCACTTGTAGGTAATGACATATCCGCCAGGGGAACATGGTTTAAAAAAATCCGTCAGGTGGCGCCACCGGTCAAATTATTTGACCTGTGGTGGTGTTTTGTTTCCGAAAAAATCCGCTAGGGGGCGTTACTTGTCAAATATTTTAGTTCACCAAAAATCCGCTTAAGACGCACGAATTTGGGCAGTACTCGAACATTAAGTTAGAAAAAATTCCGCAAGGTGGCGCTAATGGTCACACTATTTTAGTTTCGAAAAATTTCGCTAGAGGGCTCTACCGGTCAAAAAATTAGTTCCGGAAAATTTCGCTGGGGCGCTGTTTTAGTTCATGACGTATCCGGTAGATGGCGCCACTTGACCTACATCCGGGTACTTGACCTTCCTCTCAACGGAAAAACGGACGCATACGCGCTAGACCACCTCCTTTACTACTCACGCTAGTCGCTCGCGTATTCGCACAGTGGCTATTTCGCAGCACGCACCAATATTTCAAACCCTTTCAAAATCCGTCACCAAATTGGGGCGATATTGAGGGGTATCAGGTTTGGGTGGATTTTTCTGAAAAAAAGGATGAGAATTTTATGAGTTTTCCACAGCATTTGTGTCAATGGAGGTTAAAGGAAAACAAAAGGCAACGTTTTGGTGTTAAGCATCTAAAAGAGTTAATACAAACTAACAATTTCCAACTACAATAAAATTTTTAACATTAGCGGTTTACCAGGAAAACATTTTTGAACACACAACTACCGAATTTCTATGGACTACGCCATTGTTAGAAGAAAGTGACGTCACACTGTCGGAACTCACTTCAGTAAAGTTTCTGCGTATTATTTGTTCCCAACTCCGTTAGGTGGCGCTATGGTAACTTTACTAATTAAACTATGTGCGCATGCGCTGTGACTGTGTAAATAAGATGGCTTTCCAATTCTTCGGAAGACAACTAAAACCAAATCGATTTCGAAGCAGCTGGTTACCGGTTTGAACCACAAAAACAAGGGCCTGTATTGGAAGTTAGGGTAGAGGCGGGTGCCGGTGGGCACGAACAGGAAGGCCCACGGGCAGTAGAAATGTCGAGGCGCATACCATGCCGAGATGAAATTGACTGGTGTCGGTGTGGAAAATGCCGCAGCGATCTCCTTGTTCAGGAACAAGAACTGAATATGTCTGCTGCCAGGAGGCGGTTGATACTCGACAGCAACGCTGTTGGTGAAGGTAATTATTAATCTGTTTAGTTTATTGTTTAAATAACCGATGAGCCTAAGTTCCGGGCTGCGTATGAACAGCGAGAGATGATCGCTCGGGCCGGGACAAGTCACTTGTCTTACATGATTTGGTGCCACTGGACTCGGTGTTTGAACTTTGACATGTCCATTTTCGAATACCACCCATGGCTGTACCTTCACTTTTAAAAAGAAATGTAGTTGAATGGTTCCATGATTCATGTGAACCAAAATTGTACAGGGCAGAGCTATGATAGATTCACATATTGTTCATACTCAGGCGATATGTGGCAGTACTACTTTTTAAAAACATAGCAGATGGATAGATTATTTTTAACTTTATGCATACTGCAATTTTTCTGGCCAAAGTTTACATTGGCTCTTATGAATAAAATATACCTTGAATTTTTTTTCAGCCAGAGCCCCCATTTGTTTTGGTGACAAAGAAAATGACCACCGTTTGGTGCAAATATTGACACATTTCAAAACGGCCTTCCTTAATCTGCATGATATTTCTATGGACCCAGGTATAATACTGGGATGAATACAGTTAGAGGATTGTGATGCATTCTTTGTGATTTTTTTTCAGAATAATAATCCATGTTTGCTTACCATTCGTGTAAAACTATTATTTAAAAGCTTAATTCTTTGTTACAGGTGGACTGCTGTGCAAACAGCAGGGGATTTATAATTCTTTGTTTGGAGCAGGTGATGCTGCAGAATGGGAATTATGCCGTCCAACAAACAAGTATATGTGTATATATGTGCATGCATTGTTACAAGACCAGTGAAATGTGTTGTTAAATATTTATTGAAATATATTAATAATGAACACAATACAACATCATAGTAGCACTTGCAATACAAATATATATAGATAATTTTATCAGCAATCTCATGCCTGATGCCCAAATTATTAACAATCTTCCAGGGATATTACTTAGTGGACTTACCATACGTCATCTACCATCCACATGCTAAGCAAATTCACATCATTGAACTGACTACCATAGTACCATTTGAACCTATCATCAAGAAAGATCATGTATTCAAAACTAACAAGTATGTCGCACTAATCCATGATGTAAACAATAACAGAATACAATCAGAATAACATGCATTGAAATAGGTTGCAGAGGCTATGTATCTGAACCCAACAAATCTAAGACAACCTCCTTAAAATCTCTTGGAATAAAACCACCAACAAAACAACTAATTCAATCGTATGCTTGTCTAAACTAGCCCTGCTAACGCCATTCACCCTTTCTAAATGTAAAGACGAACCACACTGGTTTGACCCAAGACTGATTTAAATATGATGACCATCACCCTAATAAGACAATAATTACAAAATTCCCCTCAACAGCAAGTAATCCTACATAAATGTGTTCATTTTCAATATGACTTACTTTAACCGTTAGTCATTATTTACCCTAGCCTGCTACAATATACTATACATAGTTATTTACTGTATTCACATAGGTACTTGGGTTATCGTTTCACACTTTATTGTATTCTACTGTATGAATAAAGTGATACTCTCTCACTATAGAACACATTATAATGGTTCCACTTAAATTATCATAACGTATAGATACAATGTTTGTTGCACCATCATAATTTGTTCTGTAGTGCAAAATTATCAATATTTGCCTTATTCCAGATGAACACATGTTTAATGGTAAACAATTTATATAAAGGAATGGTGTCGTTACAGAACCGATTTTTATATGTCATTTATTTACAATGTCAGATGTTTATTTGAGCCTAATTTATTTCAGGTCTCTCAGGTGGGCTGCATACAGACAGTTTACCTGGTGGATCCATGGCAAGCTGGGACGAAGGGTACAGAGAGTTCTACCAGCATGCGCCAGCCATGGAATAAGATCAAGGTTCCCTGCCCCCGATGGGGGACAACACGAGTGATACCACGCTGGATTTGAAAACTAAACTAGACAATGTACATGTGACCTATGAAGGTGTAGGTTGGTGGTGGCAGTATTTACTGTTTCTTTACAAATTGACTGACTCTTGCTGCCAGCAGATCCTCCTTCTCTGGTTTTGGAACATCGGCCCCAGTGACTGTGATCGCATGCAGTGTGATATTTCTTTATAAACACATATGTCACTCGATCCGTGAGCATTTGTAGGTGGGTACGTGGGTTCATCTGCTGTGGTCTGTTATGCAGCACCCATTACTTGCATCTTTTGGAACACATGACACCAGTCTCAACAGGTTTGTCTGGGCTGGGACGTGGTCGGTAGTTCCACGCCAGAGCAGACAGCATCAATCTAGCTTTCATTCCTACAGTGAAGAATAGTGCATGCAGTATTCTAATAAAATGTTTGCAAACAACTGGTATAACACACCAGTCTTTATGTTGTTAGTAAGCTGCTGTTATTTACCTTATGACTGTAGCATTCAGTGAACTTTAAAGTGCTTTTCCTGTGTAAAGTGTTGGTTGTTTTTAGTAACAATACAATGGCCAATCATGGTAATCATACTAGTACATTAGTAAACCGATACTGATCCTTACAAATAAGGTATTTCATCATCGCATTCCTTCACATAATTTATTATAACTTGTTTTTTCTTCTTAATTTCTGTATCTACTGTATATACAGTCACTGTATTTTGATATCATGTTTTGATTTTATATTTCTTTAATAAAACTGGTGATAATGACACAAGTACCCTTATTTATTTCATTACAGACAATTGCATTCTGGAATGTAATTATTACACGGAGATGTAATTTATTACATTCAAGTAACTGTACTCATAAATGTATACAGCAACTGATTACAAGGAATAGGTAGGGTGATACAGAATGGGCACTTTCCATCTGTGGAGTATTCGCCCCCTCACATCTGAGTAACTAAACTACTGAAAAGTTGGTCATCAGGAACTTTGACTATGTAACGTTTTTGGTCCCATACATAAGTCGATGGTCCACATATTAACACATAACATGTAAACAGCATTTACATTATCAGTTTTGGAAGTCTGAATAAACACATTTACTGATAAGGTAGTAGTCATGCTGGCTGGTACTTTTGAGTAGCCATCCTGAAAAAAATGATGCCTATGAAATGCAGTAATTTCGAAAACTTATTATAATGTTAGTTATGCGTAGGAGCTAATTTAGTGTATTTTGTATTCAAGTCAGTGACTGGAATTCACCTTACACTACCTGAGTCGTGGTCCCTACTCATCTTCTACTGATTGCAAATCTAAAGGTTACTTGTTGCTTTGGACATGCCTCAGGTATAAAATGAATACATATCAAGTTTGGTACTTGTAATGTAGCCGTTTACTACGCGCAGATTTGTATTTTACTTTGGAATACATGGGGAACTTCCGCTTCTATCCCTTTCACACACGGCGTGTTCTGTGGTTATCAAACTCACTCAAAACAACCCAAATACGACAACACTACATTGGCGACGAGCATAAGTAAGTGAGTTAAGATATCATGGCTTCAAACGGTTTGCCGCATTTCGCCGAATTTGACGTGTATACGGACAGTGCCAATACGGGCGTCCGATGGAAGAAGTGGTTGTCTCGTTTCACAAACATGATGGTGGCGATGGACTTTAGTAGTCGCGCACGTCAGAGAGCACTGCTGCTACATTATGCTGGCGAGCAGGTGTACGAAATATTTGAAACGTTGCCAGATACAGGCGCGTCTAACGATTTTGATAAAGGTTGTGAAAAGCTCACTGCATATTTCTCGCCAAAGAAGAACAATGAGTACGAAGTGTACCAATTCAGAAAAGAAAAACAAGAAATCGGTGAATCACTCGACACGTACCATACGCGTTTAAGACGTCTTGCTGCAACCTGCGAATTCACTGACACTGATCGTGAAATTAAGACACAGATTGTGCAGAATTGTACGTCGTCAAGACTACGACGCCCTGTGTTGCGTGATGCCACTATATCGCTCACCGAAATGCTGGATGAAGGCAGAGCGATGGAGTTGTCTGAGATACAAGCGTCAGGAATGGAAACATCAGGAGAAACGTCAAGAGAAGCTGACGTTAACATCGCCAGCAAACGCTTCAAGAAAAAGGCAACTCGAAACAAGCGGTTCAATAACGCAACATCAATGAACACTGCGAGTAGACAGACATCAACAATATGTCGTTACTGTGGGGACAAATATCCGCATCCGCCGACTAAACTATGCGCTGCAAAAGGCAAAACTTGCAATTTTTGCCATAATAATGGACATTTCGAGAAAGTCTGCAGATCTAAATACGGCAATCAATTGCAAACTAACACTGTCACAAGCACCAACGCAGTCAGTCCAAAAAGTCTGGCAGCTGAATCTGACAATGATTATGTTTTTTCTGCAATCAAACAAACAAACGAGCACAACCCATTGCCCACATGCACAGTGCAGATTGAAGGAAATCCTATGAAAATGACTGTAGATTCCGGGGCGTCAGTTAATACAATTGACAACAGCACATTCAAAATTATCAGTCAATCTAGCAGTATGTTATTCAAACAGCCTACGACGAAAGTGTATCCATATGGCTCACAAACACCACTACCTGTGATCGGCGTGCTTATCACGAAAGTGAAGTTTCGCTCGACGGTCATCGACACAAGCAATCATGTGGTGGAGGGCACGACAGGCAATCTGCTAGGCTGCCAAACTGCACAGGACTTGGGAATCCTCCACATCGCTCAAAACGTCGCAACAGGACAGAACGTCACAACAAATGGCACGTTCCAACCACAAATCGTAGATCAGTTCGCAGATCTCTTTGATGGTGTTGGAAAAGTGGATGGCGTGGAAGTGAAATTACCCATCGACCAGAGCGTCACTCCAAAACAGCAACAGCACAGACGGATTCCTTTTCACATCCGACGTGACGTTGAAAAAGAACTTGATAGACTAGAAAAGCTAGACATCATCGAGAGGGTAAACGGACCAACACCATGGGTCAGCCCAATAGTCGTGGTGCCTAAGAAATCGGGTGAAGTCAGAATCTGCGTAGACATGATAGAAGCAAATAAAGCTGTACAACGCATCAAACATGTCATGCCAACAATCGACGAGCTAATCACCGATCTGAATGGCTCATCTGTCTTCAGTACACTGGACCTGAACTCTGTGTATCATCAGCTAGAATTGAGCCCTGAAAGCAGATACATAACCACATTCACAACAAACGTGGGACTATGGCAGTACAAACGACTGATGTTTGGAATTAACGCAGCATCTGAAATATTCCAAAACACACTCAGCGAATTGTTGTCTGGTTTAGTTGGATGCAAGAACATGTCTGATGACATCATCGTCTACGGAAAATCACAGCGCGAACACGACACACGCTTGAAAGCTGTGCTTGCGAGACTGAAAATCAAGAACGTCAAACTCAACAGAGAGAAGTGTTTATTCTCTCAAAAACAAGTGTGCTTCTATGGACACATTTTCAGCGCGACTGGCATCGAGGCGGACCCAAAAAAGACGTCAGCAATCGTCAATGCAGCTGCACCGCAGAATGCCAGTGAAGTATGTTCGTTGTTGGGAATGGCACAATACGTGTCGCGATTCATTCCTGGCTACTCAGATGTCACTGCATCACTCCGAGGACTGACACACAAAGACATTCCATGTGAATGGAAAAGCAAACATCAACAGGCACTCGACAACTTGAAGGCGAAGCTAGCCAGTGTGTGCACTGTACAGTACTTTGATGCGACGAAACCGTCAAAAGTGCTGGTCGATGCAAGTCCTGTCGGCATCGGCGCGATATTGTGTCAAGACGACAAGGTCGTTAGTTACGCCAGCCGAGCGCTATCTTCAGTCGAACAGCGATACTCGCAAACTGAACGAGAAATGTTGGCTGTCGTGTGAGATGCAGAACACTTTCACCTCTACGTCTATGGATCGGAATTCGATCACAAGCCGCTGCTAGGAATATTCGCCAGTCAGAGACAAGCGTCTGCACGAGTGGAGCGATGGCGATTGAGACTCTCGCCGTACAACTACTCACTCCTCTACCGTCCAGGACGAGATGACGAGAACCCGGCGGATTACCTGAGTCGCCACCCTGTTGAACCACCGGCGACTGATGCTGTAGAAAATACGGTCAACTACATTTGTAGTAACAGCATACCCAAGGCGATGACGCTGCAGGAGGTGAAACTACAATATCTACAAGACAGCGTCACACAGAAGCTACTGCACGCCATAGAGAGCGGTCAATGGACCGACGAGGAAGTGTCACCCTACCTGAAGCTCAAGGACGAACTAGCTGTACACCAAGGCATGGTCCTACGACAAACACGCATCGTCCTTCCTTTTTCACTCCGCGAGCGTGCCGTCGATCTTGCACATCGTGGGCATCAAGGAGTCGTAAAGTCGAAAAGCCTACTGAGAAAGAAGGTGTGGTTCCCTGGAATCGACATCATGGTAGACGACAAAGTCAAGGCATGCCTGCCTTGCCAAGCCACGACCACGCAAGGTTCCGAGCGCTGCACACCGCTGCGAATGTCTCAACTTCCAGACGCACCGTGGCAAGACCTATCGATCGACTTCATCAGACCGTTTCCGAGCGAAGAGTTACTGATCGTCGTCATCGATGACTTCAGCCGCTTCCCAGAAGTCGAAATCATTAATTCAACAAGCAGCAACACGGTAATTCCCAAGCTAGACGCAATATTTGCTCGCCAAGGGATTCCACAACAAATACGAACTGACAATGGACATGAATTCACGAAATTTGCATCATATCTTGGTTTCAATCACAGACGCGTCACTCCGCTGTGGCCAGGCGCCAATGGCGAAGTGGAACGTTTCATGAAAACTCTGGATAAAGCGATCAGATCAGCTTTCATCGAGAAACGAAATTGGAAACAAGATCTCTACACGTTCTTGCGTCAGTATCGTGCAACGCCACATTCTTCGACAGGCGTGTCACCGAGTCAACTACTGAACGGGCGACAGATGAAAGTCTTGCTGCCCCAAATGTACGGGAAGAATCCACAGAGAAGAGAGATAGAGAATCGAGATGTCCAAGAGAAAGCCAAGATGAAGATAAACGCAGACGAGCGACGTCATGCGAGCGACAGCCATCTTCGCGTGGGCGACATTGTACTCGTCCGACAGACGCGTAAGAATAAACTGTCAGCTGCGTTCGACCCTCGTCCACTGAAAGTGTCAGCCACGAAAGGCAACATGGTCACTGCGAGTCGTGGAAACTACTCCATAACACGTAACGTCTCGCACTTCAAGGTTGTGCCGCGCGTGAAGTTCGACGACATCAGTGAAGACGACCAACTCGACCAACTAGACGACTACCTGACTCGAGAAGTTCGCGATCAGCAAAACGACGAAGCTGCGCACGCGAATGTTCCACAGAGACCTGTGAGTAGGGTGAAGGCACCTACGAGGTTTAGAGATTTCGTGATGGACGTTTAGAGTAGCAACTCGCATCCTTGTATTTAAGGTGTTTTACTGTTCTTTATTAAGCGTATATCACAAGGACACTTAGTTTTAGTTTCGGTTTATTACAGTCACAAGTATTCTTCCGAGACAGGGAGGAATGTAATGTAGCCGTTTACTACGCGCAGATTTGTATTTTACTTTGGAATACATGGGGAACTTCCGCTTCTATCCCTTTCACACACGGCGTGTTCTGTGGTTATCAAGCTCACTCAAAACAACCCAAATACGACAACATTACAGTACTTACTCCAGCAACTGTACGTCACCGTTGCATGTTGCACAACACCACCACAGATGGTTTGATACATTCTGTATCCAATGAAGGAGGTCCTCGCATCCCTTGCCTTGGACTTTCGCAGTAAACTTGCGGTTGATGCCTTTCCCCATGTGCCACATCATGTTGGTGATCGAGCTGAAATGCAAATTACAATTATTTATATTTTTTATCCAAATTCAAGATATTTTCACAACAGCTGTTACCTGTTTTTGGTGTTAGTGTGCAAAAAAACAAGTTAGTGACGATGTGTGCACATGGTATATTATTAAAGATATTTCAACAATATATGATTATTGAGTGATGTCAGTATTTTTATAATACAAACATGGTGTATCTGGTGAGCTCATTGATAACTATATTTGGATCACATAATTACTCCCAGAGATATCCTTCCAAATGCAGAATTTTTTTTAAATAGAAAATTGCCATCAAATGTGGCATAATGGACACAAAATTACTTGACATTGACACCCTTATTCCATGGATAAGAGTGGTTTAAAGATATGTAATTGTTGTAAAATTATATCTATTCACAGTAAACATAATAAGCTATCATAATCTGGCATAAAAAACATTTTAGTATTTAAAAAAAAAAAAAACACTTTCACCTGGGTTGTATCCCCTTAACTAAAATTGAGTGTAACATTATGTAATTTTACTAAATACAAATGAAGCCATTGTAAACGTTTTACAATAGAGTATATAGTGATATTCTTCGTCACGTAAACAGTAGTCACACATAATGATATACAAAGTCCAATTATATAACATCATGACAAAAATAATAGGCCAAACATTTCGATATATGACATTGTCTAATGCAATATTATTGAATGCAGAACGTATTGTTCATTTAACACAACATACAGTAAGTTTTGCAATGTTATTATGAACGACAATCATTCCAGCCCATGTTAATCCGTTACTGTAATATCGCTCACGCGACTTTATTGCCGTCAACTTTTGCTATTCGGCTATCTTCTAAAGACTAAACTCTTTGTGGTGAAATATAGTACATTCTGGTACTGTTCTGGCTTGCCTCCAGCATATCTTGCATCTCAAATGTCAACAGATTTTAATTGGATACCAAGTAACTCAGTACTAACCTTCTTGCGATCGATTTCTCGGCGGCGGCGCGTTTGACCGAAAATATGCGTCGCTTCGACGGCTGAGGTCCGTGACTAAATATAGTAGGCACTGCACCTGGCTTCAAACATCGACGTCGGCGACGTTTTGTCGGATCTTGTGTCATTAACTGACGATATGGATTTCCTTCGAAGCACGTTTCTTCAAAATGATCTGAACATATTGCGTTGTATTTCGAATCGAAGGCTTCCAACCAGCCCGTCCACAGTTGTGAATCCACTATTTCACTTCTGGTTGTTTCAAAGGGAAACAAAAAAGACAGCTCATTATCTTTCGCTGTACTATTGTTACAACCGTATATAGAGCAGTGTGGCATATTGCAAGTCACGTTTTCACTGTAAGCTCAACTTATACTAATATAACGAACCGCATCCCATGAACATGAACCAACTACGCGAACTACACAAGACAGTGTGTCGTACACGGCAAAAATAATGCTGCTCGTTTATTGGTTGCTTTCGGCCAAATGAACGCGTCATCAGTAAGATGGCAGTCTACATGTTATCGCAGATTTCGTTAGAATCTTCCACTTTAAAGGGGAAATGAAATGCCTGGACAATCATGGCCTAAACATAAGAACATACCATTTACAGTACATATGACCATGATTTGATGAACTCAGAGCCACGGTATATTTTAAATAATTTTTCAAACTTAGCTATTATTGGCACTGGGCGCCGCCATTACGCTCCAGGGGCGTGTGGTTGTACATCCGGTTTGATTGGCGAGATGTCTCCCAAAGCTGTATACAGCAATTCGATAGGCGACGCAGCATAGCTCTCAGAAAAACCAACGAAACGCATACAGACACATACAAATAGAACAATTTAATGCACTGCTTGGCTACTGGATATATTATAAGTGTTAGTAAGCTATATTTCATATACTTCCACAGAAGGATTCCTACAAAAAAAACCAGGTTATAGATGATGAATTTGGCGTGTCTGCAAGCTCGGCAAGAGTCCGCGGTGGTCACTTTCGAACGCCGGTTGCAAGCCTAAATACGAATGTGACGAGCATAAAAATACATTGAACGTCAAAACATAATTCTTGGTCAAAGCCACAGGTTCATGTCTGGCCGCTTTGTTTGCTTATAACTATGCATCGATGAAGTAATGTTCGGTGAAATGGACATTATTTGCCTTATTTGGAGGGTGAAACGGCGCGTTGGAAATGAGAAGCCGATACCAGCTTGTTGTTGCCAAGGTGACTCGGCACTCACGAATGTCGTCACGTATCAATACGACTACAATATAGTCCCTCAGTTGTATTTCAACGTCTGCACATATAGAAATATGAACTATGCAAAGTTTAACTGTAATAATAAATGTGAATGTAATAAAGTACAAATACGTGTGAATACTAAAATATAATTGGGAATAATGAGTGTTTGTAATCTGCCGATGTAGTTTACAAATCGTGTCTACGCCGCTACGGCTACGCCGGCGCGTTACTACACCTGTCTAAATACCGCTACGTCTACGAGTCTATGCAATCGACATAGTCTCCAGTGGGGGAAATAACCTTCTTCAAAATAATTATATAAAAAATAAATGCCAGATATCGTAGCCAGTATAACATTTTGCGAAACAATGTCGTCATATATTAGTCAACATTAGTCACAGTCCGGGTCAGACCCTGCTGTCAATCATGTAGGCATTGGGATGTATTAATTTAATAAAAATCGTTAAATAAACATTTGTATCATTGAAGTTGGACTGTTCAAATACTATAAAATGTAACCGCAAGTGACATTACAAGTATTTCAAATACCTAAAATATATTTTTACTGTACAGCTCAATAGCATATAACAAAACACTTGTCATATTTGATATAATTAGCTAATGGCATAGTAAATAGGTTCATATATCAGTCAACTAATATGAATCACCATGTAGGCCTCATGCTAATTTGTGTCAAAAATATTTGGCTCCTAACAATGGATCCCGAATTGATGCTCCAGTTCTGATTCGACAATTTAGCAAGCACGCTATCATATCCAGTTTTGTTTATGACAGCAAACACTAATGTATGTTTTTAAAAACAAGGACTGGTATATAATTTAGCGACTTTTGAATGTAGGACTAAGAAGGAAAACAAGAACAAGACATGAAAAAGACACAAAGATTAATGAAAATATAGTTTTTTTTATTTACAAAGTAAGTTCAAAATTATGTTAAACACATTTGAGTGAATATGCATCTTAATTAATCATGAAAATTAAAGATAACACACACAGGTATCCAGTAAAAAAGAAAACGCTGAAAAAATTCACTTATAAATCGGACTTGTGCTCCAATTTTAATGAAAATATGCAAGATTGTGTCATTTTGTTCATAGTATATGACTGAAGTATCCGAACAACCATAGGGCCTAATATCCAATAATAATACACTTATCACTTTGAAATTACTTGATCGCGTAACTTTGTCATTATTAGAATACTACTTATGGATTTTGAGATTGGCCAATCCTTTTGTTTTCATGCGCCTCTGGGCTTGGTTTCCAAGGATTTAGGTACAATAGAAGTTATCTTATTATTATTACTGGCAATGAGTGGTGCCATTGCAGGGAGGGGGGGGGGTGGTAGAACGTGGATATAACGTTCCCTCCTCCCAAACTGAATACACACTGCTGCTCATTGATTCAATATGAGCGACGCAGCAGCACCTCCCGGAAAAAACATCCCAGAAGAATAGAGATATGGAAAAGAAGAAACGTGGAGTGCACTGCATGGCTCCTGGGTGTACAAACTGGTACTACAAGTGCAAAGAAAAAACTTTCCACAGACTTCCGATGAATGAATCCCAAAGGAAAAGGTGGTTACAGGTACTGAAATTGGCGTGTCCACCGGCCGCAACGTCAGCGAGAGTCTGCAGCGATCATTTCAGGGATGTTGATTATAAGGCGAAAGACGCATTTGACGAACAAGGACATTTGGTGAAAAAGAAAACATCGTTCTTGGTGAAAGACGCGGTTCCATCTGATAGATTTTTCCACGTACAGCTTTGCCTGTACCGATTTGTCATCAGCAAAATCGACCAAGAAACGGGAGCTATCGGAGAGCAGAACGGTGCGCAGGAAGCGACGTGCAGAAACCATGCAGGTTAGTAAAATATTATTGTCATTGCGACTTGTCATTATGATTACAGCATATATAAACTCTAAATTTAAAAAATAAAATAAAAAAGACACGGAAATAAAGTCAGCTTTAATGTTGCTAATTTTGATTATTAAAATAAATATTCACCCAATTTCTTCCTGGTGGTTGTCACAGAATATTTATAGACCAACACGACTAATCTCTTGTATCTGAAATAATAATTATTACTAGAGTTGGGTTACGTCCAAAAGTTTCATTAGTGAGTGGGATTTTGTCCAGTGGGGTTTTGTCCTGGATCCATAGTTCACCATGCCTAAAGTAACAATCACAATACATTTCAGATTTATTAATACATTTATTTCAATTAACTAATTCATTTGTTTCACCAATAGTACATATAGAATAGAAATAAACATAACATTAAAAAATTATGGTTGATGAACATCTCTTTACAAAATGTTTGTATAACAGTACGCACAACCAACTTGATTGTTTGCTTACAATAATGTTAAGTACTACAGAATCTGTGGTAATCAGCATTATTTTAATATCATTACATTACATAGTAGATGCGTGTTATTCCAAGTAGTGACTATGTAAAAATGGCGTCCACACATGTGGAATAATGATACAAATCATAATCATACTTGGCACACTTAAAATATAATAAACCGCAACACTCATGGAGGTGGCACTGAGAAATGACATATTTGTAGACCCCCCAAGATAAACTGAAAACAACATGTGAAATAGTCTTGACTAAAGTACACTTTCACAATAAAAACATATATTTGGCATCCTACTACAGACCCCCAAATGATCATACAACATCCCTGGAAGCCCTACATGAATCCCTGGCTATCTTCTACCGTGGCTGCAAACTTCCTCCATCAGTTATAATTGCCGGGGACCTAAACCTACCAGACAGCAACTGGGAAAACCTCTGTACAACAAACCAACACACAGCAACAAAACAACAATCCGGACTAGACTCTGGAAATATCCTTGACCTTGTACGTACATCAAACCCCGCCCCTTATCTCCAGCGTAAACACAGTGACAAGCATGAGCGATCACGAAGCTATTCTCGTTCACGTTAATATGAACCCCATGACGAAAACCAAACCTCCACACAAAGTGTACAACTATAAGTACTAACTGGGAAGCCCTCAAATCAAACTGTACCCTTCTTGCTCAAACGTACTTTGCTCGAAATCCTGACAACCTAGACATCAATTCAAATTGGAACTTCTTTCACCAAAACTACACTAAACTGATAGAACAATCCCTCCCTGGCAGCATGACAAAATCAAAACTGCACTTACCCTGGATCATAAAACACATTATAATACTACAAAGAAAACGGGACAAAACTGATGCTAATGCTAATAAATCAAACAAAAACAAACTCTGGGAACACGGCAAGAACCTAAGAAAAGAAGTTAACAAAGAAATAACAAATTCTACAACAGCTACATCAATAACATCATAGGTGAAAGCTTCATCACAAACCCTAAGCGATTCTGGTCCTTCATTAAACAAACAAAAACAGAAAACCTTGGCATCCCAACAGTAAAAGCAAATGGCAAAATGCAAACAACTGATCCCGACAAAGCAAACACATTAAATAACCACTTCAAATCAGCTTTCACCAAAGAACAACTTCCTATCCCAACTAAAGGCCCATCACCACATCCTCCAATACAAACACTTGATATCGGAATAAATGGCATCATAAAACAGCTTGAAGCTCTAAAACCAAACAAGGCATCAGAGAAACGACATTTGATAATAATTATCATTTTTGTATTTACATATTATATATACATGTATAGTATATATATATTGATCACTTCTCACGAAACACCCTTTTTTATATAACTATTACAAAAATATGCAGCACGGTATCGTAATGGTGTTATCGGCAACCGCCTCATATGTATTTATTCAAAACTATTGAAGATATGACAAAATAAAAGGAACTTTTTCACCTTTTTTGAGGATTTCACTTTAATACTATTATGCTAACATGAATTATGCAATAACCACTAGTCACAAGGTGTGTTTCGTTTTCATGTATAACAATATAAAAATGTATAGTTCAACACAGTCTTCAAGAAATCTCAGCGTTTTGTTGAATGGATGTGTCCCGAGGACAACATATGTGGTGGGGTAGTTTGACAGATACCGAGCGTATACTTATTTTAAACATACAGGTGTACCCAAGAAGGTTAGTCATATAATGGGATCCACACAAACAATGCACCATTGAAAAGGTGACGTTTTATGTGTTGCATGACTGTATGTTGATAGGTGTATATAAGCATTTACATGCAAATTCTTCCTCAATGTTCTAATATGTGAACAAGCAATAAGCACTAAAATTGTCACACTTTATTTTGGCTAGTTTTAGGTGCATCATAAACAAAGTTTACATATTATGGTACATACTTCCGGTAATTATTATGCAAAATAAAAAAATACTGGGAGAAGGTAAGGGATATGGGTGTAAAAGGTTTATGAAAATGGAAAAATGTCACTTTTTTTTCTACATTCTTTTCCACCAGTCTATATTTCATCACTGTGTTGCAGTAGAAGGTCCAACTTGCTACCACATATTGTCAGTGATACTGGCAATTACTTGTTTTAGTCCAGTAAGAATATAGCTATATAATTTCAGAATAATTCAGTTGTAAACTAAAAACTTGTTTAACATTTTATGAATTTGAATGGCAAACAGTAGAATGTTGGACAAGTTTTAATAACATATATGGGTCATTCTCACGCAGAGAGCACATTTGGCACACAAACATGAAATGCACTTTACTGTTAAATTATTATTTTATTGTACCTTTACTAGAGATGCCAATGATAATTTTAAATTGCAAATTTTTTTTTTCTACACTTGAAATTCATTCAGTAAACTGTGTTACTTTCTTTCTATTACTTTTTTCTTAGCAAAAACTGTTCCTTTTTGGCCATTACTTTCTTTCTGATTACCCTATGGTACATATAATTATTATGTTTAGGTTCGGTTAACAATTATATAGTGAAGGTTACAATGCAATGGGCATGGTTATTTCGAAGTGACCCCAGGGTTAGATATATAAACAGGTTTAATTTGTTTATACCACATGACACTCTCGAATTCTAAAGATAACAGTATATTACAGAAAATTCTCCAAAATTATCAAGTGACAGGAAGAATATATTGATGATGACCTGTGTGTACAGTTCCACTTAAATTCATTGTCAATTTCAAAAGACGAATGGTGTATTTCAAGTATGTGTAATTGTACCATTTTATATGTATCATCCTTTCAGGTGAAGGATTCGCCAATACCGAGCACAAGCTTTGAAGGATCCAGCACGCCAGATGACATTGTCCCTCATGGTAATATGGATGTCACTTTTTGTGCTGCCACTGCCATGCCATCGACTTGTAGTATCGAAACACAAACGGAGCCGGTTGTCGTGTCACCAGTGCGACACTTTGTCGATGCAGCAGTTAATACAGATGATATTGTTGTTCCACTGAACATTCATCATGACCGTGGGTATGTGAAGTTGCCATCGAAGTCCAGCATGCCCTCTCCGACTAACCTTGACACTGACCATGACAGTCCTGTCACTGTGGATGACCCTTCGGATGTCCCAGTCTCACTATCGCCATCTTCAGATGATTCTGTCTGCAACAGTGAGGAGAGAAACATAGAAGTGAGTGATGCAGAATATGAGGTATCAGGTGACAGCGATATCACTGATGATGACTCAAGCAGTTCTGACACTAATGGGAAAGACATTATTAACTCGCGCAATGTCTTCGTCGTCGATATCCAAAGGCAAAGACCCACTTTCACTGTCCGACTCCCACAACAATGGAGAACCTGACCCGGGGCCTGACGTATCGGACCGTGGATCGCACACTGGGTGAAACCCGTATGGTACAGGCCCTTTATGTGTGTCAACCACACCAGCCGTCATTTCCGAGTGACTTGTCGAAGTAGAATCTTCATCTGTCGTATCCATTTTCTCCAAAGTGATACGGAAGTTTTAGTCTCGGTGTCCCCACCAAAATCCTTCGACGTCTTTGTCAACAACAAAAGAAAAATAGTCCCGGTACTGCGCGCGCATCTAGTATTCGGACCTTTGCTTTGAAAGTGTCGCCCCCTTCTGGCGGATAAAAATCTGCATTCGGGAAGTGTGACGTTAAGAATGTTTTCATTGGTTATAAATCGATGCCATTTAATTTCACCTTTTTATTTCGAAAGCGTATACAAATTATTTTTAGCCCCCATGAACGCCTATCGTGTATAATAGGGCACCATATCTTTGTTTTCGCGCAGAAATGTCTATTAACGAAGTAAATCGAAACAAACCGAAATTTAACATTGATTAGATAGGAGTGAATCAAACCACTCGCTTGGAACAAAGATGGCGATACGCAGTGCTCTATGTCGACGATTTAGGCATCGAACAAAACCGGTTTTTCAGTTTATCTTATAAATGAGTACTTTTCTGTCACCACTAATGTATACTTATATAGTATATATTTAAATATATCGCATGAAACAGCTGCATTTCATTTCCCCTTTAAGACTACATTCCGAGTAAACCACTGAACTGAAAATTTTGATTGTAGATGCAAATGGTTAGTTTGTGCTAACTCTTTTAGGTGCTAAACACCACAACATTGCCTTTTGTTTTCCTTTAAATATGCTGTGAAATTTTCAAGAAAATCGTAAGACAAATTTTGCAGGAAATCAAGGAAACGTTATAATGGCCGCCTATCAGCCTATGTAAAATTTAAATGTGGTCTTACCCCAGTGTGCGCTTGCATCGTGCGCGAACGTTCAGAAGTTTAGCTTTCGAACTTATTCCGTTTAGAGAGTTTATACGGATAATTCACAACAAGGCTATACAAAGGATCGACCTCCATTGCGTGTGTATTTACAAAACTATCATAGCGTCACTTGAAATGTTTGAGACATGCTATACTTGATATTTGTGTTTTATACCAAATGCCCTTATATCGCCCAATTAAATTAAAATATTTAAATGAAACGCGACACCTATCATTAGTTGTCTTCGCACGACTAGCACTTCCCCTAACTAAAACTGACCCCAGGGGAATACCAAACAAACTTATGCATCGATTATTTCCCTAACTAACTAACCTCGGGAATACACGGATTCACAGTTCCGACACCATCTTGACGTAGATCAGAGTTGCGAGTAAATAAACGCACGTGGGTACGATAACAAAACAAAGGCTACAAGACTTTGGCGTCGCTCATGCAAATAAAGCAAATTACTTTATGATATAAATCAGACTTACGATATACCAAAGTGTATAAACGTGTAGGTATTTACGAATGTACATGTCTCAAAACGTGCTTGTAACTTACATAAAAAAATAACATTAACATAGAATTGAAATGGCTATCTATATCGACGCACGTGTCTTTATTTACTCGCAGTCTCGTTTTCGAAAACTTATTTAAGATAGCGGATGCCCATATATGGTAGAACCGTGAATCCGTGTAGACAATGAACCACACATCAACATTTTAAAAACATTAACATTTTTTGACCTGACCCAATAAAAACATGTAACCTCCGATTTCGCTGATTTTTTTATATGTCGAACCATACATATTCAGTAATAATCAGTGAAAGTTTGATCGTGTGCATTTGAATACTTTAGTAATTATTCCATTTTAAACACATTTTTACATCACTTTAATGCTATAATTTGGGAACTTAGTACAGTTATAATGCTCTGTCAGTATGCAAATAGAGGCTGCATTCCTATAATTTGCTGTGTTTTGTTATGTCCAATATTCTCTACCGATTTAGATCATTATCTACATGTGTTGGTTGGGAATATATACACAAGTGCTGCTAAGACAAGTGTTTCATATAGAAATATGTATAGCAAAATGATCGAAAATAAATCACTGTAATTAAACGTTAGATTAAGATTTTAACAGTGCACACAAGGCACTGGCATATTTAGAGAGGGGGGGGCAAGGGGAGGCAGTCGCCAGCTGTCCCTCCCAAGTCCCAACTGTCAGCTCTGTTGTGTGCTGGACAGGGCAGTACTCGCCCACTTCCCCCCCTCAATGAAAAATCCTGGATACGCTGCTGATATTAGGCACATGCTAACCAAGGTATCATGTACATCAGCAATTCCCATGTTTGTGTTACATCTTTACATTACATATTAACATAAGCTTGACCTTTGACTTGACCTTGTAACCTCATCATGATCAAACAACCTCAGATTTTGTTGATGTTTTATGTTGAAGCATACACATTTGGTTAAATTCACTGAAAGTTTTATCATGTACTAAGAACTTAATTAGTCAAATTATTTTTTTGTATGAAAATGGAGGTGGTCTCATAGAATGACTTGTCTTTTGCTGTCTGCATATTCTCTACACATACATTAATCATCTCTAGGTATACATAATACAATTGTATTTAAATAATATGATGACCTGTAGCTAGTAGATATATCAAAATAACATTTTAGATATGTGGTTTTTATTGTAAATCTCACACATGTACATCAGCAGTTCCCAATGTTTTTTTCCCCGCATACCCCCTGGGGTCTGAGACGATCATCAGGGTATCCCCATCATTTTAACATAAAATATATAAACTCTATAAAAAACAATATTCTACACTCAGTTCACCGATAACACATAATCATATTAAATAAAAATGTACATCAAATTTATATTAAAATAAAAAAATTAGAGGGATGAGATAGCCTTTTCAAAATGAGGAACTCAATTCAGGGAACAGTTTGGACAGTCCGATTCGGAGATCATCCATGACACAGAGTAGGACTCGAAGCTTCGTCTTTGTGGAGAATAATGCCAAAAATTTGTGTTCAAATAAATATACGAATGGACTTGGCCATGAGATGTTCAAGCACGTCATGTTAAACGGTGTGGTCATTCATTAATTTCAAAAAATACCATGTATCTCGGAGGAAATTTGCATCTTTTGCATGGGAAGTTAGTTTAAAATTACGTTTGGTATTGATGACAGGTACGTGCACCTGCACAAGCTGCTCCCTGTTTCTTCATCAACAATCCAAGATTTATCCTTACATAGGCTGGCGCACTCTCTTTGCACACGCGTGCAAATTGCCCCACATTTTTAATGAATTCCAAGGGAATGATAGAACAAGAATTCTTCCTTAGTCTCGGTCTTGGAGCAAAACCCAAGCACGAGTTGCACACAACATGGCGAAATCCTTACTTTCAGCTAACCATACGCATACCCCCCATCAAATATTCCATCATTTTGCTGTATGTATTTCTATATGAAACACTTGTCTTGGCAGCACTTGTGTATGAATCCTCACACCAAACATGTAGATAATGATATGTAAGAAAAGTGTTTAAAGTTGCTTAACTCCTAAAGTATTAAAATGCGCACGATCAAACTTTCACTGATTATTGCTGAATATGTATGCTTCGACATATAAAAAATCACAGATATCGGAGGTTACATGATTTTTGCTAGGTCAGGTCAATTTTTTAATATGTTTTTAAAATGTTGATGTTTTATTACTTGTCTACACAGATAGACAATTGTAAGATCTTTAAAATGACACCAACATCACATCTGTACGTCCACTATGAGAGGAGTTATGACACCTGGAAGAGCGTCAGGTATCAAGGTCGGGTCAAATTTTGATGACCTCTGTCTCTGGAAAGGAAGGTCAGATTGACCTAAAATTTGGTTTGTAACATAAACTCATGAACATAAATTTTGAATATCCAATCCCGTAGCCGAGCCAACCAGGAGCTATGTGGAATAAAATAAAGGATCACAACTTTTAGATTATGAACTTATATACTATGTATAGGCTATGAATAATCGTGTGATGTTACATATATTTAATTTTCAGTGAACCAACATTTATGCAATGACGCATAAAGCAGAACCATTCATCATCCACCAGGATTTGTTGGCCTCTTCAGATGCAAATTGGGTGCCTTTATGCAGGCACCATAATGAATCAGTTGATGTATGCAGATGATCTCTGTATTTTTACCTAGAGTTTCTATGTTGAGAAAACTAACAGATTGTTGTGCCAAGTACGCCAAATGTTTAACATAACATATAATGCCAATAAGTCATATTGTATGGTTATTGACAACAAACCACAGGACATAAAAAATATTCAAAGGTTTTTTGATTTGCTTTTGTGGACTACTGAGGAATATTACACCTCTGGTACTGTTATATTTTGTAGAAAGCATGTTGGGCTACAATTTTGGCCAATTTTAATTTCAAAGTCAAAATGAAGGTCAAAAGGTCATCTCATTTTATACTATATACTATGTATAGGCTATGAATAATCGTGTGATATTACATTTATTTAATTTTCAGTGAACCAACACTTATGCAATGACGCATAAAGCAGAACCATTCATCATCCACCAGGATTTGTTGGCCTCTTCAGATGCATCACCAAAACACGCCCGATTCAATCCAACAGGAATCAACCAAACGTCAGTATCTTCAAAAAGCCAGTCTATCATTGAGCTTCCAACGTGTGGACGTGTGGCTTCAGTCAGTCTGGTGAAACAGACTTCCGATGACCACCAAGTCTTACAAGGTATACATTCTGAAAGTGAACTAAAACATTCCTAAATTTAATTAATGAATATCTGACATAATTGTCAAACCAAGTAATCTACAGAAACATGTTACCACTGAAAGACATGTCAATATATACAAGATGTTATGTGTACATGTCAAACTGTTTAGTATGTGCTATATTGTTTAGTTACTTTTAGTTTTCAGTCACATTGCCATTGTAAAATTTTGAAAACATACTTTACAATTATAATTCTGTTTTATTGTTGCACGCACAAAACAATAGATAGTAGTTGAAGAGATGCTCATTAATTACTAAAACATTATTTACTGTAACTTACTGGAATACTTAATACATTGTTATGATTTTCATAAAGGTTTGACAACTATACAGTCAAAAGACGACACAGCCGAAGTACATTCACAAGAAGGACTCCTGCCATTTGACAAGACATGTCGCCAAAAGGACAGAACATCAACAGATTACAGTGAGCCACACATCCAAGTGAAATCAGAGCCTGTGGAGACTGAAGAATGTAACAGTCATAGTGGAGAAACAAGAAAGTGGGTAGTGTGTGCGGGAGGTTTGTTGAAAGAAGTGTTGAAAGTGGAACACACAGACTGGTCTGTAGAAACATCAAGTGATTGCAGTGAGAACATTGATCAGAAGGAACAACACGACGATGCGGGTGTCTCAGAAGTGAGTGCAACAGAATCAGTTGTGGATCCGTGCATTATCTATGTGTTTACAAGTGAAAAGTCCTTTACAACGACAGATCAGCTTAAACGTCATGAAAAGGTTCGTATAACCACGAATCCGTACATATGTTCTAAGTGTGGAAAGACATTTGCATTGTCCGAGCAATATAGAAGTCATTATAAGAGTCACACACACCCGAAGCCATACACTTGTACCACATGTGGAAAATCATTTGCAGCACACGAAGACCTTATGATTCATGAAAATGTTCACACAGGTGCAAAGCCATACACTTGTACCACATGTGGAAAATCACTTGCAACATTGCGTAATCTTAAGAACCACAAAAATATACATTTAAATTTGAAGCCATACACGTGTACCACATGTGGAAAATCATTCACCACATTCTATAGCCTTCACATTCATAAATATGTACATTCAGGTGTGAAGCAACACATTTGTGCCACATGTGGAAAATCATTCGCACGATCCACAAACCTCAGGGCTCATGAAATCACTCACACAGGTGTGAAGCCACACATTTGTAAAACATGTGGAAAATCATTCACAACATCATATTACTGTAACATTCATGTAAAAAGTCACACAGGTGTGAAACCATACATTTGTACCAGTTGTGGAAAAGCATTCACAACAACTCAAACCCTTAAGAATCATAAAAATATACACTCAGATGTGAAGCAACACAGTTGTACGACATGTAGAAAATTATTCACCAGATCTGAAGCCCTGAGGATTCATGAAAGAATTCACACAGGTATGAGGCCATACATTTGTGCCACATGTGGAAAATCATTCACAGTATCCATAAACCTCAAGGTTCATGAAATCACTCACACAAGTGTGAAGCCATACACTTGTACCATATGCGGAAAATCATTCGCAACATCCAGAACCCTTAAGATTCATGAATATATTCACACAGGTGTGAAGCCATATACTTGTGCCACATGTGGAAAATCATTCACAACATCATATTACTGTAACATTCATGTAAAAAGTCACACAGGTTTGAAGCCATACACATGTTCCAGTTGTGGAAAAGCATTCACAACAACGCAAACCCTTAAGAATCATAACAATATACACTCAGATGTGAAGCAACACAGTTGTACGACATGTAGAAAATCATTCAGAAGATCCGATGCCCTGAGGATTCATGAAAGAATTCACACAGGTGTGAGGCCATACATTTGTGCCACATGTGGAAAATCATTCACAGTATCCATAAACCTCAAGGTTCATGAAATCACTCACACAGGTGTGAAGCCATACACTTGTACCATATGCGGAAAATCATTCGCAACATCCAGAACCCTTAAGATTCATGAATATATTCACACAGGTGTGAAGCCATATACTTGTGCCACATGTGGAAAATCATTCACAACATCATATTACTGTAACATTCATGTAAAAAGTCACACAGGTTTGAAGCCATACACATGTTCCAGTTGTGGAAAAGCATTCACAACAACGCAAACCCTTAAGAATCATAAACATATACACTCAGATGTGAAGCAACACAGTTGTACGACATGTAGAAAATCATTCAGAAGATCCGATGCCCTGAGGATTCATGAAAGAATTCACACAGGTGTGAGGCCATACATTTGTGCCACATGTGGAAAATCATTCACAGTATCCATAAACCTCAAGGTTCATGAAATCAATCACACAGGTGTGAAGCCATACACTTGTACCATATGTGGAAAATCATTCACATCTTCATATTATTGTAACATTCATAAAAGATCCCACACAGGCGTGAAGCTACACATTTCTAAAACATGAGGAAAATCATTCACAACATCATATTATTGTAACATTCATGTAAAAATTCACACAGGTGTGAAGCCATACACTTTTACAGTTGTGGAAAAGTATTCAAAACAACGCAAACCCTTAAGAATCATAAAAATATACACTCAGATGTGAAGTAACACATTTGTACCACATGTGGAAAATCATTCACAACACACCAAAACCTTAAGACTCATAAAAATATTCACACAGGTGTGAAGCCATATACTTGTACCACATGTGGAAAATCATTCACCATGTCCAAAACCCTGAAGATTCATGAAAGATTTCACGCAGGTGTGAAGCCATACACTTGTGCCACATGTGGAAAATCATTCACAGCATCCAGAAACCTCAAGGCACATGAAATCACTCATACAGATGTGAAGCCATACACTTGTACAAAATTGTTGAAAATCATTCACATCGGTTGGTAGCCTTAAGAGGCATGGAAATATATCTCAAGACACTATATTCTTAAAACTCATGAAAATGTTCACACAGGTGTGAAGCTGTTAACTTGTGCCACTTGTGGAAAATCATTCGCAACTTCTATGTTTTGTAAATCTCATCAAAAATTCACGCAGGTGTGAAGCCTTATACTTGTAACATATGTGGAAAATAATTTACAGCGTCCCAAAGCCTTCAGGTGCATAACATTATTTACATAGGTATTAAGCCATCACTTGTACGACATGTGGAAAATCATTCACAGTGTTCCAAACCCTTAAGATTCATAACAAAATTTTTCACACAGGTGTGAAACCATACACTTGTACCATATGCGGAAAATCATTCGCAACATCCAGAACCCTTAAGATTCATGAATACATTCACACAGGTGTGAAGCCATACACTTGTGCCACATGTGGAAAATCATTCACATCTTCATATTATTGTAACATTCATAAAATAACCCACACACGTGTGAAGCTACACATTTGTAAAACATGAGGAAAATCATTCACAACATCATATTACTGTAACATTCATGTAAAAATTCACACAGGTGTGAAGTCAAACACTTGTACCACTTGTGGAAAAGCATTCACAACAATGCAAACCCTTAAGGATCATAAAAATATACACTCAGATGTGAAGCAACACATTTGTACCACATTTGGAAAATCATTCACAACACACCAAAACCTTAAACGACTCATACAAAAATTCACACAGGTGTGAAGCCATACACTTGTACCACATGTGGAAAATCATTCACCATATCCAAAACCCTGAGGATTCATGAAAGCATTGACACAGGTTTGAGGCCATACACTTGTACCACATGTGGAAAATCATTCACAACAACCCAAGTCCTTAAGATTCACTAAAGAATTCACTCAGGTGTAAAGCCATACGCTTGTAACATATATGGAAAATTATTCACCATATCCCAAACCCTTAGGAATCATGAAAGAATTGACACAGGTTTGAGGCCATACACTTGTGGAAAATCATTCACAGCATCTAGAAAACTCAAGGCTCATGAAATCACTCATACATTATAGATGTGAAGCCATACACTTGTACAATATGTGGAAAATCATTCACATCGGTTGGTAGCCTTAAGAGGCATGGCAATATTTACACATGTGATTCAGTATACTTTTTGTATGGAAATGATTGTTATGTTAATTAATTCTTTCACAAAAGCATAATGTATTGGAAGCACTAGGTTTAAAAGCATTATGTTGTATCAGCGTAACAGTCGTTTTACTCGGATTGTAAGTGTGTGTGTACCAAATATCCCTAATAAAAATGTAGGTGGTCGATTATGGAACTATATCTATGTATTTGTGTATTCCGTTCGCATAGGCTCCAAAAAAAGTTCGAGTTGGACGTAATTCGTAAATCTTGATCCGTCTGCATTAAAGTCATTTTCGCACGTTATGACGCGTTACTCACGAGTGTCCAGGGATTACAAGCTCATATATCGAAGACATCGGACATTGTGCGTCTGATCTACGGAGATATCTACGGTTTTATAGACTAAGTTTATATACGATTTGACTTATATTATCGCCCGTTGTCATGGCGATCGACAATGTCGTCATCAACGAACTGTTATGCTTTTATATCAACCGAATGGACATTTTGCCTCGATCTGTCCTAAATCGCATCGTTTTATACAATTTTACAGATGATGACATTGCAACTCCCAAAAACGTTTTATATGCTCACATCTCCGTGCCAACGAAACATCGTCGTATTAAACGATAAGGGTCATCTCGAAACTTCTTGACGAAATCGATCCGGACAATATTCCTATATACGTCACTCGTGATCTTGGTAAATTGCCAAGCATTGATTTTAATCACGTAGATATGTCTACATTATCACGTGAAATCATTCTATGCAAAAATAAACAGTGTGACACTGATGAATCCTACAGACAACTCGCTCACTCGGTGTCTGCATTGTCTACGCAAATTTCTACGCTGGTGACGTCACTTATACCTGCAATACAACCTGTGACCCAGCCCGCGCGCACTACAACTTCACAACCCTTTGCTGCTGCTGCTGCTGCTGCTGCTGCTGCTGCTGCTGCTGCTGCTGCTGCTGCTGCTGCTGTATCAACCTCACTACCCGCCGCTGCCTGTGTATCAACTCCACGACCCGCAGCTGCCACTGTATCAACATCACGACTCGCCACTACTGCTGCTGTATTAAACTCACGACCCGCCGCTGCTGCTGTATCAACCTCACTACCCGCCGCTGCTGCTGTATCAACATCACGACCCGCTGTTGATGCTGTATTAACCCCACGACCCGCCCCTGCTGCTGTATCAATCTCACGACCCGCCGATGCTGCTGTGTCAACCCCAATACCTGCTGCTGCTGGTGTGTCAACCGCTCTACCACAACCAACATCAACCATGGGTAACACCACTCCTCCACCACTGTGGACCGTGGTTGTCGCAAGAAATGCCAAAAAACGTCCAAGTCGGCCTTCTCTAACACGTCCAAGCCGTCCTCTTCTAAATATAAACCGCATACCATGACTACTGGCAACTCTACCAAGTGTGGACTTAAATGTGCTCCTGTTCAACTCGTATATACTGAATACTTTTTAATAGTTAATAGTCAGCTTGTGCCGAAATGTCTACTTATGTGACAACTACTTCGAACACGAAATGCTCACGTGAACGCTTACCAACTAAACATGACTCTTATTCATCCTTCAAACTCTATGTGGACATTGCTAAACCGAACTTACTCTATGATGCCAATCTCTTACTCTATGATGCTGGAACAAAGATTGGACGGTATTGCCCGCCTAGGAAGCACACAACAACAGATTCGACTCACCTGTAAACTGTCAACTCCGTATTGCTTCATTTAATGCCAGAAGCATACGGAACAGTACTTACGACGTGCTTAACATTTTAAAGTCCTATAATTTACGACGATGAGAAAAGACTCCTTGATCTGAAAACCATCACGTCTAATGCCACTGTTCTGATTCTTAAAGTACCTTTACCGTATCAGAGTGATGACAATTCCGATGAATATCAAGCCTTTTTAGGCAAGATACAGGCAATAAGCGATTCATTTGAATCAGCTAACATATTCATCATTGTGGATTTTAATGCGGAAATTAACAAGCCCAGTCTGTTTTCGACACTTCTCAATGCTTTTATTAATTAATTTCACCTCATTCCAAGTGACATTAAGTGTCTCCTTTCTGATGCGTTTACTTAAGTCAGTGATGCTCATGGCTCAAGGAACTGGCTGGACCATGTGCTCAGCACTCACTCCAGTCACTCATCAAACTCTGATATGGTAATTAATTATGATTGTGTCTCTTCTGACCACCCACCCTTATGCTTTACCATATCTGTCAATTTATTACCTACTTCTGAAGCATCCACTCAGGAACAAATTCGACAGCCTTATTCTGTTTGGGGGGGGGCTGCCACTCACCAAGATCTTCACAACTATTACACTCGAACCAGTGTGCTTTTATCTGCCATTGATGTACCTCATGATGTTTTACGCTGTACCAACCCGAAATGTAATGATGAAGCCCACCAGTTACTGCTATGCAAATTCTATGAAGACATTATTAATTCACTCACGGATGCCTCTGACGTAATACCTACTAAGACGCATAACATGTCTTCAATTAAACGTGCTAAATTTAAACAGAATAAAAGACTGCAAAAAATGCTGAAGCTCTTAAATCCGAACGACTTGCTTCAAAACTAAGTAGTAATGGTTTTAAAAACTTCTGGAAAGATATCAAGCAAATGAAAAATGCCAAGTTGCCAAATCCTAGCAATGTTGGCGGTGCATGGGGTGCTGAAAATGTACAGAATATGTGGCTTCATCTTTACCAGTCTCTGCTTAATTCTGTCTAACACATACTAAAAAGATTGACATGTATTTCAGCAATATGCAATTTAATGATCAAATGATGGTTGATGCTAAAGAAATACAAGAAATAATTCAGGCGATTCCTACAGGAAAAGCTCCTGGTTATGACTGTATAAGAAATGTATATTTTAAGTATGCTAATGAAAAACTCCATGTTTTTATGTCACTGTTATTCAGCAGCTTGTTAATTCATGAGTGTTTACCTGACGCTGTGATGGTCACAATAATAGATCCAATAATTAAAAACAAAGCTGGTGATTTGTCTGATAACAATAACTACAGACCTATTGCTCTTTCAACAATTGCTAGTAAATTATTTGAGTCTTTAATATTATCAAGGGCTACCATTTTCTTCACAACGTGTGCCAACCAATTTGGATTTAAAAAAACATCACTCAACTGAGATGCTCATATTTCTATTAAAAGAACTTTTTCGACACTACATAGCAAATGGCTCTTCTATGTATGTCACTATGTTGGATGCCTCCAAGGCTTTCGACAAAGTGAACCATAGCAAGCTATTCACTAAACTAATTGACCGTGGCTGTCCTGCTTTCATTGTGCGCATTCTGTATCACTGGTACAGTACCCAGAAATTCACAGTTAGATGGTGTCAGAGCTTTTCTAGATTTTTTAATGTCTCAAATGGTGTTAAACAAGGTGGAATCCTTTTTCCCCACTTTTTAATGTGTACATGGATGACTCAAGTGTAAGTCTTAACAAATTACAAATTGTATGTCTTTATACAGGCACCATAATGAATCATTTGATGTATGTTGATGATCTCTGTATTTTTTTCACCTAGTGTTTCTGGGTTGAGAAAACTAACAGATTGTTGTGCCATATATGGTGGAATGTTTAACATAACATGTAATGCCAACAAGTTATATTGTATGGTTATTGACATTTAACCTCAGGACATGAAAAATAGTCATCCTGTCACTCTCAATAATCGTCCGTTACCTCACACTACTAAATGCAAATATCTGGGTCATATAATTAACAATAATCTTACTGGTGATGACGACATTGCTAGACAGAAAAGATGCCTATGCGCTCAGGCCAGCGTCAGTAGATAGTATGCTCTGTACGGTCTCAAAACCCTACTTATAAAAAAGAATTTAATGACCACTACTTATAAAAAAAAGATCAAAGGATTTTTTTGACACTAATGAGTTTCGGAAACCTACTTATAAAAAACGTGATTGATGAGCGATGTAATTTGATACTAATTGGATGATTGATTACCCCTACACTAGAGATGCCACCTAGCGGTGAGTGCAGAGAGTATTTTAGTCCTAGCGATCAACGCCGTACCTAGAGCGTGCTGACGTAAGCAATAATGCGTTTATCGCGCTAACCACGCTAAAACCATGCAACGTTTAGTTTCGTACTTTTAACGTAGTCCTCAACGTCGTACCTGCTGACGTAAGCAATAATGCGTTTGTAGATTCGTTGTATGTGAGAGGCCACCTAGCGGTGAGATGCTATAATATAACCGGGGTAAAACCACTGCATAATCGTTGGCGACGGTATAGCTCTCTTAGGAGAGTGTCGTAAGCAATAATGCGTTTATTGCGCTAACCACGCCCATTGTATCGAACCACGCTAAAACCTCCAACGTTTAGTTTCGTACTTTTAACGTCCTCAACGTCGTACCTTGCGCTAACCACGCTAAAACCATTGTATCCAACGTTTAGTTTCGTACTTTTAACGTCCTCAACGTCGTACCTAGAACGTGCTGACGTAAGCAATAATGCGTTTATCGCGCTAATATAACCACGCTAAAACCATTGTATAAACTAAAACCATTGTATAAACGTCGACCCCCGTTATGAATGGTCCCTATGTTGACAACAAGAGCGACGACCGCTGCTGCTGCAGTGATAAGGCGCCGCCGCCGGCTGCTGCTGCTGCTCTAGTGGCCTTTGACCCCTGGATGACAGCATAGCTGGCTAACGGTAAACAACGTTGTTCTGGTGGACGGATTAAAACGAAACCACTGCGTTTAAATACATCTAGCCGTGGGATTACAATGACAATCAAATGCAAATACACTAACGTTCAGTAGGGTGTTTATGCATTGGAAACAGACGCGTGAAAACGTGAGTAGTGACTGAATATTTATTGTGAATGATATCGACCAACGGGTTGCTCCGGCGGGGAACCGAAGCCTTCTCGGTGATACAGTTCGAGAGGCGTGATCGTTCTCCATAGTCCATTGGGCTGTTTGACGAGAAACATCCGTGCCAGATCGGCGATGTCGTCATCGTCAGCCTCTCATATTGGGGGAGTGAAATCCACGACGTGGATAAAGTTCGGTAGATGGAATGGGTGTTCGCCACGATCCATTGTTCATTTATTATAGACTGCTGTGTGCATTGTATATTCATCACGGTGACACTTATTCCAGCGTTTGTCGTCGAATTGGGCTTTGTCGCTGCTGCTGTTGACAGGGCGGTTGTAGGCAGTCGGATCTCTCTATGAAAATAAACCACAATACATGTAGGTGTGTTTAAACAAAGGGCGCCAAAATAAAATGAGAACTATGCATGCATAAAAGCAGACTTACTGAAATAAACCACAATACATGTACGCGTGTTTAAACAAGGGGTGCCAAAATAAAATGAGAACCATGCATACATGCACGCATGCATGTATGACAAGGGCGGTCACTCCGTGATGTTGGGGCGACCGTGCATACTGGCTTTGTTGCTGCTGTTGACAGGGCGGCCGTACGTGTAGGCAGTTGGATATCTCTATGAAATAAACCACAATACATGTACGAAGCAGGCTTACGTGCATACAACTGTTTAAACAAATGTACGCACGTGCACATGCATGCATGCATGCATGCATGCATGTATAAAAGCAGTGTGTTAGGAGACGATGTTTTATCCATTGTGACATGCATGCATGGTAGGCTTACAACTGTTTAAACAAAGGGTGTCATGCATGCATGCATGTACGCATGCACGCGCACATGCATGCATACATAAAAGCACTCTTACCGATGTGTTGGCGAATGATGAGTCGATGATGCGTTGTTCATTGGGGCAAATCGATGAGAGGTTGAAAACCGATCAGGAGTGTTTGACTGAAAAATGGTGAATGAGCAATGAGCGCACGTTTGCGCGCAACATCAAACACAGCGGTGGCGCATGACACTACGGCTTATCTTGATTGGAATGTGAACGGAGAACAAAGGATTTTTACAAACAATAAACGAAACGTTAAAAGCATGAAATTAAACGTTGTATACGATCACTGCGGGGTCAGGAAACACGAGATGCATCGATATTAGAGAAATTCGCTGTAAAAGTCACATTTGACAATGGATGCACTGACGTGAACGCTAACTTTTTTCCTAAAACAAATTCCTCGGTAGACTAGGCAGAATGCGTTAAGTGCACATGTGTGACATCTGTTGCGCGTGACTTAACGCGATTGGAATGTGAACGGAGAACAAAGGATTTTTACAAACAATAAACGAAACGTTAAAAGCATGAAATTAAACGTTGTATACGATCACTGTGGAGTCAGGAAACGGGAGATGCATCGATATTAGAGAAACTCGATGTACAGAGAGATTTAACGGCGAATGTACTGATGTGACCGGAAACTTTTTTCCGAAAACAAAATACCTGGGATGAATGAAGTATGCACGCTGATAATTAAATAAGATAACGGTATTAGTGTGAAGTGCGCATGCGCGTTATGTTGTAGAATAACGGTAGACTAGACAGTATGTGTTAAGTGCGCATGCGCCTTATTTTGAAAAGTGTTGTAAGCACGCACGCGTACATGTATTGTGGTTTATTTCATAGAGTACTGAAGATCCAACTGCCTACAAGAACGGCCCTGTCAGCAGCAGCAGCAGCAGCAAAGCCGGTATGCTCGGTCGCTCCCATATCACGGAGTGACCCCCCTCGCCCAATCACTCCACCATCACCACCACCACCACCACCACCACCACCTATCAGCCACGACGCCGATGACTTCGATGACGACACCAGCCTCGTGTCTCCGTTCTTAAGAAGAGGAAGCAATGGATCGTGGTACACGCCTATCCCACCGACCGAACTATTACACTACCCTGACAGACATCCACACAAGCTAGTGGTGTTAGTTGACTACACTACCCTGACAGACATCATCACAAGCTAGTGGTGGTAAGTTGACTACACTACCCTGACAGACATCCACACAAGCTAGTGGTGGTAAGTTGCCTACACTACCTTGACAGACATCCTCACAAGCTAGTGGTGGTAGTTGACTACACTACCCTGGCAGACATCCTCACAAGCTAGTGGTGGTAGTTGACTACACTACCCTGACAGACATCCTCACAAGCTAGTGGTGGTAAGTTGACTACACTACCCTGACATACATCCTCACGAGCTAGTGGTGGTAGTTGACTACACTATCCTGGCAGACATCCTCACAAGCTAGTGGTGGTAGTTGACTACACTACCCCTGGCAGATATCCTCACAAGCTAGTGGTGGTAGTTGACTACACTACCCTGACAGACATCCTCACAAGCTAGTGATGGTAGTAGACTACACTACCCTGACAGACATCCCCACAAGCTAGTGGTGGTAGTTGACTACACTACCCTGACAGACATTCTCACAAGCTAGTGATGGTAGTTGACTACACTACTCTGGCAGACATCCTCACAAGCTAGTGATGGTAGTTGACTACACTACCCTGACAGACATCCTCACAAGCTAGTGATAGTAGTTGTCTACACTACCCTGACAGAGACATCCTCATAAGCTAGTGATGGTAGTTGATCACACCACCCTGACAGACATCCTCACAAGCCAGTGATAGTAGCTGTTCACACTACCCCTGACAGACATCACTCACTCCACCGTCTACCACCTACTGGCCACCGCCCACTCACCTCCACTGTCTACTACCTACTGCCCACTGTCTACTCACTCCACTGTCTACTACCTACTGTCCACTGTCCACTTACTCCATTGTCTACTACCTACTACCCACTGTCTACTCACTCCACTGCCTACTACCTACTGCCCACTGTCTACTCACTCCACTGTCTACTACCTACTGCCCACTGTCTACTCACTCCACTGTCTACTACCTACTGCCCACTGTCTACTCACTCCACTGTCTACTACCTACTGCCCACTGTCTACTCACTCTGCTGTCTACTACCTACTGTCCACTCACTCCACTGTCTACTACCTACTACCCACTGTCTACTACCTACTGCCCACTGTCTACTCACTCCACTGTCTACTGCCTACTGCCCACTGTCTACTCACTCTACTGTCTACTACCTACTGCCCACTGTCCACTCACTCCACTGTCTACTCACTCCACTGCCTACTACCTACTGCCCACTGTCTACTCACTCCACTGTCTACTACCTACTGCCCACTGTCTACTGCCTATTCCCCACTGTCTACTAACTCTACTGCCCTCTGTCCACTCACTCCACTGTCTACTGCCCACTGTCTACTCACTCCACTGTCTACTACCTACTGCCTACTGCCCACTGTCTACTACCTACTGCCCACTGTCCACTCACTCCACTGTCTACTGTCTACTCACTCCACTGTCTACTGCCCACTGTCTACTCACTCCACTGTCTACTACCTACTGTCCGCTCACTCCACTGTCTACTACCTACTGCCCACTGTCTACTCACTCCACTGTCTACTGTCTACTGCCCACTGTCTACTCACTCCACTGTCTACTGCCCACTGTCTACTCACTCCACTGTCTACTGCCCACTGTCTACTCACTCCACTGTCTACTACCTACTGCCCACTGTCTACTCACTCCACTGTCTACTACCTACTGCCCACTGTCCACTCACTCCACTGTCTACTACTTACTACCCGCTATCTTCTCACTCCACTGTCTACTACCTACTGTCCACTCACTCCACTGTCTGCTACCTAATGCCCACTCACTCCACTGCCTACTACCTACTGCCCGCTGTCTACTCACTCCACAGTCTACTACCTACTGCCCACTGTCTACTCACTCCACTGTCTACTACCTACTGCCCACTGTCTACTCACTCCACTGTCTACTACCTACTGCCCACTGTCTACTCACTCCACTGTCTACTACCTACTGCCCTCTGTCTACTCACTCTACTGTGTTGGGACTCTGACAGTGTCCAGTCAACCCCATACACATATAACATACAGACAGAAGGTTGGGACTCTGACAGGGTCCAGTCACCCCCATACACATATAACATAGAGCCGGAAGGTTGGGACTCTGACAGGGTTCAATCACCCTCATACACATATAACACAGAGACAGAAGGTTGGGACTCTGACAGTGTCCAGTCACTCCCATACACATATAACATATAGACGGAAGTTTGGGACTCTGACAGTGTACACATATAACATATAGACAGAAGGTTTGGACTCTGACAGTGTCCAGTCTCCCCCATACACATAAAACATATAGACGGAAGGTTGGGACTCTGACAGTGTCCAGTTACCCCCATACACATATAACATATAGATGGAAGTTTGGGACTCTGACAGTGTCCAGTCACCCCCATACACATATAACATATAGACGGAAGGTTGGGACTCTGACAGTGTCCAGTCTCCCCCATACACATATAACATATAGACAGAAGGTTGGGACTCTGACAGTGTCCAGTCATCCCCATACACATATAACATATAGACGGACGGTTGGGACTCTGACAGTGTACATTCACCCGCATACACATATAACATAGAGACGGAAGGTAGGGACTCTGACAGTGTCCAGTCTCCCCCATACACATATAACATATAGGCAGAAGGTTGGGAGTCTGACAGTGTCCAGTCACCCCCATACACATATAACATATAGACGGAAGGTTGGGACTCTGACAGTGTACACATATAAAATATAGACAGAAGGTTGGGACTCTGACAGTGTCCAGTCTCCCCCATACACATAAAACATATAGACTGAAGGTTGGGACTCTGACAGTGTCCAGTTACCCCCATACACATATAACATATAGACGGAAGGTTGGGACTCTGACAGTGTCCAGTCACCCCCACACACATATAACATATAGATGGAAGGTTGGGACTCTGACAGTGTCCAGTCTCCCCCATACACATATAACATATAGACAGAAGGTTGGGACTCTGACAGTGTCCAGTTACCCCCATACACATATAACATATAGACGGAAGGTTGGGACTCTGACAGTGTCCAGTCACCCGCATACACATATAACATAGAGACGGAAGGTAGGGACTCTGACAGTGTCCAGTCTCCCCCATACACATATAACATATAGGCAGAAGGTTGGGAGTCTGACAGTGTCCAGTCACCCCCATACACATATAACATATAGACGGAAGGTTGGGACTCTGACAGTGTCCAGTCTCCCCCATACACATATAACATATAGACAGAAGGTTGAGACTCTGACAGTGTCCAGTCACCCCCATACACATATAACATATAGACGGAAGGTTGGGACTCTGACAGTGTCGAGTCACCCGCATACACATATAACGTAGAGACGGAAGGTTGGGACCCTGACAGTGTCCAGTCTCCCCCATACACATATAACATATAGACAGAAGGCTGAGTGAGATTCTGACAGTGTCCTGTCACCCCCATACACATATAACATACAGACGGAAGGTTGGGACTCTGACAGTGTCCAGTTACCCATATACACATATAACATGTAGACGGAAGGTTGGGACTCTGACAGTGTCCACTCACCCCCATAAACATATAACGTATAGACGGAAGGTTGGGTGTAGGGTTAGATAGAGAAAAAAAGTTGGGGTTAACCTCGCGAAAATTTTATGTTTTTGTCCCAGAGATTTTCTGAAAATTTATACAACAACCTTGTGGTTGTTTAAATTTTCGCGAGGTTAACCCCAACTTTTTCTCTCTATCTAACCCTACACCCAACCTTCCGTCTATACGTTATATGTGTATGGGGGAGACTGGACACTGTCAGAGTCCCAACCGTCCGTCTATATGTTATATGTGTATGGGGGTGACTGGACACTTTCAGAGTCCCAACCTTCTGCCTATATGTTATATGTGTATGGGGGAGACTGGACACTGTCAGAGTCCCAACCTTCCGTCTCTATGTTATATGTGTATGCGGGTGACTGGACACTGTCAGAGTCCCAACCTTCCGTCTATACGTTATATGTGTATGGGGGTAACTGGACACTGTCAGAGTCCCAACCTTCTGTCTATATGTTATATGTGTATGGGGGAGACTGGACACTGTCAGAGTCCCAACCTTCCGTCTATATGTTATATGTGTATGGGGGTGACTGGACACTGTCAGAGTCCCAACCTTCCGTCTATATGTTATATGTGTATGGGGGTAACTGGACACTGTCAGAGTCCCAACCTTCCGTCTATATGTTTTATGTGTATGGGGGAGACTGGACACTGTCAGAGTCCCAACCTTCTGTCTATATGTTATATGTGTACACTGTCAGAGTCCCAAACTTCCGTCTATATGTTATATGTGTATGGGGGTGACTGGACACTGTCAGAGTCCCAACCTTCTGTCTATATGTTATATGTGTATGAGGGTGATTGAACCCTGTCAGAGTCCCAACCTTCCGGCTCTATGTTATATGTGTATGGGGGTGACTGGACCCTGTCAGAGTCCCAACCTTCTGTCTATATGTTATATGTGTATGGGGTTGACTGGACACTGTCAGAGTCCCAACACAGTAGAGTGAGTAGACAGAGGGCAGTAGGTAGTAGACAGTGGAGTGAGTAGACAGTGGGCAGTAGGTAGTAGACAGTGGAGTGAGTAGACAGTGGGCAGTAGGTAGTAGACAGTGGAGTGAGTAGACAGTGGGCAGTAGACAGTAGGTAGTAGACAGTAGACAGTGGAGTGAATGGACAGTGGGCAGTAGGTAGTAGACAGTGGAGTATGCAGACAGTAGGTAGTAGACAGTGGAGTGAGTAGACAGTGGGCAGTAGGTAGTAGACAGTGGAGTCAGTAGACAGTGGGCAGTAGACAGTGGAGTTAGCAGACAGTAGGTAGTAGACAGTAGAGTGAGTAGACAGTGGGCAGTAGGCAGTAGACAGTGGAGTGAGTAGACAGTGGGCAGTAGACAGTGGAGTGAGTGGACAGTGGGCAGTAGGTAGTAGGCAGTGGAGTGAGTAGACAGTGGGTAGTAGGTAGTAGACAGTGGAGTGAGTAGACAGTGGGCAGTAGGCAGTAGACAGTGGAGTGAGTAGACAGTGGGCAGTAGGTAGTAGACAGTGGAGTGAGTAGACAGTAGGTAGTAGACAGTGGAGTGAGTAGACAGTGGGCAGTAGACAGTGGAGTGAGTGGACAGTGGGCAGTAGAGTTAGTAGACAGTGGGCAGTAGGCAGTAGACAGTGAGAAGTGGTGGGCAGTGGGCGGTGGGTGGTAGACGGTGGAGTGATTGGACAGAAGTGGGCAGTGGGTAGTAGACAGTGGGTGAGTGAGCAGTGGGCAGTAGGTAGTAGACAGTGGACTGAGTAGACAGTGGGCAGTACGTAGTAGACAGTGGAGTGAGTAGACAGTGGGCAGTAAGTAGTAGACAGTGGAGTGAGTAGACAGTGGGCAGTAGACAGTGGAGTGAGTAGACAGTGGGCAGTAGACAGTAGACAGTGGAGTGAGTAGACAGTGGGCAGTAGGTAGTAGACAGTGGAGTGAGCGGACAGTAGGTAGTAGACAGTGGAGTGAGTAGACAGTGGGCAGTAGACAGTGGAGTGAGTAGACAGTAGACAGTGGAGTGAGTGGACAGTGTGCACTAGGTAGTAGACAGTGGGCAGTAGGCAGTAGGTAGTAGACAGTGGAGTGAGTAGACAGTGGGCAGTAGACAGTGGAGTGAGTGGACAGTGGGCAGTAGAGTTAGTAGACAGTGGGCAATAGGCAGTAGACAGTGGGCAGTAGGTAGTAGACAGTGGAGTGAGTAGACAGTGGGCAGTAGGTAGTAGGCAGTGGAGTGAGTAGACAGTGGAGTGAGTGGACAGTGGGCAGTAGGTAGTAGACAGTAGAGTGAGTAGACAGTGGGCAGTAGGCAGTAGACAGTGGAGTGAGTAGACAGTGGGCAGTAGGTAGTAGACAGTGGGTAGTAGGCAGTAGACAGTGGAGTGAGTGGACAGTAGGTAGTAGACAGCAGAGTGAGTAGACAGTGGGCAGTAGGCAGTAGACAGTGGAGTGAGTAGACAGTGGGCAGTAGGTAGTAGGCAGTGGAGTGAGTAGACAGTGGGTAGTAGGTAGTAGACAATGGAGTAAGTGGACAGTGGACAGTAGGTAGTAGACAGTGGAGTGAGTAGACAGTGGGCAGTAGGTAGTAGGCAGTGGAGTGAGTAGACAGTGGGTAGTAGGTAGTAGACAGTGGAGTGAGTGGACAGTGGGTAGTAGGTAGTAGACAGTAGAATGAGTAGACTGGGAAGTAGACTGAGGACTGAGTAGACAGTGGGCAGTAGGTAGTAGACAGTGGAGTGAGTAGACAGTGGGCAGTAGGTAGTAGGCAGTGGAGTGAGTAGACAGTGGGTAGTAGGTAGTAGACAGTAGAGTGAGTAGACAGTGGGCAGTAGACAGTAGAGTGAGTAGACAGTGGACAGTGGGAAGTAGACAGTAGAGTGAGTAGACAGTGGGCAGTAGGCAGTAGGCAGTGGAGTGAGTAGACAGTGGGTAGTAGGTCGTAGACAGTAGAGTGAGTAGACAGTGGACAGTAGACAGTAGAGTGAGTAGACAGTGGACAGTGGGAAGTAGACAGTAGAGTGAGTAGACAGTGGGCAGTAGGCAGTAGACAGTGGAGTGAGTAGACAGTGGGTAGTAGGTAGTAGACAGTGGAGTGAGTGGACAGTGGGTAGTAGGTAGTAGACAGTGGAGTGAGTAGACAGCGGGCAGTAGGTAGTAGGCAGTGGAGTGAGTGGGCAGTAGGTAGTAGACAGTGGAGTGAGTGGACAGTAGGTAGTAGACAGTGGAGTGAGTAGACAGTGGGTAGTAGGTAGTAGACAGTGGAGTGAGTGGTCAGTGGGCAGTAGGTAGTAGACAGTGGAGTGAGTAAACAGTAGGTAGTAGACAGTGGAGTGAGTAGACAGTGGGCAGTAGGTAGTAGACAGTGGAGTGAGTGGACAGTGGGCAGTAGGTAGTAGACAGTGGAGTAGGTAGACAGTGGAGCCAGTGAGTGTAGACAGTGGGTGAGTGGACAGTGGAGGCAGTAGGTAGTAGGCAGTGGGTAGTGGGCAGTGGCCAGTGGGTGGTAGTGAACAGTGGAGTGGTCTGTCAGGGTAGTGTAGGCAACTTACCACCACTAGCTTGTGAGGATGTCTATCAGGGTAGTGTAGTCAACTACCACCACTAGCTTGTGAGGATGTCTGCCAGGGTAGTGTAGTCAACTACCACCACTAGCTTGTGAGGATGTCTGTCAGGGTAGTGTAGTCAACTACCACCACTAGCTTGTGAGGATGTCTGTCAGGGTAGTGTAGTCAACTACCACCACTAGCTTGTGAGGATGTCTGTCAGGGTAGTGAAGTCAACTACCACCACTAGCTGGTGAGGATGTCACAGGGTAGTGTAGTCAACTACCACCACTAGCTTGTGAGGATGTCTGCCAGGGTAGTGTAGTCAACTACCACCCCTGACTTGTGGGGATGTCTGCCAGGGGTAGTGTAGTCAACTACCACCCCTGACTTGTGGGGATGTCTGCCAGGGGTAGTGTAGTCAACTACCACCCCTGACTTGTGGGGATGTCTGCCAGAGGTAGTGTAGTCAACTACCACCCCTGACTTGTGGGGATGTCTGCCAGGGGTAGTGTAGTCAACTACCACCCCTGACTTGTGGGGATGTCTGCCAGAGGTAATGTAGTCAACTACCACCCCTGACTTGTGGAGATGTCTGCCAGGGGTAGTGTAGTCAACTACCACTCCTGGCTTGTGAGGATGTCTGCCAGGGGTAGTGTAGTCAACTACTACCCCTGACTTGTGGGATATATGTCAGGGGTAGTGTAGTCAACTACCACCCGTCTTGTGGGGATGTCTGCCAGAGGTAGTGTAGTCAACTACCACCCCTGACTTGTGGGGATGTCTGCCAGGGGTAGTGTAGTCAAGTACCACCCCTGACTTGTGGGGATATATGTCAGGGGTAGTGTAGTCAACTACCACCCCTGACTTGTGGGGATGTCTGCCAGGGGTAGTGTAGTCAACTACCACCCCTGACTTGTGGGGATGTCTGCCAGGGGTAGTGTAGTCAGCTACCACCCCTGACTTGTGGGGATGTCTGCCAGGGGTAGTGTAGTCAGCTACCACCCCTGACTTGTGGGGATGTCTGCCAGGGGTAGTGTAGTCAGCTACCACCCCTGACTTGTGGGGATGTCTGCCAGGGGTAGTGTAGTCCAGCTTCACCACCACCCCTGGCTTGTGAAGATGTCTGCCAGGGGGTAGGAGTGGTCAACTACCACCCCTGGCTTGTGGGGATGTCTGCCAGGGGTAGTGTAGTCACTACCACCCCTGGCTTGTGGGGATGTCTGCCAGGGGTAGTGTAGTCACTACCACCCCTACTACCACCCCTGACTTGTGGGGATGTCTGCCAGGGGTAGTGTAGTCGACTACCACCCCTGGCTTGTGGGGATGTCTGCCAGGGGTAGCGTAGTCGACTACCACCCCTGGCTTGTGGGGATGTCTGCCAGGGGTAGTGTAGTCGACTACCACCCCTGGCTTGTGGGGATGTCTGCCAGGGGTAGTGTAGTCGACTACCACCCCTAGCTTGTGGGGATGTCTGCCAGGGGTAGTGTAGTCAACTACCACCCCTGACTTGTGGGGATGCCGCAGCCTGACACAAGTCACCACAGACTATAATGGATTGCAAACAGACTACTACAGAATGTTGCATTTATGGATACAAGACTAGGTTGTTTCAGCTCTGTATTTACAAACACTGTCACTTACAAAATGAACAATATGGCACATGGTGTGACGGGAGCACCCTGTTTTCTTACATATCACATTTTGAGCAGATTATTACAAATAAATATCACACAATATAAATGTAAGCTTTCCTGGTAGCACATGAGATCTCATAACATGTCAATTTGGAACCATCATTAATACATGAGAGTGTGACTGTCTCACAGACTCTTGAGAATGTCTGGTGCTAAGCTGCAGCTGAGGCCCTTCCCGTCTGGCTCGACATTCAGCTGTGTCACAACCCCGTCCTCAATGACCATGGAGTAGCTACAACACAACCCCGTCCTCAATGACCATGGAGTAGCTACAACACAACCCCGTTCTCAATGACCATGGAGTAGCTACAACACAACCCCGTCCTCAATGACCATGGAGTAGCTACAACACAACCCCGTCCTCAATGACCATGGAGTAGCTACAACACAACCCCGTTCTCAATGACCATGGAGTAGCTACAACACAACCCCGTCCTCAATGACCATGGAGTAGCTACAACACAACCCCGTCCTCAATGACCATGGAGTAGCTACAACACAACCCCGTTCTCAATGACCATGGAGTAGCTACAACACAACCCCGTCCTCAATGACCATGGAGTAGCTACAACACAACCCCGTTCTCAATGACCATGGAGTAGCTACAACACAACCCCGTCCTCAATGACCATGGAGTAGCTACAACACAACCCCGTCCTCAATGACCATGGAGTAGCTACAACACAACCCCGTTCTCAATGACCATGGAGTAGCTACAACACAACCCCGTTCTCAATGACCATGGAGTAGCTACAACACAACCCCATTCTCAATGACCATGGAGTAGCTACAACACAGCCCCGTTCTCAATGACCATGGAGTAGCTACAACACAACCCCGTCCTCAATGACCATGGAGTAGCTACAACACAACCCCGTCCTCAATGACCATGGAGTAGCTACAACACAGCCCCGTTCTCAATGACCATGGAGTAGCTACAACACAACCCCGTCTCAATGACCATGGAGTAGCTACAACACAACCCCGTCCTCAATGACCATGGAGTAGCTACAACACAACCCCGTCCTCAATGACCATGGAGTAGCTACAACACAACCCCGTCCTCAATGACCATGGAGTAGCTACAACACAGCCCCGTTCTCAATGACCATGGAGTAGCTACAACACAGCCCCGTTCTCAATGACCATGGAGTAGCTACAACACAACCCCGTCCTCAATGACCATGGAGTAGCTACAACACAACCCCGTTCTCAATGACCATGGAGTAGCTACAACACAACCCCGTCCTCAATGACCATGGAGTAGCTACAACACAACCCCGTCCTCAATGACCATGGAGTAGCTACAACACAACCCCGTCCTCAATGACCATGGAGTAGCTACAACACAACCCCGTCCTCAATGACCATGGAGTAGCTACAACACAACCCCGTTCTCAATGACCATGGATTAGCTACAACACAACCCCGTTCTCAATGACCATGGAGTAGCTACAACACAACGTAACAGTATTTTGTTTGTAAACCATTTCAATGCTTATCACATCAAAGATTTTTGCATCATCCTAGTTATTGTAAATGGTAACACCACAATAGAACAGATGTGAGGCCACTTATTTCTGACCTTCAAATGATAGCATGCTGCTGTGCTGTTTTAATTAAATAGTGTCACATCTAGCAAATAGCCAAATAAAATATTTACACATATTTAATATCATGTAACAGATAGTTATTACAATACGCAGATATGTTTAATGACTGTCGGTTAGGATACACACACACATAACCAATGACAGACGCATGGCAGTCATTGAATGGAACTTGAAGTAATTTATATTTGAGACCAGCAAAACACAAACTCAGTTTTGGTACACGGAATGTTGTAAATGAAACATGTAAAGCAACTACATTACATTGACTGACCGTTTTGAGCGGATTCCGCCGAGGGCTTGTGTGAGGTCAAGTTCCATGTCGACCTTCTGCAAGAGACAAATGATGACCATGTATAGTCACTGCCCAACACGCATACACAAAACAGGCATACTGGATTAAATTAATTAATTATCATAGGCAGAAAGATCGCCACACGCAATATAAGATTGTCAGTCACAATAAGGTATTAAGTCAAGTTTGAAAAAAAACTTGTTTAAAAATCATGTTTTATTTAATTTTGAAACCCAAATATGGAAAATAAGTTGTTTAGCATCCACTGCAATTAGCGCCACGGTTGGCAACAGGGAATGACAGGCAGTTCCAACATCCCCAACTTACTGGGGCATCTTAGGTGAAATTTTAAAAACTCTAAATTTGACATGACAACGTTTTCTGCTTTTCGTGTGCCTTTACGTTACAAATTGTGCAGTATTGCGTCTATAAGTTCCAGAAACAGTTCAGCGTATCGATGATGATTACGACATATCGCAACAAACTCGCACGGTTGGCGACTGTCATTTTTGCGTTAATAAATGGCACAGTTCATGTCATTCCTCTGAATTTACTTCCAACAATTTTTACCGTTATTTGTTATTCCCGATAGAGTCCACCACTACGTTTTTTCGTAGAAGGGCGCCCCTAGCGAACCGCTTAGCAATAATGTCGGCGTAGTGACATTATTTCACAAATTAAAATAACCGAAGACTAAATTAAGAAGCAGAAATGTTAGAAGTCGTGATATGTAGCCGCATATGGGTATTTAATGATTATGGGAGTTTTATGGGATTGCTTAACGCTACGGCTACGCCGATGAAGCGCGACATGTTCGCTACCGTCGACGTCGTGTCGTAATCCCGAAAAGCGAATATGTCTTTCTTTGGCTTGTATGATACGTTTCTGATCTTTTTCAATTCGGTTTATAGCCACACATTTTGTTCTATCAACATTGGTTCAGTAGGCCCAAATATCGCTCCGGTTTGCATCAACTTGTGTTGTTATATCACTCTTTCCATGCACGTTGCGCGCCTAACCCATGGCCACAACGGCCCACGGCCACACTCTGTTATATCCCTCTTTCCAAGCGCGTTGCGCGCCTAACCCACGGCCCACAGCCACGCTGACATAAACCGGAGGCGAAGTGCTATTTGGGCCTAAAAGGTGGCATAGAAAGCAATATTTTATTATTATTTTGTAACATTACAGGCCTGAGCAATGTTCAATGGCGGAAAGGACACATTGTGGTTTAAAATGTAGAGAAATATTTAGTTCTAGTTATATATAAGGGTGGCATCGAGGTAGGCTTGGTTTCTACACAACTTATTTAAGGAGATTCCCATTCAAAGCTACAGGCTCCATATGGCATGTGGACTAGGAAGCTTTAGGTTTATCGAGAGTCCAACGATTTTCACCTACATATAACCCGCCCATACCAGATATTTATTAATTCTATTGTTAAAACTATTCACACTGCTAGAATTAGCACAATCAGCTTGATCCATTCAAAGTATTTTATTTGTATAGTATATATGTAATTTACGAAGATTTGACTACGCCTAGCGACAAACACAATGTTACAATCTCGTTATGTTGGAAATAATATTGATGTTAAGAATCAATCTTGTTTTGCATTAAAGAAATGATAGACTGACAGTGTGTGTCATTGCAATGAAAAGGAATGGGAATTCTGCTAGCAGTTATTTTTACAATAGACATTAATTATTCCCTGACTTGTTTCAATTATAAAGCTTATAATAATACTATTGTGAAATACTTAAACGTTATGTTAAATATTTATTTTCATAGTTATTAGTAATTTTATTATGAAACCAACGTGTGAGCAATTCAGAAAACAGCCCTCCTGTGCTTCGACTTGGATTTCATTTCCACCATAGTGGTTGGAGAATGAATGTCGTCATAGCATTGTCTACAGATAGCAGTGTCTGTAAAGTCAGAGACACGTAGGCCTACATTGTATGTCAACAGGACACTGAATTTTAAAGAACTAACACAGCTGGAACTGAACTTACATAAATCAAACAAAATGTCTATGATTTAATAGTGTTATACGTCCAGTTGTATCCATAGTGGTCCGCGACTCCGCGACACACTGTCACTTGGTCAGGGCATGTTGTGTGGTCCCTGCTTTGGGGGTTATGGTCCCTGCTATCGGGACACTTAACAAAAACCCTGGATACATGATACATGCACACACGCACGCACATACGCACACACGCACATACGCACGCACATACGCACGCACATACCAAACAACAGATTCACACTGTTTTAGTATACAGATATTCCAAGAAGTTATGTAGGACAAAAAAATTCTGAAAATGAGTTTGTGTGAAATCAGCTACTTGCTCAGTTCTGACGACTACATTTCTAAAAAATGGGCCAAGTGGCCCTGAAGTCCTTTGGACTAATACATCTATATGTGACCCCGGCTGACCAATTGAGATTAGGATCAAAAAGTGAAAATAAAAAATCCTGATTCATGGTCAAATAGATTAGCTCAATACGACGGACGGAGGACGGCGGACGGTGGACGCAGAGTGATGGCAATAGTCCCTTGGACCTTCAGCCAAAGGACTAAAAATACCACAAGAAATTTTATAATATTACAAATGTATATCATTCAGTTTGAATATATCAACAATAAAGAACGTATACTGACTTTGGTGAATTCGCCGCAAGTGTCCGCTAACATCCGAATCTGAAACAAACAATACATACGCTGTTCACAAACCATCTCAAGTCATGCTTAAAACACCATTTCACTTCACATCACACAAAGTAGTAGTCGTCGGCTACCTCTTCTGTCCATATTAATCTTTAGTTACAAGTTATAGATGGCACGTGGACCTTTCAGTGTCCAACTTCTTGTAATATCATTCATACTAACAATAAACGCAGCTTGGTTTAGTGCTTCTTTATAAATGTTGTAGTCTTCATAATTTCCAGTACATCTATATGACTTCCACATCATTTGTTTGTACTTAATTTTTCTAATGGCTTCTTTCGATAAGTGTTACTTTTTGGACCGTTTCTCTTGTTTGTTCAAGGGAACAAATTTATCGATGATGCACTTAATTTCACTCTTTAATGTATTCCAGCATTCTATTGCTGTCTTATTTTTCAGTGTGTTATTCTAGCCTATCTTTGCTGAATATTTCCTCATGTCCTTGTATCTTCCTTTGTGGAAATTTCTCCTGTACTGCTTTTTATTATTCCTTTCTGATTTTATTTTGATGGTAAAATGTATCTGGTTGTGATCACTACTCCCCAGTGGCTCACATAACTTGACATTGTCAACTAATTCATTCTGTGAGGACAAAACTATGTCTAACACATTCTCACCCCTGGTTGGTTCTAGGACATGTTGAGAAAGGAAAGTATCTTGAACTAAAACTAAAAACCTGTGGTCTTCACTCTCCATACTCTGTAGAGATTTCCATTGTATATGCCTGTGGTTAAAATCCCCCATAATAATACAGTCCCGTTTGCTTACTTCCCTTATAGCGTTTTGTATTTTTTCATTCTCTTCTATGCTTATGTTTGGACTTCGATAAACTAACCCAACTGTTAACGTTGAGTTTCCTGTAACTATGTTACACCAAACAGCTTCTTTGCAATCTGCTTCTCTTTCTAATTTTATTTCATAAGCCTGGATAGATTCTTTAATATATAAAATAACTCCACCTCCCTTTCTTCCTATTCTATTTTTCCTAAACATTACATATCCTGTCAGTCCCAATTCGGCATCTGATATATCGGTGGTGGTCCAGGATTCGGCTATGCCTATTATGTGAGGGTCAATATCTTCTACCATAATGTTTAGTTCATTTCTTTTGTTTACTATACTCCTTGCATTTAAACAAACACATTTATATCCAGCTTCAGAAGAGTTTTCTTGACTGTTCTTTGCTGATTTAATTGTGCTGTCTTTATCTATGTCGCCAGTTTCAGGCTTCTCTGTAAGTCCCCACTGTGAATCTAGTTTAAATAGATGCAACCTGTCCCACTCTCAACAGATCGCAGCAGGTTCTCTGAGAAAACTGCTGCCCCTTTCCACTAAGATGGAGGCCATCTCTCATGTACATATCTTCCCTCCCAACAAAGTATCCCCATAAATCTGTGAATCCCACCCCCTCTTCTTCACACTGCCCTTTTCCTCCCATTACTGGCAAAATTCCTGAGAGAATAATCTGTTCAACTCTTGTCTTCTTTAGCTTCCTCACTAACTGTCTATACTTCTGTATTATCCCAGTTGTTCCCTCCCTGTCTGCAGTATTTGTCCCTACGTGTACTAGTATAGACCCTCCCTTGCCATGCCACAATACCTTCTCTACCCTTTCAGTCACATGCTGAAAGGATAGAGAAGGGTAGCAGGGTAACATATGAGGTATGGTGAAGTTACAAAGCCAGGTTAACACCAGGGTAATAAAACGGGGATGAAATGACATCAGGAATCATTCGCGTCCCTAAGTATTGGAACAGTGAATCTGAGAATTATTTGTGTGTACTGTATGTTTTGGGACAGCTGATAATTTAATTATTTTTAGCTGCCCAAATACACACGCTCATTACGGTATTTGTACAAGACGTCTATTATGCCGTAAATTTTAGCAGTTTACAATGCACGTGTGTGGTTTCTATGATTGTTCCAAATTACATTTTATGTTGCAAACTAATTTATGTTATGAACCCTATAACTGGTAACTTCTGTGAATTTGTTTAATAACGGCGTTATTTTTGTTACACAGTGTCATAGAATCATCCCTGAAAATTTGGTTCCCGAGATTCAGACAGTCTAGGAGGAAAACATTAACATACCTCCTCCCACATATTATGCAAGCTTGACTATAGTTAGTTTATTGCTATAACCCATGCTAGGTGAATCATTAACAATAACTATATACCAGAAGTTGTGAAACACTTAGTAATAATAGCAACGATGCAAAAACTGGGTGTGAACAAACCTTTCCTTCTGCACCGTTGGCCTGGCCCCATGCATCCATGACGAAGGAGTCATTGACAGCCACACACACGATCACGTCAATCCCCTTTGCCTTCATCTCCTCCACCTTCTCCAGGTAGCCGGGTAGGTGTGTCTAATTCAACACAGATACTACTTTTCAAAATTATACACAATAAGTAATGAATGATAAAAAGTCGAGTTTATAAAAAAATAAAAAAATGAGCCAAGAGGCCCTGAAGTCCTTTGGACTAATACATCGATATGTGACCCTGGCTGACCAAATGAGTGATAAGTCGGAAAAATTGTAACATTGTTTTCTTACATTCTTGTAAAGGTTGGGTAGGGTGCTTCACATGGATTCAAAAATTATGACTGCTACAAAAATTGGCAAAGTTATGGAGCATTGAACATGGTAGGGGTCAAAAAGTAAAAATGAAGAAAATGGCTGTTGAAGTTTTACATTATATATGCAAGTGGATTGCATGGAAATATTACATGCACAACATTCAAATGTGGCATACAGTATGTAATATGTATGTTATGTTGCAATGATACACTGGAAGTACAAATGTGCTGCTACAAAGACTTATCAAGTTATGCCAGATTATGCCTTTATGCGTAAAACTAAGAGGACAGATTATTTGAGAGCAAAAGGTAGACTCACTGTTTGACACAGTTTAAAACCTACAGGCAACTGTCCAGTTTAACAGGGGTCTAGTGGCTTAATTCTGTCTGTTGACATATACTACTGCCAGTGACCAATTACAGATTAGTCACAGTTTCCATCAAACAATAGCAGGCAGAGAACCTTAGCACCACAGCTGGGTGTAATACACAACCAGAGCCACCACTGATTCATGGTCAAGTAGATTTGCTCAATGCACCAACTAAGACAATACACAACACTGTGAGTGACAGTGTCCAGAGTGAGGCCTAAGCAGTGTCCTCATTGCTGAATAGATCAATTAAACCTGCCAAGTGGATGACATTCTGCACAAGTGTTAATTAATCCTTAGTGATTGTTCAGAACACCAGACTGACCACATATCTAAACAAAGCGAATGTAATAGGTGAAGAACAGCCAGTGTTCAGATAGAGGTATTGGTTGAATTGTATTTGTCTCGACGCAAAAGGATTTATTGTGCCTTCATCGATTATAAGAAAACATTTGATTTTGTAGATCGGTCCTCACTGTGGTCTAAGATAATTTCATGCGGTATTAATGGTATTGTGTTGAAAGTTGTATACAATATGTACAAAAATGCTAAATCATGTATAAATCAGGGCCAGGCTGTGTCAGCCTTCTTCTCATGTGATGCAGAGGTATGGCAAGGAGAAAACTTGTGTCCTTTGTTATTTGCTATTTACCTGAATAATGTTGAGCACTGTTAGTCACAATTATAACGGACTTGACATGGCAACTGGTGAAATTTACAACAACCTTAGTGATGATGATGTAGAAAATGTATGTTCTACTATATGCTGATGACACTAGAATGATTCAATCAAATACAGATTTCTTGCTTGTGTATAGCGGAACTATGTCAACTCTTCTAATGGTTGACATTTGGTTGTTTCAGGTGTCAACTATATTGTGAATCTGTAATTATTAGTCTATATTGATACAATTGATTTACACAGTACCATGTCTACACAAGGCATGGCAAGCGTAAACAGAACAGTAGAATGCATTTGATATCAATAAAGTGTAGGATATTTCACTCTATAGTTGTCCAGAATATTAATGTTCTATGTTTGTCACCTACAGGTTTCTACAAACAATACATTTTTAACCAATAGACACCTCAGTCACACCATTTTATAATAATTAAATGAACGTCAAAATAAACACAACTTGCAATTATAGAAAATCAATTAGTTTTGAAGATAAAAAGTGTTAGGCAACTGTTCAGTCTAACAGGGGTCAAGTGTGTCTACTCTGCCTGGGCACTGTGACCAATTAAAGATTAGTCAAGGTCTCAATGGAACAGTAGCATTAGGCTGCAGAGTTTAGTCATGGTGTTGACTTTGTGGCACATTAAACAAAATCTGCTGTTGGGTCTCAAGGGCCCTTCTCAAAACCACATCACTAGATAATGTAAAACTTTTGCACTTTGGGGGCCCCTTAGGTGCCCTTAGAATGATTCAATCAAATACAGATTTCTTGTATATAGTGGCAGCACCCTAAGATACATCTATGCAAAATTAGAAAAAAAGTTTCTTAACAGTTTTTGAAAAAATAGGCCAAATGTTATATTTTTACCAGTTTTGGGGTCCTTGGAGGCCCTAGGGAGCCCTTAAAATTATTCAATCAAATACAGATTTCTCCTGCATAGTGGCAGTGCCCTAAGATATGTCTATGCAAAATTAGAGAAAAAGTTGCTGAACGGTTTCTGAGATACAGCAGCTAACGGCGGACGGCGGACGGCGGATGCAGAGTGATGGCAATAGTCCCTTGGACCTTCGGCCAAAGGACTAAATGCAATATTGGAATGAACGTCTGCCAGAGTAGTGTAAATAATTTTTCATTGAATGGTTCCAAGGACTGAGTATTGTGCTACATGATAATTATATATACGGTCTCTGAATTTAACGTACACTGAAACTTTGTTTTTTAAATAAATTTATTTATAAAACAAATGCAGTGTAACTACTGGACAATGTAAGGTACATGTACAAAAATACTACACATACCTTGGAACAACCTGGTGTGAAAGCACCAGGAACAGCAAACAGAACACCTTTCTTGTTGGCAAACAAGTCGGCAATGTTCACTTTATCATTGGGGCTTCCTTCAAACAACGTCAGTGAAGGCAACTTGTCTCCAACCTGGAAACCAACAATATATATATATATATGGGTTGTTCTCTGAAACTGCACTCCACTGTAGGCCACGTCTTGTGATACATGTAACAAAACTACGTTCTTGTGTATTTTAAATGTTTTGCACCCTCATTGATTGAAATTGATATGAGAGACAACAGAAATATCATGAAATAAAAATGGGCCAAGTGGCCCTGAAGTCCTTTGGACTAATACATCTATATGTGACACCGGCTGACCAAATGAGTGATAAGTTTCAAAAATTGTAACATTGTTTTCTTACATTCTTGTAAAGGTTGGGTATGGTGCTTTTACATGGTTTCAAAAATTATGACTGCTACAAAAATTGGCGAAGTTATGGAGCATTGAACATGGTAGGGGTCAAAAAGTGAAAATGAAGAAAACGGCTGTTTTACATTACATATGCAAATGGATTGCATGGAAATATTACATGCATGACATTCAAATGTGGCACACAGTATGTATGTTATGTTGCAATGATACACCGGAAGTACAAATGTGCTGCTACAAAAACTTATCAAGTTATGCCAGATTATGTCTTTATGTGTAAAACTAAGAGGACAGATTATTTGAGAGCAAAAGGTAGACTCACTGTTTGACACAGTTTAAAACCTACAGGGAACTGTCCAGCTTAACAGGGGTCTAGTGGCTTAATGCTGTCTGTTGACACAAGCTTGTCTGCTCTGGCTGTGTGTGACCAATTAAATATTAGTCAAGGCCTCAATGATACAAAGCAGAGTGGACAGTGGGCCAGGCAGTTTCTGGCACATTACACAAATCTACTACTCTAGTGGGCTCTGTCAGTGGAGTCAGTCAAGGCAAGCCTCTGCCAGTGTCCAATTACAGATTAGTCACACCAGTCAGGCAGCCACAGTGAGGTGTGACAGATTTTCTAGGAAAGGGATTAGTTGAACAAAAGGACTGTTAGCATGATAGATCATCTGCTGCAGCAGACAGTTTAGTTAGCAAATTTAGCATTTTAGGGGACCTTTGGTGCCCTTAGAATGATTCAATCAAATACAGATTTCTTGTGTACAGTTGCACTGCCACATGAAATGTCTAGGCAAAATTAGAGAAAAAGTTAATGAAGAGTTTTTGAAAAATAGGCAAAATGTGAAAATTTACCAGTTTTGGGGTGTCAGTGGAGTCAGTCAAGGCAAGCCTCTGCCATGTCCAATTACAGATTAGTCACACCAGTCAGGCAGCCACAGTGAGGTGTGACAGATTTTCTAGGAAAGGGATTAGTTGAACAAAAGGACTGTTAGCATGATAGATCATCTGCTGCAGCAGACAGTTTAGTTAGCAAATTTAGCATTTTAGGGGACCTTTGGTGCCCTTAGATGATTCAATCAAATACAGATTTCTTGTGTACAGTTGCACTGCCACATGAAATGTCTATGCAAAATTAGAGAAAAAGTTAATGAAGAGTTTTTGAAAAATAGGCAAAATGTGAAAATTTACCAGTTTTGGGGTATTTTTTGGGAGTCATTAGGTGCCCTTAGAATGATTCAATCAAATACAGATTTATTGTGTATAGTGACACTAACCTAAGGAATGTCTATGCATAATTAAAAAAAATGTTGCTGAACAGTTTTTGAAAAAATAGGCCAAATGTTACATTTTTACCAGTTTTGGGGTCCTTGGAGGCCCTAGGGAGCCCTTAAAATGATTCAATCAAATACAGATTTCTCAGGCATAGTGGCAGTGCCCTAAGATATGTCTATGCAAAATTAGAGAAAAAGTTGCTGAACGGTTTCCGAGATACGGCAGCTAACAGCGGATGGCGGACAGAGGACGCAGAGTGATGGCAATAGTCCCTTGGACCTTCGGCCAAAGGACTAAAAATGATGCCTTTTGTGTTGTTTTATTGCGTTTTTGTGGACATCGGATCAAAAATGGCGTGCCGATTTGTGACATGAAAATAGGCATGTTGGGGATATGCGGATGGCGGATGGCGGACAGAGGACGCAGAGTGATGGCAATAGTCCCTTGGACCTTCGGCCAAAGGACTAAAAATGATGCCTTTTGTGTTGTTTTATTGCGTTTTTGTGGACATCGGATCAAAAATGGCATGCCGATTTGTGACATGAAAATAGGCATGTTGGGGATATGTGCATTCAAGGACAACACTGTAGACTGAAACACTCAATTGTGCCTTTTAAAGCATCATTATACCAATATCTTCCAAACAAGCTGCTCGATAATCTTTGCTGAACAATATTTCATGTAGATATTGCAATGTTTTGATCAGGATCACCTACGTAACGCTTTGTGTCCGGACACACACACTCTTTCCCTTGGTATGTAGCTTGGCGTATGAATACACCGGACTGACGCTATCAGCACGAGCATAACAAGCACACGTGTAGTCAACATGTTTTCAGAAGGACGGTTATAGAAGTTTGTTTTGAAATTAAAGTTTGAAGTTGCCACTCCGGAACCGTGTCCGTTTTTTAGCGTTACGTGCCAATCAGAAGTGACAAAAGATGTGCATATTTGAAGTAAGGACTATGTTTTTTAGTAGAAGGTCGCCTGTACTGGTGGAAGAATATCAGTACACATTCTTTCGGATGATGCTGTGGGGTTGCCTTTGCGGAGCAATTTTTCTGTGTGGTGTCTATTCGTGCGTGAAAGTTACGCGGCTGATGCCAGCGAGAGCAAACTGCTCAAAGGCATGTTTTGATGCAGATTTATGGACGTTTTCTTGTATTTTCTTGTTTCTAAATGATTGTTATGAAATTGTCTTCACTTTACAGTACTTTGTCAACGAACTAATTATCGTTGCACAATTTTTTTTAAATGATCCGAGGCCTGCCATTTCAGCCGTTCTTGGCAAGGACCACATTTGCGACGATCAAAACTGTTTGACACCGGCTATTCTGATTTCATTCCTAGAAATATTTAGTTATAGTGTAGTTAATTGATTGGTATGAGTTTTGAAGAAGCATGAAGCCTCCAATGAAAGGTTTTAGTTAGATATGTTTGTCGATAGCCCTCGCCATTTGCTCCGTAATGAGGAAGCCGACTCATTCGCCATGACTAGTGTCTTTGTGACGAGGCTGATCTTACAGTGAGAAAATCTTGCTTTTTATAGTCCATTCCAGACCAGATAAGCACTGTATACCTTAAATAGTTGCAGTTGTCCGAAATTGTGTTTTTTCTTCGAAAATGTCTTCATGAAAACATATAAATAGATGATTACGCTCTTCCTGCAGTGTGTTGGTTTTCCACATCACGCGGAAGCAGATTTTTCTTGCGTCTTGGTCACGAAGCTGATTTTCGAGGTCAATCCCTGTTTTCGATCACAGTTTTTCTTTTACTGACTCAATCGAACAGAACTCGTTTCTTACTCAGATTACCTTTTCGTGTAAGCTGACCAGGGCTGATCTACTGAACTTTCAGACTTCGTTTCCAGCCAATTGCTGGATTGTTAAATCACCCACGTAACAGAGACCCAGCATTTTTCGCGTCTTTCTTACGTAGCTGAACTTCGGAAGGGTAATTTTTAATAAATCTATTTTTAACTGGATGTGCTTTTTTATTATGAGAAAGAAACCAACATTGGGATTAAGGTTTTTTCTCCACAGACAGTACACACTGTGATCCTTTAATACGTGTATTGCAGCTTCTTGTGAAAGTGCTCTCAGCTCCGTCACCGAGACACCAGCACGTTTCGGTCTTGAGAGATTGAAGGGAAACTGTGTTAACTTGATTTGCTTGTTTTTCTGAGCTGTAACTAATAAACATGTGATGTAACAGGGATCAGTGATTTTGACAGGAGATCATGAGGTTTATTTTTTACAACACCAACATTTCTGGCCTCCTATTTGTTAAGCCCCCTCTCCTGTGGCTCATCCTCAGCTAGACCCTCCTCCTGTGGCCCAGCCTCGGCCACCTTCTCCTGCTGCGGCCCAGCTTCAGCCAGTCCACCCTCCTGTCGACCTGCCTCAGCCAGCTCCCAACCCAGCCAGAACCCCCTTCTGGAAATACCTCTCAGGTTGGGAGCTTTATCAAGGTGGAGCTACAGGTGAGGAACAGGAAGGTGCCATAATATGCCCCCTCTCCTGTGGCTCATCCTCAGCTAGACCCTCCTCCTGTGGCCCAGCCTCGGCCACCTTCTCCTGCTGCGGCCCAGCCTCAGCCAGTCCACCCTCCTGTCGACCTGCCTCAGCCAGCTCCCAACCCAGCCAGAACCCCCTTCTGGAAATACCTCTCAGGTTGGGAGCTTTATCAAGGTGGAGCTACAGGTGAGGAACAGGAAGGTGCCATAATATGGCAACATACTTCACATTGATTCAGAATCAATGGACTTAAAGGTGCTGTACTTGAAACAGCGTCCAGATTCAAGCATGTATGTCTGGGCTGATGATGCCTGGCTTCCAGCTCACCACCCTGTGACTTTCGTGTCCCCTCCCACTCTTGCACCTAGTCGCGGGGTTGCGTTCATATTTTGAACAAGGTGTATTGAACACTCTGTGACAGTGTTTCACTAAAATGTCATATGCTGTGCCATGTCAAATGCCATATGATTGGCATTAATTTGTTTCTTTTTTGTTTTGTTTTTCTTTATGAAATAAATGAAGCTTGATTACATTCACATTGCAACCATTTGTTAGTTTTTTATTTGTATTGTCTGTCACCTGTTGTCTGACGTTAGTGTGTGGTGTTCATGTTACACGGCTGATACAAATTTATAAACAGATGGCAGTTCTTTAAAATTTATGAGTAATCATCTCAAATCTTTTGTGGGCATTCTTTGCTCTTTTATGTAGCTAATAATGCTGTCACTATGCTGATAAACTTCATTCTTGTTGGACAAAATAGAAGTGTGTCAAAAGAAAATTCTGATCGCTACGAACCAGTTCGTGAATAATGCATGAAATATGACTTCTAGACACTGCCTCAATGTAACAGAATATTTGTATGCCATGTTTAGAGGTTACTAAAACATATCCTTGAAATTTAATAGACTCTGGAGTTCTCTTCAAGCTGTTTGTAAGAAACATTTCGTGTCTATGTTACACGGCCAAATTTCATCATGGCCGACAACTTTCAAGTTTCTACTGCCAATATACTTTCCTGACTTATCTTTTCTCCTGCAGAACTACTTTCTATGACCATGTGTCTTTAAAAAAAAGCATTTAAGATGTTTTGGAGCAGTTTTATTTTTGGACCCCAGTGTCACACTTTGGGGCCCAGTTTCAGAGAATGACCCATATATTATATTCCTGAAGGTAGCATACGCAGACCACTTCATTATGTGAGAAAGGATATACAACCCACGAAAACAATGCTGTCAAAATCACCAAAATAATGTTTTTTATCAAATGATTTGTTTGTATTTTTTTTAAACAGTTATGTGATCATGCAGTGATAATTAAACATAATTTTATATATAGGCCCTATATATGTATATATGTAACAAGGTCATTTTTATTATGTTGCACTAGGTGCTGTCACTGGTATTACGCTGATTTGTGACGTGAATTGGTCTTAAATTTTACCAGCCATGGCTATTGCTATAATTTGCTTTTCATGTATGACCTGTTATATTTTATCTTAACATATGACCTTTATTGTACTTGTATGTTTTAAAACAAAAACACATTACATGGAAATTTACCATGCGAGACTTTTACCGTGACACGGGAGAGCCTGTGTTTCCAGTTGGTCAGCCCCTGTGTTTTTAGTGATTCCGCCATACATGTGTATCGCCTGTCATTGTTGTGATCTAGTGTGTTTGAACGTATACCTAAATAGAGGTTGGTGAAATATTGCACTATTTGCTGTCGCCGAATCTTGATATTTCTCTTGGACTTTGTGTCTTATGAGTGGCAGTCTTGATACTTTGTTTGTTTGTTGTAATGCTTCACTGTAGCTTTGTTGTTCGTCCCCGCTAAACCATGAATAGTGGGTGATATTATCATGCAAGGCATTTTATTTAATTATTTGGTCGGAACTCAGGTTTTTAGAGAGCACCTTTATCTATGGTGACCAACTCTAATGTTGGACTTGGATGACATCTGTCCCGTAGATGTATATTTGCACAGCACAGGTTAATTTGCATTTATTTGGTGGTGGTGTGGATGTTCGGTCCACAGTTAGTTGATAGATGGTGCCACTAACTACTTTCCAGAGATGGACGTTCGGTCCACAGTTAGTCGCTAGATGGTGACACTATTTTGGCCAAGTCAGTGACAGTTCACAGCTAAGTTGTTTGCACTGTAGGTTGTTGATGGTTGTTGTAATCCACTGCCATTAATGTCTGAATAATCGTTTGAATAATTAGTGTATAATTATGTGTAGCTCTAGCTGGTTTGTACTCCACGGTAAAGTGAATGGTAGAGATACTGAAAAGTTAATTGTTGCCAATCTGTCAGATACCCTGTATAATGTTTTGACAGCAGTAATTTTATTGTTTATCGAGTGATTGACACCCAGGTAATAATTATGTATTTTGTATTATGCAGATTATGGCTCGGCTGTCAGGAAAATAGGGCCATCCTGCCGAGTACCGGTTATTGTTGTTGACGGTTGTTCTCCTAGGGTATTATTTCATCGGTTTTAGAAACTTTAGTTTGTTTTGTATAAAGCTGAGATTAGATTAGTGTGTGTGATATACGTGAAATCATCGATTCTTTTCTTATTGTTATTAAACTTTATTATTCTGAATTACTCTTGTCTTTTCCTGATATCTTCATAAAATAACTTTGCTTATATTTTGTATACAGTAATAAAAATAAGCTCTTCCTTATTATTACTGTGGCCTATTTAGAACTTTTATTAGTAATCAGGGCTTACATATATATAGGTTGTCAAATTCATAAGGATGCAACTGTCCTTAACTGTACTTATAATACATTCAGTGATAAAATATTAACTGTCGTGTTGCACAGTGATAATTCTTACCCCAAGTTCTTACCTTAAGAACTGTCAATAACTGCTCGTGATTGAGCATTGAGCCCTCTCAAGATTTGTTTTCTGTAGTTGTTTTCCAATTTCTCTGTTAATTTACCTTACCTTACCTTACGATACCTTAGGAAGATTCTGATCACAGGGTGCATTCGGTTATAATCAGATCTTCAGATTCAGAATCAAATGTTAAAAACTCATGATTTCCGGTTCCAGAATTTATTGTTAATGGTGCCTCATAGTCATACAAAATCACCTGGATAGACCTGAATTTGTCTAGACGATGTTTGAATGAATTTAATGTTCGATCTAGCTTAATATAAATATATTAGTATTGTCTCTGCATGGGAGACTATTCCATGGTTCTGCATCTTGTTTATTTTGGTGCTATTGTTTTTACTGTTGGCATTATTGTTATTATTATTTATATTATGTGATAATTGCCAATATTATGTCAATAATGGAATTCCAAATGACAATTGAGTAATTCGCTATAATTATACAGCTGACTATAATATTAGACAGTTAGTGTGGTATATTGCCTCACTGACCATGCCAACCATCCAGTGGCAGTGCCAGTGGCATTGGCATGACCCAGGGTCATGTGACAATCTGAGGCCCAATCTGACTACACTGTAGTGTATAGCCTGATTAAAGTTATATATTCATATTATTTTATTATAAGATAAATCATAAGTCAACCGGGACTACCGACACGGGCTTCTGTATTTGGCAATGTCAAAGACATTACATAAGTCATAACCAGATATAATAATGTCACGTCAAAGTCAAATCATTGCGTGTACTCGATAACTAGGAAGCCCATCAAATCAATCGTCTCATCAGCTCATGTGGCAGCTTCCAGAAGGCTGCCTTTCCGCTAGGGGGGGTAACTGGGTGGGCTTCTCACAAAACCGTGACATCGGGTGACCGGTGTCGGTGACAGCCTTCTGTCAGTTCTGATTTCAGTTAGGATCGGTTGTTTGTCTACGCAACTGCCAACTGCGTAATCTGTCAGTGTCAGATTAAAAGTAACAATTACCTCACCTTTATTGGGGCATTTCTAGCAGCACCTGCACAAAACGTTCGTGTGGTAATAGTTGAACGTATGTTTGAAATTCTATAAAACAATGCTGCATTCTTCATTAAATACATCTTGAATTATTGTCTGACGAAACGTAAGGACTAAAATCCTGCCGTCTGCTTCGGAGTCTCCTGCTGCGGGCTCGGAACTAGTATGACGCGCCGAACCTGGCAAAAAATGAACGAATAACTTTGCAATATTTGGATCGGAAAAACACGTTTGTTTCATAAACTGTGTATGAACACTATTTTGTGAGTGAAAGTGAGACTTTAATTGGATATATAGAATGTGTTAGCAATTAATTAGTTAATTTGTGAAAAGTAAAGCTTGTTTTGAGGACGTTTTGGTTCACCCGCCTTCCCCGAAGTCTGACTTCCGGACATCCCAGTGCGCATGCTCAGCTCGAAGGCGGCGTTTTTAAACTTAGCGAACGGCTTTGTCAGTAAGTTTGTGTTTGTTCAGTTTCTGCATAAGAGGATCGGCTATTTTGCGTAGAGGACTCCATACTAAGTGGTATACTGTGTTTATATTGTAATGGTCAAACAACTATCACAATACAACTTTATAAACATGCGATTGCGAAAAGGGGCACCGTAGTTTACGAAAATAGTAGGCATAAGTGATAAGACAGCAACTTGAGCTGAGGCTCAAGACCAAGTTCAAAGTTGAGCAAGACTTTGCCCGAGCCGTACTTTTATGTTACCGTGTTAACTGTCGTTATAATTATACATGTCACAGCGTGTGTGATAAGAATTTAATATACAAAATACATCTTACGATTAATGTATTCATATTTAAGATAACGAAGATAAACGTCAAGTGGACGGCAAAGCCAGATACTAGAGTAGATGGCAGATAGGGGAAGGCGGGGCACAATCGTATAGCTAACAGAAAAAATAAATAAAGTTTATACAATAAATTGTACACTTGGTTATTTTGTTAAGATATAAATAAAATATATATGTGAAATAAGTTATTACCAATATAGTGAATATACTAAACATCAAGAGTCCAAGACAAGTGGACGGCAAAGCCAGATACTAGATAGGTGATGGCAGGGCATAATTGTATAGGCAGACTATAGCTAACAGAACAAAATCAGTACAACTACAAGGCTAAGACTAAGTTCAATTCTCTGTATATACATTTTGTTGACGGGTGATATGTCATTCTATACAATGTACCTATTGTTTATAACACATCTATAGAACCATGATAATGTACTTGTATGTTGTATGGAGTCTGCAAATTAGAGCAATTATTATAACATGCATTATATTGCCATTGGCGGTTATACCACAAAATTGAATATTACATTGAATAAATTGCATACCTTAAAAAAACTAGTTACATGTTGGCAGGAGGTCAGAGGTCATCCGACATCACAACGCTGTGAGATGGACATACCAACAGCTGCCGATGATGACCCTACTGAGTATGTTATTATTCTAGTGTTACCTTGTACTTTATGTTGTTTGCTATATAGGGACATCAGAGTGATTTAACGTCACATACAAACAATTGACACATACCAACAATAACAAGTGACACATACGAAGTCATGTCCATGTGTTATTTGCACCATTATTTGTAAACTTTGCAACCCCATGCAGAACCCTTTCTAGATATAATATGCTCTGTTTTGTGTTTCATCTGCCACTTCTACACTCATCAAATTTCATAAATTTTCTGTGTGTGGTCTACCTCCATAAACCATTATACATTTTAATTTTTGTTTCTTTATCTGATTGTTTTTTATTTAAAAAGGCCTTTAATATTTATTACTAGTTGAGTTACCCGACATTGCCCAGGGAAAAAAGGCAGTCATATACATCCTCAAATCATTTGCACTGAAATCTAAAAAAGTATTGTTCACATAATTATGAACACTGAAAATAGACCAAACCTCAAATGCCCAACATTTGAGTTCCAGACACCCATCCCAAATGTTTCCAGCCTACCCACATTAATAAATTGTACCTGGCCACTGGCCTAGTTGTTAGAACATTAAATTCAGCGGCTGGAACTTCACGTACAGCCATTTGAAATATTGAGCCCCCCAAGTTCTCCACTGCCCCGGACGAATATTGAAGATGTCTAAATCTATGAACCATGTCAATGGGCCCGGTAGATCACATGCAGAATACCAGCCAGATACATGCAAAACTGATGGAGATGTGGGTGCACATACAAACAGAGAACGAACTGTTTTATAATATAGATTTTAGAAGTCTAATATGTTTCATACGTGAGGTTGTTTCAGCCATAAAATAAGCCAATGACTCCTTTTGCTGCACAGAAACGACTAGTTTTTTCTTTGAAGTATTACAATTATGGTTGTAACTGATTCTGTTGTTGCTTACTCTCCTGACAGACCGCTGATTCCACGCAAGAGGAAGTCAAGCAACAGACGATCCTCTGTGAGTTACAGTTTACACTTTGACAAGAAGTTATGTACTAATTTATAATATACGTCTCATGCCTACCAAAATGTATCAGCACAGAGCAATAAAACCGTGTCTTCAGAAGTCAGCAGAAAAGAATACTTCATGTCTTAGCATGTTTGAAAGTCTCGATTAAAATAGATAACTGTGAAAGATGCCATGCATATATGATGATGGTTTATTGTAAAAACTGTGATACAAAGCACATGCAAACATTGTCGTAGTTCCTATAATGAGGCTGCAAAAGCAACAGGTGGATGATGTTTTCTTTCAATAATAGTAATACAGATATTGATGGTGCTGTGTGCTGCTGTGTCGTGGAGTACTTAACCCGTGTCGTTGTGACAGATTCTCAAGATGAGGCCTTCTCCGACCCGCCATGCACTCAGTGACATCAACTGCAACACGCAGCAGGAAACCACCTCGACAACCTCAAAGAGACGACGCCATTCCCGCAGAGTCAGCTTTGCCGAGACCTACCAAGTCAAGTGAGTCCTGAGTGGTCCGAGGAGGCAACTAAACATTAGACGCACCAATCATACAGTTTACCCACATTGTTTGGTTATTTCTCTGACTAATGAATGCCATTATCCAATGCAAGATTAACGCCACCATCATCTCGACAATTGCTGCAACTCTTCAACAAATTAAAACAAAATTGTAAAGTTAAGCTTATTTACATATTGGTAACCATAATGCAAACTAACAATCTGGCACTTGTATCGTGTGTAACCAGGATGAGTCGCTTTTCAAATTATGTCATAGGAGCATCTGCATAAAGTTCCATGGACAAGTTTTAATGCTACATAGCTCAAATATTTACCAGTTGTTTGAACATTGAATTGCATGTTGAGTTATTTTGGATGTGTTGTGTATATCAGGATAATTATCAAATAATTATGCAAGCAGAAACAAATGTTCCAAAACATATTCATGTTCTTTGCCTCCATCTGAACCTTTAGAATGAGTTAATCATAACAAGATAAAACAGCAATAGTAACGGTCATCTAGAGTTACTTTGAGCTAGCTTGTGAAATGTGTGTGATATTTTGTTATAATTTCAGAGAGTTTGTGAAAGAGGCAGTTTGGAACCAATGGCCTTCTGCTGGTGACAGTCAAGGTATGTCACAATGTCATCTTTTCTTCCTCCTTCCACCTGTTCCGCCTTATCGATGAGTCGTTTCCGTCTGTCTCAAGTCTCAGCCGTTGTCTCGCACTCTCAGCTGTTCATCCTTGCCCTTATCATTTTGAGAGATCTCTTAACATCATTTCTCCTTACTTTTTCTTTTGTATACCGTCTTTACCAGTCTCCCCCTGCTCATTCCCTGTCTGCGTCCTGCCCATCTCAGTCCACTCCTGACTACCTTCATTTTTAGGTGTTTCTCCAGTCTTTTCTCTCACAATATGTCGCTGTTGATCAGTTAGACATCAGTCGTAAACAATTAAGTGCAGTCAAGTATATATTTGCTCATATACAGTCATAGAAGATAGTACAAGTATATGCACCAACAACATCATGCTCAGAAGAAGACACAAACAACTTCAACAACGATGTGGATGATAGTGATGAGAGACCTTAATGTGCAAGTAGTGAAACAAACAAACATTTCAGAAACAGCAACTGGCAAATTTGGTCTAGGTGTGAGAAATGAAAGAAGCGACACCTTGGTAGAATGGGCAACATCAAGAAAGTACAAAATCATGAATATCATATGTTCCAGAAGAAAACAGGGAGGAGATGGACCTGGAAAGGCCCGAAGAAACGAAGAACAAAATTGACTACATCCATATATACCATATGTTCCATAAATAGTTTTAAGAAAACGGGGAGGAGATGGACCTGGAAAGGCCCGACGAACGAAATGGACTACATCCTGACAAACAGGCCAGACATGGTCACTGACGTAACTGTCATCAATCAAGTCAACATCGGAACGTACCACAGAATGGTAATGAGCAACATCAAACTGGACGTCAAGGCTGAAAGGAAGAAGTTGATAAACAAGAGACAAACCACGTGGAACAAATAGGAACAAAAACGATTGAATTCCAATTTCAACTGCGAAATCAATTCGAGACGCACTAAGTGCGACAAGTGTAGCCAAAGCAATCGACAGGCATGTAATGACTGGAATATCGTCACCGACATGAGCACTAATGAAGAAACGACGAGAAATTATGGATAATGGCGACCATAAAAACCAAATAGAGTACGCAGAAATAGGCAAGACCATCAAAAAGAAAGCGAAGGACATCAAGAAGTACAAACAAGAGATCATATGAGAAACGATTATGTCATCAAAGAGCCTGAAGAAAGCAAGAAGAACGCAGGCACTAGGACGAGACAGACTTATTACACTTCTAGACAAACAGGGTAGAGAAATACAAGACCAAGATATGATCATGGAACGAATAGAGGAATTCTACACCGAGCTACACAAAGGTGAACAGAGTACCATAATTCATACCGACCCAGAAGAGGTACCAGAGACAACACCATGGGAGGTGGAAGCAGCGCTAAGAGATATGATGAATGGGAAGACACCATGCAACGACCATGTAAACATTGAAACATTAAAAGCAGAAGAAGATACCATCTCAAAGACACTGGCTAAGCTTTATACTAAATGCTTATCAGAAAGACGAATACCCACTGCATGGAAGAACGCAAAGATGGCGATAATCTTCAAGAAGGGAAATAAGAAAGACTTAAAGAACTACAGGCCGATATGTCTGTTATCAAACATCTACAAATTACTCACAAAGATACAACGAATAGGCTAGAGAAGACACTTGACAAAAACTAACCAGGAGAGCAAGCAGGACTCAGAAGCAGGTACTCAACGACAGACCACATACACATCGTAAACCAACTGAAAGAGAAGTGCCGATAATACAAGACATTTATCTCTCTCTGCATCGGTTTCATCGACTACGAGAAGGTTTTCGATTCGGTGCAAACTCAGGCAATACTGACCAGCCTTCAAGAACATGGGATAGAAGACATGTACATCGAACTACTGAAAGGCATCTACACTAACAGCTCAGTGACAGTCCACCTACACAAAAAGAGCAACAAGATCAACATCAAGAGAGGAGTGCGACATGGTGACATCATATCGCTCAAGCTGATAGAGAACATTGAAATCTACGTCTAGCTGGGACAGCGATACAGTGTCAGAGACAAAACCAAGACAAGGAGATTCAAAGAAGGATCACTGCCGGCTGGACAGCATTCGCGAAACACCGCGACATCTTCAGGGGTAACCTGCTTTAAGGGATAAGTCTTCAACTCATGCGTACTTCCAGCGATGACATACAGCACGGAAACATGGACACTCACCATCCAGGCAAAGAACAAGCTAGCAGCCGCACAAACCAAGATTGAAAGAAGTATGTTAAACATCACATATCGGGAGAGAGAAACAAACATCTGGGTAAGACAGAAGACAAAGGTCATAGACATGATAGAACAAATGAAAAGACAGAAGTGGACCTGGGCAGGGCACATATTGGAAGGGCACCATTTGGCAGAGGATTGTGCAAGACAGGCAGATTTGGAAACGACATGCTGAGGCCTTCGCCCAACCACGGGAGACTACGGCTGCACAATGATGATGACGATGATGATGATGATGCAGTCATGAGGCAAGTGTCAAACCACTGACCAATAACATTTTGATGAGTCCATTATATATATGTAAACATTTCTATTAATTTTGTAATTTGTTTTCCAGATCCTGAGGGTAGCACGAGACAGACAGAAGATAGGTATGATTGGCAGATGAATGATATACAAATAATATAGAAACGGGTGCGCACGCATATTGCATGCACGCCCGCATGCACGCACACATACACACATACACACACTGTGGATATTTGTAAAAGTATTTGCACCAGGAGAACATTGTTCTTGTTGCTACGATTCAGTAAGTCTTTCTTTTACTATGTATGTATCAATGATCTTTTTCCAAAGCAAGTTATCATTTTGTTGTCTCAGAGATCTACGCAGGTGGCTAGAAATTGTTCTATAAGATGTATGTTGCAGAGGTATTTATAGATCTTTTTACATGCAAGTGAATATTATATATTTCTAGAATGTGTGAAACGAATTTGTCCTAACTAACATATGAGCGTTCTGTTGCAGCTCGACCCTTGGCACTGGCATCACTGGTGAGTCCTACACTGGCTGGGTGTTTCATGTCACAGAAGGGATACATTATTGTTGATGCACTTATTTTATTTTCATTTATGATGGTATTCCACACATAAAAATGTGTCACCATGTGGGTTTGTGTGTATATGTTAAAATTGAAGCAATCTGCTTAACCTTCATCTGCTAATAATTAACTGGACATTTATAAATCATATTTGTACAACATAGGATGTTCTTGTCCATGTCAGGCGTAGGGATTGATTTACAAACGAATTAAAAAAAAAAAAGTTTTGTGACGTATTTTGAAGAGTACGTTTCTCTTGATGATAGGAGAACTGTTCTTTATTGCGTGTTACATGTAAACATTTTTATTGTCATATTGAAAATAACATAAATTTGAGATATTCTGGTCATTGTATCAATACAATGTGTCGCGTATATCAGTGTATCATATCACAGGCTGTGTGTCGTGATATATCAGTGTATCATATCACAGGCTGTGTGTCGTGATATATCAGTGTATCATATCACAGGCTGTGTGTCGTGATATATCAGTATCATATCACAGGCTGTGTGTCGTGATATATCAGTGTATCATATCACAGGCTGTGTGTCGTGATATATCAGTGTATCATATCACAGGCTGTGTGTCGTGATATATCAGTGTATCATATCACAGGCTGTGTGTCGTGATATATCAGTGTATCATATCACAGGCTGTGTGTCGTGATATATCGATATACGGATTATTCATTGTAACTGTGTGCTGTTTGACTGTGCAGGTCTGGAGCACTTACTGCGTGGGACCATCCAGACGGAAGTACCTCTCACACAGACTCAACTCAACGCACAGGTGCGTACAACATTGACCTTGTCTCACAAACAAATTCACTCATACCAGGTCATTTACAGAGACGCCAGGACAGGTTGTAATGTGCAGGACCCACTAGTTTGGTCATCAGAGGATCGTGTTATATGGTACCTTTTTCATTAGAGTTTTCAGTCCAGTTTCTCATGATTAAGACTAATGGTCAGCCCAGTGTCACATTTCCTTGCTGAATGTCTCAATCATGTATTTAAAATTGCATTTTTGTACAGTGTTTGATAAGTCTGTGGGAAGTGTTAGACTCGATGCAAGACGCAGGCGTTGTTTATTGCCCGTGCTATCCCTCGTACTGCTGTGTGTCTCCAGGGGAGGAACGAGGTAACACAGGGCGAATATGGCCAGGGTAGCTATGGCCAGGGTGATGAGACAACAGACACAGCCACACTGCTGCAAGGGTTCTTAGCAGTGAACACCAGGTCAGTTCAAGCGGTGTCTTGTACGGACAGTGTTAATTTGTCTTAGGTTTCAAATCCAAAGTTGCAATTGTTCTTGAAAGAGGGTTTTGGCTAATTTCAATAATTGTCTAAAAAGTTGACATTGTTTACAGCAGCAACTTTGATTTTAACAATGCTGAATATTTCAGCTGTCTCACAGCCATTGTCAGTATACTGACTTTGCTATGGGGGCATGTCACATGACCAGTGTCATGTGACACAAACTGTAGCAGGACTAGTGGAAACCTAGAAGCTCCTGGCTATCATCTCGGTTCAGGTCTGGTTTTGTTCATTGCATGTTGATTGCTCCTTGTCTTTTCTCCTATGTACCAATTCTTTTGATCGTCTAAAATCTTTACATGTCTCACTGAATATCGCAGCTGCAGCTTCGTTTATGTCCCCCCCCAAGACCAAGTCAGTCAAGGAACTAATTTAAGTAAAAAATGTAAGCCCAAACAGTTGCCTTTTGTTTCCCATTAATAATTTTGTTTTCCTGTTTGTATTTATTTTGTATGTATGTTTGCATGGGTTGTAGCGCCAGAGCAGAACTGTCGACATCAGTGCAACACAGGTACTATACGTGTGGGTATGAAGACTACCAGGATGTGGACAACGTCACCGACAAGGCTGACTTCAATACACTTGTCAACATGCCCATCAACAGCTGCGTCGGCATGGCTAGTCGCACCCCCATCGTTACCATGATGACTGCTCCGACACACCCTCGTCCACCGACAGTCAACCACTTGGCTCAGCAAAAGGGCATGATCAGTGAGTCAAGGGACCAGGTGTATGGCGACAGAACACAAGTATCTGATGCTGACATGGACTTTACGCAGTGTTTGAATGCGACTACTGGCGATGACAATGTGTTTGTGAGTCCAAAGATTAAGCCCGTCGATAGTAAGATGTTCCTCTCTCGACTCATGGCTGGAACGTCAGCAATCACAACTGCGGTAAACTCGCCGGCGTTTGGTGACAGGACGCAGCTCCTCGATGCTGATATGGACATCACACAGTGCTTGAATGCTTCCACTGCCAGAAGATACGACGGCGCTAGTCCCTCAGGTAATACAGTCGACTTCCTCTCTCGGTTCTTGGGTCAAACATCTCAGGCAGTAGCATCACCGACCATAACTAAGATCAACACACAAGCATTTCTCAGCCGTTTCACAACTGCAGCGTCAAAGTCTGATTCGCGGTCGACTTCAAACAAACGGCCTACCACAGCTCAACATGGTGACGGAGATCGAACCATTTATTTTGATGCAAATAAGACAGGTGCAGAAGATGACATTGAGTTCACCGCCTGTCTCAACGTGTCGCTTCACATCGCCAAGGGAACAGCCAGAGACAGAGTGACAGAGATAGTAGACAGGCCAATGGTGGATCAAACTGTCGTGTTTGGTGACACCGTCAATGACAGCGTCGCTGACATGGAACTTACTGGCATCGTTGACGTCAGTGTCGCTGCTAATAAACTGATGACTTCAAAGGTCAACACGATGGTCACTGAGCATGTCGCTGACCTCAGTGAGACGTCAGTTCCTCGGAAGGGAAACATGGCGAAGACTCGCTGCCTCAAGACTGACACGACTGTGTACGGTGGTGAGGAGGACTTCACTTCAGGCATGGAGTTGACGACTTGTGTCGGAGCACTCCACTCCACACTCACACCAACAGGTGAGGACTGCAAGGTTACTGGTAGAGCTGGGGAATATGAAGTGAAGATTATCATTTTTATTTGGTTGATGACTAGATGTGTTATATTCAGATTTTTTTATGACAAATATACAAAGCAAGAGTGTTTGTGAAACTCTGTATCGTTTTACTAACCTGAAAGGAGAAGGTTGTAAGGGGCATGCTCTTGTAAAAATTATGGTTTAATATTAGACTTGTGTGGAATTTCAGGAATTGATTTCGTAAAAGTAGGTGGTAAAAGTTTGTCTGTGTTTATGTCAGCAGCCAGAAATATTGTAGCCCCAGAAATATGAACAATATTTACTTTTTCTTTGATGTTTTTTATCGTACATAATTTGTTACTGCAACCGATATCATACAAGAAATATGTGATATTGGCTGCTTGAATCTGGAGGATGGCATTGTTGTAATGTGTTGTGCTTCAATTGCCACTGGTCCTGCAGGCCTCTTTATTCCTACAACTGATGTGCTTCATGGGAAGTATCCAGTACTGCTGCAATTACTGCTTACAAAACTAATACGGTGATTATTACAGGTGAGCGAGTTGCCAAGAGAACGATTGAGTATTGGAGTGTAACACGTCACAGGCTGGTGTTCTGTCGCGTCCAATGTTGTGTTGTGCGGTTGCAGCTATTACGGAGGCATCCTCCACCACCAGGAGGCAGCACTTGCAGACCATCGAGACCAGTGCATCGTCGCAGGTGTCTGTCTCTCTGGCCGCAGCGAGTGATGGAGGAAAGCCAGAGAGAGACGGACGGATGCACAAAGTCGTGTTTGGTGACGCAGTCAATGACAGCGTCGCTGACATGGATCTCACTGGCATCGTCGACGTCGGTGTCACTGCTAATGAACTGATGGGTTCAAAGGTCAACGCGATGGTCACTGAGCATGTTGCTGACCTCAGTGAGACGTCAGCTCCTGAGAAGGGAAACATGTTGAAGGCTTGCTGCCTCCAGGCTGATACGACAGTGTACGGTGGACAAGAGGACTTTACTTCACGAATGGAGTTGACGACTTGTGATACAATAAGTATGCAAAATATGAATTGGATATGAATGATAGTTTTCGAGATATCATGTTTTGAAAATGGGAAAATGTGTCGTTTGGGTTTGCCTTTTTTGTAACTGGTTTTCCTTTCCCCGATCACCATGGTTCGGGGGAAATTTTCAAAACACCAATATGTATTCCCGCCGGGAATAAAACAACATATATTTTATTGGAAATTTAATTCCAAATTGATTAGTGCTGCACCCTATGCGTACTTTTGTGAAATGATTTGTACTAAAACCATGACCGCCACGCTTGTGTTTACATGCATTTTTGTGGGCCATCTTGTATTCATTCAGATTAGTGTGTATCTCTGATTTATAGAGCAATTATTTCTCTTCAAAATAAACTTTATTCTGGTTGAATCGAACAAAAATTGATACTGTGTGAGGTCTGTGAAAATATCATAGTTTTAGCAAAATTTCTTGATCTGTTCGGAACACGCAACGTTACGCTAAGTGCCAGAGTAACGACATAGCATCTTAGAACAGGCAGCATGTTGCCACGGGCAGTTAATCGTGGATTTATATGTTTCTTTGAAAGCTTGCTGAACGCGTAATTTTTGAGTTAACAGAAAGAAATTTGACACATGGACAAACCATATAAATGATGTATGTTGAGATGTAAATTTGATTCCAATATACATGTTTTACCAATGTCTGGAGGACAATCAGAACTACAGGCAATTATAATGAAAAATCCCTGCCCTAATTGTTTGCAGCAGGTTATATATTAAAGGGAAATAAAAGTCAACTTTATGCATCTTAAAGGGTTAATAAAAACTAACCAGTTGCAACTACGATCAAGAATATTATGCCACTAATTGATAGAATAATCTTGTTGAAGACACATAATATCATTTATATGGACCTACACTTTCTAGTTTGCCGATCACTGAACTGGGAATACTCTAGTCTAGTTTACGTCTCTCAGTAACCCATATATTTTGGCCATCTGTTTGTTGGCATTTGTGATAATATTTTCTCGGCTGATTATGCCACTTTCAATTATGTAAGTTGTTTTATTGTGTACTAGCTGAGTTGCCCGGGGGAAAAAAAGTCATATGTGCCAGAAACGCCAAACCCATCCCAAATGTTTCCAGCCAACCCCCATTAATAAAAGATAACTGGTCACTGGCCTAATTGTTAGGACAACCTTTTGCCAGAAATCTCAATCGCTCACCCGTCTAACTGATGGAACCAGCAACAGCGGATGCTGGGTTGAAATTTCAGCCCGATACATGCAAAACTATAACGGAGATGTGCATGCACAAACAAACTGAGAACGAACTGTTTTACAATATATATAGATATGTTGTATTTCTGTTTATCCATTATAACTTTTGACAATCACGTTTTATAATATACACTAACTTGACGGGCGATAATTTTGACGGTAAATAACAAAATGACACATAGCTCCATCTGTAGGAAATATATGAAATGTGAAAGAGGGTGCTACATATACATACTTGAAATCGTGCATACATGACCAGCAACAGGTAGACCTGGTGCATGTTAAGCGCTGAGGATTTTCAAACGTCGGTAACTTAAAAACTATTAACAATTTCTGCATACATCCAGTGACATATTTGTAGATGACATAATTATCTTTCTGATGATATAGAAAAACATTAAATTCTGTGGCTGGAACTCCACGTACAACCTTTTGAAATATTGAGCCCCCAAGTTCTCCACACATTCCCCCCAGTAAGAATTTTGAAAATGTCTAAATCTACGAACCATCTCAATGGGCCCGTTAGATCACATGCAAAATGTGAACCCAATACATGCAAAATTGACGGAGATGTGGGGGCACAAACAAACAGAGAACGAACTGTTTTATAATATAGAATTGTGAGATGTTTCTATCCATAGCCAATATAGCAGATTGGGTTATTTATAACAAATAATTGCAGAATTGCTTTGTCGCTGTAACTTATAAACAATAAAAAATGTTACGTCTGCGATTCTGCATGGTATTCTAATAGTTTTTCAAGCATATAAAATATAAGTCAGCTTCTGAATAAAAGGGAATATAAGAAACCAATAAATGAGCCAGCGTATTTGTACCTGTGTGTATTGAGCAAAAGTAGGAACCTGGTGCCGCGTTCAGAGTTCATGCCGCGATGTCTCGGTTCGCCGCCAGAAACTGAATGGTTAAAGTCACTTAAATTTTACTTACCGCGATGTTCGTTGCATTAAAAATGGATGCTACTGATTTTGAATGTTTTTCCACGCAAATGCGCCATCACTGCAATTAGGCGCGGCGTCGAACTCTGAACGCAGCCCTGGCGGACGTATCATAACCGATATCACAGCTCAGCGCTTATTGGCCAAGCCTCCACATTATGAGCACGATGTCAGCCTCTGGGATATCGGACATTTTATTGGAATCTTCCACTTTGAGACCACATTCTGAGTAAAACCACAGACATGAAAATGTTGATTGTTATTGCCCAGTGGTTACTTTGTATTAATATTTATAAGATGTGTTTTCTCCAGGTCCAGAGGTATCTTCTAACACAAGTAGATGTGACGTGCAGACAGTCAGAACCAATGTCCTCCCTGGCTGTGAAGCTAAAACAAACAGAGCAACACACCCTGACACTGGCAATCACACAGTCGTGTTTGGTGACGCAGCAAATGAGAGCCTGGCTGCTATGGAGCTCACTGAGGTTGTGAACGTGAGAAACATGGCGAAGGCTCGCTGTCTCCAGGCTGATACGACTGTGTACGGTGGACAGGAGGACTTTACTTCCAGGATGGAGTTGACGACTTGTGTCGGAGCACTCCACTCCACACTCACACCAACAGGTGAGGGCAACTGAGATGTAGATGTGTGTTTGCAGGGCAGCCTACCATTACAAATTTTCCGTAGTCATTACGGAAATTTACCTCAGATTACATCATTACGGAAACTACCGCTGTACTACGGAAATAACAAATATCCAAAATAATACACATTATAGAACGACTAAGTCTATAAATAATGCAGCTCCAGATGCCCTGAAGAAAATATCACCATTCACTTGTTATACGTGATCACTAAATGTTAAAGGGACAGTCGCACTTCGTGGCTTTTTGTTTTTGCAAAATCATGTTATACAGTATAAATTATATATATTATAACGTACTGTCTGCCCAAAGATGTTTTAACGAAGCAGAAATCAACTTTTGGATTGAACCGTTAAATGTTTACAAGAATCAACGCGCTGTCACTCAAATCCCCAAATTGCGAGTTCGGAAAATTCCACGGAAGGTCGTTACCCGACGTGGGCCGAGCTTCAGATGTCAATAGTACGCTGTCATCATGGCTTCCATGGCGCAGAACGACGATTCATCGACTGATGTAAGTTGAACAATGAAATGTCATAAATATTCTGTTTAATTTGTCACTGTATTTGTGAAATGAACTTTGTTTGAGATTGTGTTACTGCTACAACTGTTGTTAAACAAACGCGTGTACGTCAACGAAAGTCTATTATTAGCACTTTAGTTTTGTCCGTCAATATCGAGTATACCGCCCGATCAACACGAATTCGAAGCCGAAGGGTCCTACAATTAACACTATCATCTAATACCAGTATGACTAGTTTCGTGTCTAGTGTCTATTGGTTAAAATTATTTCATATTATGAGTGTGTGTACTCGTTTTCTTGAAATCGGTAGCATAATTTAATTTGAATGCATTCTCGTTCCGTTCCTTCTTTGCGGAATAGGCCTACAACGTCGACTGGCGAATCATAGTGCATAACAACCAGCCATAGCTCACGCTCGTAGCGTGTTTTATTTTCTTTGGGGGATGCACTTCAGTGACTGGGACATTTCTTGCCGCGTTAGTTGAGGGGGTTGTGTTGGAAATTGTGCAGGTCGTGACGTAAGGGTGATTTCCAACGTCTTTATTTACTGGCTTACAACCGTGATGAAATAAAAGTAAATAAGACAGTATATTAACTTTTCTTCTGTAATGTGCGTGCATCAAATATTTTTATTACAGTGCACATTTTTAATAACAATTATAAATACAAGTGACAAAATATTTAGGGTAAAGATTTTATATTCATGTTATGATCCAAATGCTGCGCAGGTACATAACGTCACAGAATAGGTTCCAAGTTTGAAACTGAACTATACTTTTTATAAAATAAATTACATAATCAACCTATTTTGATCAAAAACATACACAAACACAGAAATAATAATTTACAATGTATTATTCCAAATGCACTGCAAAATATACATTTCCTTTAGACATGACCCATATACAGGCCCTGTATAATGTAATTATATCACACAAACGCATGCATGCACACACATACATACACACACATAATTTGCCTGGTGTTATCAAAAACATGCTACATTGCAGAATTTGAGCTTTCCAGGAATTACAATAAAAAAGCAGGTACTGTATTTTGTTTGAACATCTAACATGCACACCAACATTTTGTGTATTAAATAACAATAATGTTAATATTTAGTTACATGATATTGCCTTTTGCAATCCTTCTAGGCTGACATTAACGAACTGGATGAGGGGCAGGCAAAGACGCTGCTACTGAAGATGGTGCTGCGAGAGCCAGGCCATGTGTTTGATGTCATGAGAGGCACCGAACAAGGACCAGTGGGGGTGGCGCTCTGAGCTGGTGGTCATGCGGCCACTGCTGAGAAATGGCAACAGATGTAGAGCGGCTGTGCTGCAACATGCGCCCAGACAAATGCATCAGCCTGCGACCGGTGAGATGTGTACTTTTATAAGATATGAGGGTGGTGTGACAAGGGTGTGAATCTCTCCCACATCTTTTGGGATCACCATGTCATCCAACAAACCATGTCTAATTCCCACAAATTGTTATTACTGACCTCCTTCCTGCCATACACCCCTGTACGATTTGTAACACCATTTTCTGAAATTACATATTTGTTACTACCTATGGTATATATTTTTGGCAAACAAAGTCATATTATATATATGTGTGTTTGACCCGAATCCATGACGTTTTAGTAAAGGACACTTTGGCCATTGACAGTTGGGCAACAGACATTTTGTTAACAGGACATTTCGGTAATCAAACATTTCGGTAATAGGACATTTCGGTAAAACTATTGAAAATAATCAGAATTATTTGGTCATTTTTAAAGGTGCCTTGTATAGGTAATTATAGACATTTTTGTAATAGACAGTACATTTTCTTAATTTATTATTATTATGCATATGGCATGTTTTGTTAGATTTCTTGAAATAAAAAATGGGCCAAGAGGCCCTGAAGTCCTTTGGACTTTATTGTGAGTTTGTAATTATTAATGGAATGGTTTTTGGTGAATCATAGTTACAGATCATTAAGGGTTATGAAGGAAGTAAAATATTGGCATATTTAGTGGAGACTATATACATGCCAGTGAAGAAACACCTGGAAATAAAATATTCAAGTAGACCGTTTAGTGAAGATTGTATATATTAGTTAATGTGTTATTAAAAATATTGTACAATTTGAGCCCAATACTCTGCTATTTAGGCTGATATCCAGTGGTTGTAGAAACCTTGCAGGAGAGTTGGTGAGCTGCAATCTTGCATGTAGCACTGTTAAAGGTTGTTTAAGAAAGTGTCAATCAGTCAATAGAGCTCCAGGCTGTTCTCCCTGCTGTAAACAATTTAGTTAACAAATTTAGCATTTTAGGGGACATTTGGTGCCCTTAGAATGATTCAGTCAAATACAGATTTCTTGTGTATAGTGGAACCACCACATGAAATGTCTATGCAAAATTTGAGAAAAAGTTACTGAAGAGTTTTTGAAAAAATAGGCAAAATGTGAAAATTTACCAGTTTTGGGGTCCTTTTCGGAGGGTCATTAGGTGCCCTTAGAATGATTCAATCAAATACAGATTTCTTGTGTACAGTGACACTACCACATGAAATGTATATGCATATATGTAAAATTAGAGAAAAAGTTACTGAACGGTTTCTGAGATACGGCAGCTAACGGCAGACGCAGAGTGATGGCAATAGTCCATTAGACGTTCGGCCCAAAGGACTAATTACACATGATAAAGTAAATCTGTAAAGTAATAAAATCTATCAATGAGTTAAAACCTGTTCAGTTTGCCATGTCAGTGGTGCCAATCAGTTAAACCATTTAGAAATAGGTTGGTCACTTTTCCAGACAGTGGACTTGGCTCCCCACCAGCAGTCGGTGTTAGTTAGTGCTTATTTGATGAACTTTCAAGGCAGGGGAAGGGAACATGGCTTCCCAGGCAACAGCAGTCAGTCAGTCATGGGGGTATGGGTTATTTAAATCCATGGGTTAGAGGGGACAGGTTAGAGTGCTCAATTGGTACAGCCAATCTGTGACTCGCTGCACACATTTAAATCCAGACACACATAAGGTATTGTCATACCTGTGAACATGGAGTTGTCGACAACAACAAGGGGAAAGCTAAGCTTTTGTGGAATGGCTATGCTTATACCAAGGAAACAAAAACATGGTGTGATACAGTGGCGCTGCACATGTATGTCGTGTGAGCAAGTCGTGCCATGGTAGTGTGTACACAGACTTGCTACCAGCAAATCTAGTGTTGAGAATTGACCACAACCACTGCCCTGAACCTGCGGCATCAGAATTTTTATACTGAATATTTGTGTTACTTTGGATGGAATAAATTTTTATTTAATACAACCATAGTTCACATCTATTCAAATTAAAACATTATTATTAGCCACTATTGCGCCTGGTATTCTAAATAGTTTTGTAAAGAGGTACACACTGTAAAGATTATTCATTTTGTTGGTCTTACCGAAATGCCCAATTACAAAATGTGTGGTTAGCAAAATCCAATTTCCGAAAGGACATCTTTAACAATGACCAAATAATTCTCATTATTTTCAATAGTTTACCAAAATGTCCTATTACCAAAATGTCTGTTGCCCAAAGTGTCCTTTACCAAAATGTCTGGCACAAGTTTGATCTACATCCTAAATACATATCAGTAGGTCTAACCATTACAACAAATTATTTGGAACCTTGTTAATTCCAATGATAATACACAGAAACGTCAGCATTGCGACATAATTTCACAGGAATGGAAAATGCTAATATATTGGGTTTTCCACGCAAATCCAAAAATATGTATTCCGCGTCTAAAAGTCCAAATCAGACCACAAACCCAGTTTTACTCAAAAAACTTAATCACACATACATAATCATGTTTCATTTCAATGCAACTGCTACAGTTTGAATGTACTGGTGTATACATTTCTTTTTAGGAAATGGACTTACTCGTACTCGACCCCACAGTTTTATCAATGGTGGGACGCTACAGAGCAGATGTGTTTGGCGTGTCAGCACGAGGAGACAATGATGCCATGTGACATTATGCCTACCACCAGTTTGTTTTCTGGCAACATGGCAAACTGGGAACAGGGAACTGACATGTTAATCCGAGCTGTTGTGTGTGCAGATTTTTCCGAGTGCAAGTGGACAGTACTCTGGGTTCAAAGTTCATACATTAGGTTGAAATCATTACTTGTCAAGAATAAAGTGTGTAAACTTTATATAACCACACATCATCAGGTAACCATGGTAATTTCTAAATCAATTGATAATAGTTTGTTATTAAAAAAATAAATGTTACTGAACATGTAGGTTACTCATTGACAACTTCCATCTTAGGCATATTTTTTTCTCCAAATCAGGTTTGATGCCTTGCCACTAGATCTGCTGTTGGTGGCACAGGCACTGCTGCTAGTGTTGGTGCAATGTTGCGCGGGTCATCAAGTTGTCTACGCTTCCTGCGTTTTGGTAGTGGATTGTCAGTGCATGCTCGGATGATCTTCTCCTGAAGGGACGCTATGTACACATACTGTTTCGGTTCTCGCTCAGGATAATAGTCCACTTCTTTCCCCATTTGTTGTAGACTTTGAGGTAGCTGTAGACTTAATGACATGTGTCATGAACTTGCATTGTTACACAGTATGGCATTTGCAAAAAAAAATTTTTTTTATTAAATATGTAAATGTTTCAAAACATGTAAATATTTAAAGTAACTTTTTTCATGTGCAATACATCAGTATATAAAAATGTTATGTAAATAGCTGAATTATTGCAAATAAAAAGTTACTTTAAATATTACATATATATGCATAATGTACATATGTTATTATTATGCTTTGTATTGTTTATGTATTGCAACATAATAAATACCGTTCATTTCTAAAAATAACTGTCTTCACTTACATTACTTGCTCAATCACAGGCATTGATTGTTAGAGTCGTCACCAACATAAATAAATCCAATCAACAATTAGCCTTATAATGGAATGGCAATAGTCGTTATTATAATGCATAACAAAAATATTTACATGTTCATGTTGTTACATGTATACTTAATGTGTACCTGCGTACTTACACAGTGTGCCCCTTTCGATTTCTTTTCAATGGTAAATCTTTGTGACTGATAATCAATCGCTGCCAGAAGGACCGTGCCCGGTATACCGGGAAGCTGCAATAAGTAATTTCATGTGATAAATTTCTGATTCATGTTGCTTCCCTGTGTGTTTTTATCTATATTATTCGATGATGGCCAACCAAGACTTTTAAAATGTTAAGAATAATCAGACTCTGGACCTGAAATGGTGGATAACATAAGTTACAGTCACTATAACTTACGCTATCCACCACAACCACTTTCTGCTCTCCCAAAATTACCCGTGTAGTAGACCGGAATTTGTCACGTTTTTGTTTTTTCTTCACCGCTGAACATCGTACTGCATGACGCAACATTTTGTTACCCGCCATTACGATCGAATGTCAACAACTATGCAACTTGCGTTCACGTGATCACGTACCACGTGAGCACGCATTTCTGTCTCATTAGTAGTCGGATTTTAGCCACGCCTACAACGGCTTTCGAAAGCGACTCGTAGTCGATGTAAACAAAGTGATATGTGCACTTATCATTAACATTTCATAAAACAAAATGGTTCATTAAAACATCTTTGGGCAGTCAGTACGACATAATAGATATAATTTATACCGTATAACATGATTTTGCAATAAAAACAAAAAAGCCATGAAGTGCAACTGTCCCTTTAACTATATAGGATTATGAAGTTTTACCAGGCAGTAAGCTGGTGTCATCCAATGCTGTGCCTATAAAATGTTACAACTTGACAGTTGGCAGTCAGGGCAATGACTGTTAATAAAATGTCACTTATTGAATGTTGCAAAACAAATATCCATTTTGATGATTGTTTTTCAAGTTACAGTGTAGAAGCGTAATATCTTGAAAAAAGTATATACTGAATAAAGAGTAGGTGAAATTAAATTTTAAATGTCTTTGCAACTTTGTGTACGTAAACTTAATACTGTTGTCAAGTAATGTGCCAGATATGAAGTCTGTTCATTGTGAACTCATGTCACTAAGCCCTCTCAAACGTGGTCATTTGAGTGTCACAAAGCAACCAGCCCGTCAGATATTGCTAACGTCACCACAGGAAGGGCCGTTGAGCACACCCTATCCTCTAGCACGACGAGTGGCGATGCAGCCTGTTGTTTCAGACTGTACATGAAATTGTAATCACAGAATTTAATATTTTGTTTATATCACTGTAAAGATAACAATCTACCAGTTTGTTGCTGGATGTACATAGGAATTGCCGTTTGAACATCACGAATGCTCGACCTTGCATTATATCCACTGCAGTGTTTATATTTGTAATGTTCAAACGACAATAGTTCTAAAAATAAAAACAAATCCTGTGTACATCCAACGTCATATCTGTAGATACGATTGTTATCATTACGGTGATATCAACAAATATTAAATTCTGTGATTGAAATTTGAGGTATGGCCTGAAACACCAACCCGCATAGATGCGCGCCATGCTAAATCCTAGCTACCTGCGGTGATATCACGACCTCTGTGTCGCAACAAACAGCAGAAAATGTACAGAAAAGCGTGACCAAAAGGGGCCTTGAACAGGGTAATGGAGGGGGTTAAAACAATAGTTGAATATCAGGACACTATTTTTAGAGTATATTTCATTCAGATTGGGAATAAAAAAGGTTCATTTCGATTAGTCTTAAGTTAATAACTTCCTAGATATAACAGTATTCCCAGGCAACTGGAATGGGGTGTGTTAATGTGTCTACTATAAACAAAAGGCTTGATTGGCAACCAGCTGTACTGTGGAAATGGGTCATTACGGAAATTCCTTTTGTCAAGTAGGCAGCATTTGTTTGTAGCAGTGTATAAAATGTGTTGATAGCAGGTTTTATAAGGTGTGTGTTTGCAGCAGGTCCAGAGGTATCTTCTAACACAAGTAGATGTGACGTGCAGACAGTCAGAACCAATGTCCTCCCTGGCTGTGAAGCTAAAACAAACAGAGCAACACACCCTGACACTGGCAATCACACAGTCGTGTTTGGTGACGCAGCAAATGAGAGCCTGGCTGCTATGGAGCTCACTGAGGTTGTGAACGTGAGAAACATGGCGAAGGCTCGCTGCCTCCAGGCTGATACGACTGTGTACGGTGGACAGGAGGACTTTACTTCCAGGATGGAGTTGACGACTTGTGTCGGAGCACTCCACTCCACACTCACACCAACAGGTGAGGGCAACTGAGATGTAGATGTGTGTTTGTAGGGGAGCCTACCATTACAGATTTTCTGTAGTCATTACTAAATTTACCTCAGATTACAGCATTATGAAACTGCAACTGTACTATGATGAAAAAGAAATATCCAAAATAGTACACATTATAGAACAGCTAAGTCTATAATTAATGCCACTCCAGATGCCCAGAAGAAAATATCACCATTCACTTGTTATACTTGATCACTAAATGTTAACTACATGTGATTATGAAGTTTTACCAGGCAGTAAGCTGACTTCATCCAATGCTGTGCCTGTGTAAACTGTTACAACTTGACAGCTGGCAGTCAGGGCAAATGACTGTTAATAAAATGTAACTTATTGAATGTTGCAAAACAACCACCCCTTTGATGCTTGTTTTTCAAGTTACACTGTAGCAACATGATATCTTGAAACAAAGTATATACTGAATAAAGATTAGGTGAAATTAAATTTTAAATGTCTTTGCAACTTTGTGTATGTAAACTTAATACTGTTGTTAAGTAATGTGCCAGATATGAAGTCTGTTCATTGCGAACTCATGTCACTAAGCCCTGTCAAACGTGGTCATTTGTGTGTCACAAAGCAACCAGCCCGTCAAATATTGCTAACGTCACCACAGGAAGGGCTGTTGAGCACACCCTATCCTCTAGCACGGCGAGGGGCGATGCAGCCTGTTGTTTCAGACTGTATGTGAAATTATAATCACAGAATTTAATATTTTTAGTGAGTCATTGGATGTACACAGGAACTGCCGTTTGAACATCACGAATGCTCGACCTTGCATTATGTCCACTGCAGCGATTACATTTGTAATGTTCAAACGGCAATAACTCAAATAATAGAAACAAATCCTGGGTACGGCATATTTGTAGATACGATTATTATCTTTATGGTGATATAAAAAAATAGTAAATTCCATTGTAAGTTTGAGAATTCACAATGTTCAAACGGCAATAACTAAAAAAGTAAACAAAATTATTGCGTGCATCCTCCAAAATATTTATAGGTAACATTATTATCTTTACAGTGATATAAAAAATTCATTCAGCGATTGCAAGTTTAGGAATGGCGTAAAACACCAACCCGCATTGATGCGTTCCATACTAAATCCTAGCGGTGCTCGTGACATCACGACCGCTGTGTCTCAACAAACTCAAAAAAATGTACAGAAAAGCGTAACTAAAAGGGGCCTTGAACAGGGTGACGGAGGGGGTTAAAACAATAGTTGAATACTAGGACACTATTTTTAGAGTATATTTCATTCAGATTGGGAATAAAAAAGGTTCATTTCGATTAGTCTTAAGTTAATAACTTCCTAGATGTAACAGTATTCACGAATTTAAGCAGTAATCATATTTATTTCACCAATTGTCCACCTGGGGGTGCTATTTGTAGTTCATGATCACCAGGGCGCCACTAGATCTTTCGCCTTGACCCACATGTTTGACCTTGACATTTGACCTTGACCTTCCTCTTCCTCTGCTCAGGCAACGGGAATGTGGTGTGTTAATGTGTCTACTACAGACAAAAGACTTGATTGGCAACCAGCTGTACTGTGGAAATGGGTCATTACGGAAATTCCTTTTGTCAAGTAGGCAGCATTTGTTTGTAGCAGTGTATAAAATGTGTTGATAGCAGGTTTTATAAGGTGTGTGTTTGCAGCAGGTCCAGAGGTATCTTCTAACACAAGTAGATGTGACGTGCAGACAGTCAGAACCAATGTCCTCCCTGGCTGTGAAGCTAAAACAAACAGAGCAACACACCCTGACACTGGCAATCACACAGTCGTGTTTGGTGACGCAGCAAATGAGAGCCTGGCTGCTATGGAGCTCACTGAGGTTGTGAACGTGAGAAACATGGCGAAGGCTCGCTGCCTCCAGGCTGATACGACTGTGTACGGTGGACAGGAGGACTTTACTTCCAGGATGGAGTTGACGACTTGTGTCGGAGCACTCCACTCCACACTCACACCAACAGGTGAGGGCAACTGAGATGTAGATGTGTGTTTGTAGGGGAGCCTACCATTACAGATTTTCTGTAGTCATTACTAAATTTACCTCAGATTACAGCATTATGAAACTGCAACTGTACTATGATGAAAAAGAAATATCCAAAATAGTACACATTATAGAACAGCTAAGTCTATAATTAATGCCACTCCAGATGCCCAGAAGAAAATATCACCATTCACTTGTTATACTTGATCACTAAATGTTAACTACATGTGATTATGAAGTTTTACCAGGCAGTAAGCTGACTTCATCCAATGCTGTGCCTGTGTAAACTGTTACAACTTGACAGCTGGCAGTCAGGGCAAATGACTGTTAATAAAATGTAACTTATTGAATGTTGCAAAACAACCACCCCTTTGATGCTTGTTTTTCAAGTTACACTGTAGCAACATGATATCTTGAAACAAAGTATATACTGAATAAAGATTAGGTGAAATTAAATTTTAAATGTCTTTGCAACTTTGTGTATGTAAACTTAATACTGTTGTTAAGTAATGTGCCAGATATGAAGTCTGTTCATTGCGAACTCATGTCACTAAGCCCTGTCAAACGTGGTCATTTGTGTGTCACAAAGCAACCAGCCCGTCAAATATTGCTAACGTCACCACAGGAAGGGCTGTTGAGCACACCCTATCCTCTAGCACGGCGAGGGGTGATGCAGCCTGTTGTTTCAGACTGTATGTGAAATTATAATCACATAATTTAATATTTTTAGTGAGTCATTGGATGTACACAGGAACTGCCGTTTGAACATCACGAATGCTCGACCTTGCATTATGTCCACTGCAGCGATTACATTTGTAATGTTCAAACGGCAATAACTCAAATAATAGAAACAAATCCTGGGTACGGCATATTTGTAGATACGATTATTATCTTTATGGTGATATAAAAAAATAGTAAATTCCATTGTAAGTTTGAGAATTCACAATGTTCAAACGGCAATAACTAAAAAAGTAAACAAAATTATTGCGTGCATCCTCCAAAATATTTATAGGTAACATTATTATCTTTACAGTGATATAAAAAATTCATTCAGCGATTGCAAGTTTAGGAATGGCGTAAAACACCAACCCGCATTGATGCGTTCCATACTAAATCCTAGCGGTGCTCGTGACATCACGACCGCTGTGTCTCAACAAACTCAAAAAAATGTACAGAAAAGCGTAACTAAAAGGGGCCTTGAACAGAGTATATTTCATTCAGATTGGGAATAAAAAAGGTTCATTTCGATTAGTCTTAAGTTAATAACTTCCTAGATGTAACAGTATTCACGAATTTAAGCAGTAATCATATTTATTTCACCAATTGTCCACCTGGGGGCGCTATTTGTAGTTCATGATCACCAGGGCGCCACTAGATCTTTCGCCTTGACCCACATGTTTGACCTTGACATTTGACCTTGACCTTCCTCTTCCTCTGCTCAGGCAACGGGAATGTGGTGTGTTAATGTGTCTACTACAGACAAAAGACTTGATTGGCAACCAGCTGTACTGTGGAAATGGGTCATTACGGAAATTCCTTTTGTTAAGTAGGCAGCATTTGTTTGTAGCAGTGTATAAAATGTGTTGATAGCAGGTTTTATAAGGTGTGTGTTTGCAGCAGGTCCAGAGGTATCTTCTAACACAAGTAGATGTGACGTGCAGACAGTCAGAACCAATGTCCTCCCTGGCTGTGAAGCTAAAACAAACAGAGCAACACACCCTGACACTGGCAATCACACAGTCGTGTTTGGTGACGCAGCAAATGAGAGCCTGGCTGCTATGGAGCTCACTGAGGTTGTGAACGTGAGAAACATGGCGAAGGCTCGCTGCCTCCAGGCTGATACGACTGTGTACGGTGGACAGGAGGACTTTACTTCCAGGATGGAGTTGACGACTTGTGTCGGAGCGCTCCACTCCACACTCACACCAACAGGTGAGGGCAACTGAGATGTAGATGTGTGTTTGTAGGGGAGCCTACCATTACAGATTTTCTGTAGTCATTACTAAATTTACCTCAGATTACAGCATTATGAAACTGCAACTGTACTATGATGAAAAAGAAATATCCAAAATAGTACACATTATAGAACAGCTAAGTCTATAATTAATGCCACTCCAGATGCCCAGAAGAAAATATCACCATTCACTTGTTATACTTGATCACTAAATGTTAACTACATGTGATTATGAAGTTTTACCAGGCAGTAAGCTGACTTCATCCAATGCTGTGCCTGTGTAAACTGTTACAACTTGACAGCTGGCAGTCAGGGCAAATGACTGTTAATAAAATGTAACTTATTGAATGTTGCAAAACAACCACCCCTTTGATGCTTGTTTTTCAAGTTACACTGTAGCAACATGATATCTTGAAACAAAGTATATACTGAATAAAGATTAGGTGAAATTAAATTTTAAATGTCTTTGCAACTTTGTGTATGTAAACTTAATACTGTTGTTAAGTAATGTGCCAGATATGAAGTCTGTTCATTGCGAACTCATGTCACTAAGCCCTGTCAAACGTGGTCATTTGTGTGTCACAAAGCAACCAGCCCGTCAAATATTGCTAACGTCACCACAGGAAGGGCTGTTGAGCACACCCTATCCTCTAGCACGGCGAGGGGCGATGCAGCCTGTTGTTTCAGACTGTATGTGAAATTATAATCACATAATTTAATATTTTTAGTGTGTCATTGGATGTACACAGGAACTGCCGTTTGAACATCACGAATGCTTGACCTTGCATTATGTCCACTGCAGCGTTTACATTTGTAATGTTCAAACGGCAATAACTCAAATAATAGAAACAAATCCTGGGTACGGCATATTTGTAGATACGATTATTATCTTTATGGTGATATCAACAAATTGTAAATTCCATTGTAAGTTTGAGAATTCACAATGTTCAAACGGCAATAACTAAAAAAGTAAACAAAATTATTGCGTGCATCCTCCAAAATATTTATAGGTAACATTATTATCTTTACAGTGATATAAAAAATTCATTCAGCGATTGCAAGTTTAGGAATGGCGTAAAACACCAACCCGCATTGATGCGTTCCATACTAAATCCTAGCGATGCTCGTGACATCATGACCGCTGTGTCTCAACAAACTCAAAAAAATGTACAGAAAAGCGTAACTAAAAGGGGCCTTGAATAGGGTGACGGAGGGGTTTAAAACAATAGTTGAATACTAGGACACTATTTTTAGAGTATATTTCATTCAGATTGGGAATAAAAAAGGTTCATTTTGATTAGTCTTAAGTTAATAACTTCCTAGATGTAACAGTATTCACGAATTTAAGCAGTAATCATATTTATTTCACCAATTGTCCACCTGGGGGCGCTATTTGTAGTTCATGACCACCAGGGCGCCACTAGATCTTTCGCCTTGACCCACATGTTTGACCTTGACCTTCCTCTTCCTCTGCTCAGGCAACGGGAATGTGGTGTGTTAATGTGTCTACTACAGACAAAAGACTTGATTGGCAACCAGCTGTACTGTGGAAATGGGTCATTACGGAAATTCCTTTTGTTAAGTAGGCAGCATTTGTTTGTAGCAGTGTATAAAATGTGTTGATAGCAGGTTTTATAAGGTGTGTGTTTGCAGCAGGTCCAGAGGTATCTTCTAACACAAGTAGATGTGACGTGCAGACAGTCAGAACCAATGTCCTCCCTGGCTGTGAAGCTAAAACAAACAGAGCAACACACCCTGACACTGGCAATCACACAGTCGTGTTTGGTGACGCAGCAAATGAGAGCCTGGCTGCTATGGAGCTCACTGAGGTTGTGAACGTGAGAAACATGGCGAAGGCTCGCTGCCTCCAGGCTGATACGACTGTGTACGGTGGACAGGAGGACTTTACTTCCAGGATGGAGTTGACGACTTGTGTCGGAGCGCTCCACTCCACACTCACACCAACAGGTGAGGGCAACTGTGATGTACGCAGCTTCCTGAACTGTGAAACCTCATAAGTGATGACCAGTTGTGTCAGCAGTGGTATCCAATGCAATCTAATAACTACCTAGCTGAGTTCAAAAAATTCACGTTTTCATTATACTTTTTACAATAAAAGTCAGCAGCTAGTCAGATCATTCCTGAGTCATCTAGCCCCATAGAACTTTTAAAAAACGTAAGCTCTTATATAACGCAGTATCCAGTCCTCAGGACTGCTCAAAGCACTTTACAAGCATTCAGCCACGCTGCAGTTAATGCGCAAAGATTATTCATACACAAATATCCACCACTGTCTGTAGCCAGGTACTCATTCATACAGCTGAGTGAACTGATGTAATGTAGAGTAAATGAACTTGCCCAAGGTTCGACACCGCCGCACCGGATTTGAACCCGCATTCTCTCAGTCGAGAGCCTGGAGCTCTTACCACTGCGTTACTGCGCTCGACACTGCACTTTATGTTTGATCCTAGGACTCAATCTAAGTGGATTACACCTACACGGTGTCTGCGCCTGGTAAAGTCAAATATCCCACTCGGGGAAATGGACAAAACTTTACACAGCCAATGATCTTAATCTACAAAAACCCACACAGTTGTTGGTTCATGAGTTGCTATCAAAACACTCGCTCTGTAATGGATGGTTGTATCAGATCAGAAAAACCTCCAAAAATGTGCTTTCATTTTCACCATTATAGCACAGAAATAAATCTTTTCAGTGGTGCCACCTACCAAATGAACCATTATAAATGCACATCAGAAACCGTGAATGTTTGGTGCTGAGATGCAAAGTGTCTAGTAGAAAAAGCTTAGCGCACATACATGCTTATATTAAGTGCGTTCTCGATAAGTTGAACCTCCAGGGTCCCATGACAGTACTTCTAGTTATCAAAAGTTCCACATATTAGGGCCTGTGTTCTAGCACCTTATAGACCCAGAGCCAAGGAAAAGATTGGCTTAAGCAAAAATCAAATTTGAGTTATCTGGAGTGCCTGTACACACATACGTGCACACACACACACGATTTCTTAGCTTCATTACAGTTAGATTACTGTAGTTGCATGTTTGCTTTCAGTTGGTCCTGAGATGACTCTCTCAACCAGCCGTCGCTTGGATTCGGCCCCCTCAACCAGTTGTTACTTAGATACGACCCCCTCAACCAGTTGTCACGTGGATACGGCCCCCTCAACCAGTTGTCACATGGATACGACCCCCTCCACCAGTTGTCACATGGATACGGCACCCTGCACCAGTTGTCATGTGGATACGACCCCCTCAACCAGTTGTCATGTGGATACGACCCCCTCCATCAATTGTCACATGGATATGAACCTCTGCACAAGTTGTCACTCGTTGTCAATGTACTCTGTCCCCCGCGGCTCTTCGGGGGCTGGGAATGACAGAGGGAAGCAGGTCATGTTTGAGGCTAGAAGAAGTGAGAGTTTGACCAGCACGGAGCTGAACATGAGTGTTTTTGCTGACCGATCTACAAGTTCAAAGAGTGATTGCAGAACTAGTAGCAGCATGTCCACTACTGACACACCACCAGGTTGTGAAACACAGACATCACACGACGTCACAAGTTGTCACGCCCTCAATGCCGATAAGATAACACCAACGTCACATGACGTCACAAATTGTCACACTCTCAGCATTAATAAGAAAACACCAATGTCACATGACATCACAAGTTGTCATACCCTCAATGCCGATAACACAACTAGTGACAAGGACTTGTCTTCACGATTCAAACCGCCAGTCTCTACTGGTGCCCCGAACACCTGTGCACCAGGTACAGGTATGTAGATTTGACCACATTGTGGACAGTTGCTTCAGTGCTTCTATCAACCGTTGTTTTAACTTTTTATTCACAAAACTAAACTGAACCTAGACATGCATCCTTTCTCTGAATCTAATCGAAAAGTCTGCAATGAAATCAACATACGAGGGTCATTTTTAAATCATCTGAAACTAGCAAGTTTTAAGTAAACATCTTGATATATTTTGTTCAACATTGTATCACATAAAAATTATACAAAACTAGCTACCTTTAGAATAAAAAACTAGCTATTTTTTCAAACCTGCCCTGAATCATACATGCCCTGGTCATGACTTCTGCAGGACTGTGGGCATGATTTAATCTAACAATTCTAGTTTGTTGTGTCAAAATTTAGTATTACTAGTAAAAATGCCTTCTGGATGGACAGATTCACAAGGACACAGAAGATGGTTTCCCAGAGTATTCATAAGAGATATTTCTTATGGCGTCAGTTGGCAGCAATTTTACTGGTTAACATAAGTTACGTAAAACATCCCTAGTTGATTTGTGTTCCTTACAAGTATCGCATAAAATATGCATAGCACTATGAACAATCCAGTTATGTCTGTTTAATTACAGTTTGAACCCTAAAACCAGTAATACTCCTTAACACATGGGGAATTTTGAGAAAAAGAAAGGCTTGTCTTCTCAGGGGTTCTCTCAGTGTGTTGCTGTGGTGTTGATACATCTGCTGCTGTGGTTCTGATACATGTGTTGCAGTGGTTCTAATACATCTGCTGCTGTGGTTCTGATACATGTGTTGCTGTGGTTCTAATACATCTGCTGTGGTTCTGATACGTATGTTGCAGTGGTTCTGATACATGTGTTGCTGTGGTTCTGATACATCTGCTGCTGTGGTTCTGATACATGTGTTGCTGTGGTTCTGATACATGTGTTGCTGTGGTTCTGATACATGTGTTGCTGTGGTTCTGATACATCTGTTGCTGTGGTTCTGATACATGTGTTGCAGTGGTTCTAATACATCTGCTGCTGTGGTTCTGATACATGTGTTGCTGTGGTTCTAATACATCTGCTGTGGTTCTGATACGTATGTTGCAGTGGTTCTGATACATGTGTTGCTGTGGTTCTGATACATCTGCTGCTGTGGTTCTGATACATCTGCTGCTGTGGTTCTGATACATGTGTTGCTGTGGTTCTGATACATGTGTTGCTGTGGTTCTGATACATCTGTTGCTGTGGTTCTGATACATCTGTTGCTGTGGTTCTGATACATATGTTGCTGTGGTTCTGATACATCTGCTGCTGTGGTTCTGATACATGTGTTGCTGTGGTTCTGATACATGTGTTGCTGTGGTTCTGATACATGTGTTGCTGTGGTTCTGATACATCTGTTGCTGTGGTTCTGATACATGTGTTGCAGTGGTTCTAATACATCTGCTGCTGTGGTTCTGATACATGTGTTGCTGTGGTTCTAATACATCTGCTGTGGTTCTGATACGTATGTTGCAGTGGTTCTGATACATGTGTTGCTGTGGTTCTGATACATCTGCTGCTGTGGTTCTGATACATCTGCTGCTGTGGTTCTGATACATGTGTTGCTGTGGTTCTGATACATGTGTTGCTGTGGTTCTGATACATCTGTTGCTGTGGTTCTGATACATGTGTTGCAGTGGTTCTAATACATCTGCTGCTGTGGTTCTGATACATGTGTTGCTGTGGTTCTAATACATCTGCTGTGGTTCTGATACGTATGTTGCAGTGGTTCTGATACATGTGTTGCTGTGGTTCTGATACATCTGCTGCTGTGGTTCTGATACATCTGCTGCTGTGGTTCTGATACATGTGTTGCTGTGGTTCTGATACATGTGTTGCTGTGGTTCTGATACATCTGTTGCTGTGGTTCTGATACATGTGTTGCTGTAGTTCTGATACATGTGTTGCTGTGGTTCTGATACATGTGTTGCTGTAGTTCTGATACATGTGTTGCTGTGGTTCTGATACATGTGTTGCAGTGGTTCTAATACATGTGTTGCAGTGGTTCTAATACATGTGTTGCTGTGGTTCTGATACATGTGTTGCTGTGGTTCTGATACAGGTGTTGCAGTGGTTCTGATACAGGTGTTGCAGTGGTTCTGATACAAGTGTTGCTGTGGTTCTAATACAACTGTTTCAGTGGTTCTGATACAGGTGTTGCTGTGGTTCTGATACAAGTGTTGCCGTGGTTACTGCAGGTCGTGCTGTGTCATCCAGCAGCAGTAGCAGTGAGCTAGAGAGGGCAAGACACAGCGCGTCATCCCTCGAGTCAGTCGGCATCATGCAGGAGGATGACCTAGACTTCCTGGATAGTCCCATCCTCATGTCCAAGTCCATGTCAGTGATGGGCGACACCCTCCTCGGCCAGTCGACGCTGACCTTCAACCAGTCGAAGATGTCTCTCTCCAGACGGAGCAACTCCAGCAGCAGCAATGCCCTAGACCAGAGCAGTCACACGCGGGGACGCAACCTGTCAGCGCGGCATGCTTCGGGTGACATGAGCATGTGCAGTCAGTCGATTATCAGCCTCTCTCACATGTCCATGCTCAGTATGACGGCCCTGCTAGCTGGCAGTGATGTCGTAAGTTCCTGTCATTCTATTTTCAGCAGAGTTATTTCTTGCTATAAAATATAGCTAAGTGATATGTCTAAAGTAGTGCTCTCGTTGGTGGGAAAGTTCAGTATTTAATTGATGTATTAATAAACAATATTTAAGTTATCAATTTTCGTACATACGATGTACATGTAGTGTGTGTTTGTGTGTGTTATCATGTGTATAAAACCGAGAAGACTGATATTGTATACATTTGGTCAATTAAACTTTATTAAATAAATAATAAATCTTTCCTCAGCCTCTCCTGCCTGACGTCGAACCGACAACGTTGAACGACTACTTCCAATTGATGGGGGTCGATCTCGACATCAAGACAAAGCTCCGACGTAGCATTATTCCCTTTGTGTCGGTAAGTCTAGTCCTCACTCTATCACCTTTCTTTGTCCTTTTCTGTTAAAAGGTCAGTCAATCAATTCACTTTATTGTCCTAGGAAGGATATTTGTCTTACAGCTCATGATCTCATAAAAATATAATGTGAAAGACATACATGTTAGATGTGTATATACACGTATGTAAAGTATAAATCAAAGCAGAGCACAGTTATCAATATCACTTCAACATTCTGATTGCTGTAGGCACAAAGCTCTTGTTGTACCGACCTTTCTTGCATTTCAAACACCGATACCTGTTTCAATCTGTCATATCCTGAAAACTCCTGTAACTTATTCTGTCACATCATTTTTAGTGTATCATGTCTATATGAAAAGTTGGGCAGATATGATATAATAATAAATTTGACAAGGGTGATTTTTGAAAAAAAATTAGTTTAGCAACAAAGTAGTTTGGTTTAAAAAATAATTAAATACTTTTTATAAATAAATATTTTTAATATTAACTTGCTTTTCTTTTATTTATGAAAACAATAAATCATATTTCTTCCAATAATATTACTTAAATCCAGATAAATTCTATCATTGCACAAATTAATTTGTTAAAATAAAATGTTATCAAGATAGAACGAGTATCCTTGAATGTTGTAATGATCCGGTTTCTTGGTTTGTTGATTTATGTTGAGTATATTTACCTCTCAAGAAACTTTTTTGTTTTTTCTCTATAATTTAAACCGCATCTCGCAGCCTTCTTTAGTAGACTGAATTTACGGTCGTGTCACATGACCTACGTCATGTGACACAAGCTGGAGCATGACAGCGAGGGCATTGGGCACACGATTTAAAGAACATCTATTGTGTCGCCAACCCCTATCAGTGATAAACGAACACAAGTTGAACACAGGCCACCAGTGTTCGATGAAAGATGTGAAAATCTTAGACCTCGAGGAGAACTGGCAGAGGAGAAAGATCAAGGAGGCGATTAACATCTACAGGAGAAAGCCTTCACTGAACAGAGATGTCGGCCAGGAGCTCCCACCTGTCATGCTCCAGCTTGTGTCACATGACATAGGTCATGTGACACAACCGTAAATTCAGTCTGCTGAAGAAGGCTGCGAGATGAGGTCGAAATCATACAGAGAAAAAAACAAAAGTTTCTTGAGAGATAAATATAGCCAACATGGAACAAGTAGTTGTTAAGATATAACAGTTAATTAAACTGTGACATTTCACGAGGATGCACACGCGCACTTGTAGTCTTGTACACAAACTCACGCACTTGTAGTCTTGTACACAAACTCACGCACACGCATGTCACAATATTGAGACTTAATATTGTACACGAACACTTCGATGTACATATAACAATGTTTGTTCGTGTGTCCCAATCAGATGAAGCCGCCAGAGAGTGTCAGTGACAAGTTGCAGCTAGGGATCTACCCACCCCAGGTGGAGATGTACCAGTGGGCCAATGACTGCATGACAGCACAGACTAACAGGTGGAGTACCAAGGAGGCAGCATGGTGTTCACTGTTGACCACGTGGTGACCACGCGTTGACCACGTGTTGACGCCTGTCATTAGCATGTGTGTTATAACAAGTTGGAATGAGGTGTCTTTCAGACGAAGCCCTAACCTAGTTGTAGAACCCTTCTGCTGTGTAGCACATTAAATAAAACACCTAACGCAGGCATGAACATTTTGTTGACATTAACAGGAAGGTATGGCAACTAGAATGGAAATTTTTAACAAGAATATATTGGTTGTGTGATATCTTTGAAATAATGTATAAAAATCTGTCAACAAATGTAACATAGTTTTGAAAATTCAAAATAAAATAAAAATATTCAAATAATGACGTCACAAGAAGCATAATTTACGGATACTCTGAGATGTCGTTGTGTGTGTGTGTGTAGCGCCTATACTAGCACTAACAAGGCATTGTGTGTGTGTGTAGCGCCAACAAGGCATTGTATGTGTGTGTAGCGCCAACAAAGCGTTGTGTGTGTGTCTAGCTCCAACAAGGCATTGTGTGTGTCTAGCGCCTGTACTAGCACTAACAAGGCATTGTGTGTGTGTGTAGTGCCAACAAGGCATTGTGGGTGTGTGTGTAGCGCCAACAAGGCATTGTGTGTGTGTGTGTAGCACCAACAAGGCATTGTGTGTGTCTAGCGCCTATACTACCACTAACAAGGCATTGTGTGTGTGTAGCGCCAACAAGGCATTGTGTGTGTGTAGCACCAACAAGGCATTGTGTGTGTGTGTAGTGCCAACAAGGCATTGTGTGTGTCTAGCGCCTAAACTAGCACTAACAAGGCATTGTGTGTGTTTCTAGCGCCAACAAGGCATTGTGTGTGTGTCTAACACCTATACTAGCGCCAACAAGGCATTGTGTGTGTTTCTAGCGTCAACAAGGCATTGTGTGTGTGTCTAACACCTATACTAGCGCCAACAAGGCGTTGTGTGTGTGTGTGGCGCCAACAAGGCATTGTGTGTGTTTCTAGCGCCAACAAGGCATTGTGTGTGTTTCTAGCGCCAACAAGGCGTTGTGTGTGTGTGTGGCGCCAACAAGGCATTGTGTGTGTTTCTAGCGCCAATAAGGCATTGTGTGTGTGTCTAACACCTATACTAGCGCCAACAAGGCGTTGTGTGTGTCTGGCGCCAACAAGGCATTGTGTGTTTCTAGCGCCAGCAAGGCATTGTGTGTGTGTCTAACACCTATACTAGCGCCAACAAGGCGTTGTGTGTGTGTGTCTAGCTCCAACAAGGCATTGTGTGTGTTTGTAGCGCCAACAAGGCATTGTGTGTGTGTCTAACACCTATACTAGCGCCAACAAAGCGTTGTGTGTGTTTCTAGCGCCAACAAGGCATTGTGTGTGTGTCTAACACCTATACTAGCACCAACAAGGCATTGTGTGTTTCTAGCGCCAACAAGGCATTGTGTGTGTGTCTAACACCTATACTAGCGCCAACAAAGCGTTGTGTGTGTGTCTAGCTCCAACAAGGCATTGTGTGTGTTTCTAGCGCTAACAAGGCATTGTGTGTGTGTCTAACATCTATACTAGCGCCAACAACGCGTTGTGTGTGTTTCTAGCATCAACAAGGCATTGTGTATGTTTCTAGCGTCAACAAGGCGTTGTGTGTGTGTGTGGCGCCAACAAGGCGTGTGTGTTTCTAGCGCCAACAAGGCATTGTGTGTGTGTCTAACACCTATACTAGCGCCAACAAGGCGTTGTGTGTGTTTCTAGCGCCAACAAGGCATTGTGTGTGTTTCTAGCTCCAACAAGGCGTTGTGTGTGTGTCTAGCTCCAACAAGGCATTGTATGTGTTTCTAGCGTCAACAAGGCATTGTGTGTGTTTCTAGCGCCAACAAGGCATTGTGTGTGTGTCTAACACCTATACTAGCGCCAACAAGGCGTTGTGTGTGTCTGGCGCCAACAAGGCATTGTGTGTTTCTAGCGCCAACAAGGCATTGTGTGTGTTTCTAGCATCAACAAGGCATTGTGTATGTTTCTAGCGTCAACAAGGCGTTGTGTGTGTGTGTGGCGCCAACAAGGCGTGTGTGTTTCTAGCGCCAACAAGGCATTGTGTGTGTGTCTAACACCTATACTAGCGCCAACAAGGCGTTGTGTGTGTTTCTAGCGCCAACAAGGCATTGTGTGTGTTTCTAGCTCCAACAAGGCGTTGTGTGTGTGTCTAGCTCCAACAAGGCATTGTATGTGTTTCTAGCGCCAACAAGGCATTGTGTGTGTGTCTAACACCTATACTAGCGCCAACAAGGCGTGTGTGTCTGGCGCCAACAAGGCATTGTGTGTTTCTAGCGCCAACAAGGCATTGTGTGTGTGTCTAACACCTATACTAGCGCCAACAAGGCGTTGTGTGTGTGTCTGGCGCCAACAAGGCATTGTGTGTGTTTCTAGCGCCAACAAGGCATTGTGTGTGTGTCTAACACCTATACTAGCGCCAACAAGGCGTTGTGTGTGTGTCTAGCTCCAACAAGGCATTGTGTGTGTTTCTAGCGCCAACAAGGCATTGTGTGTGTGTCTAACACCTATACTAGCGCCAACAAGGCGTTGTGTGTGTTTCTAGCGCCAACAAGGCATTGTGTGTGTTTCTAACACCTATACTAGTGCCAACAAGGCATTGTGTGTGTTTCTAGTGCCAACAAGGCATTGTGTGTGTGTGTGTGTAACGCCTATACTAACACCAACAAGGCGTTGTGCGTGTGTCTGGCGCCAACAAGGCATTGTGTGTGTGTTTCTAGCGCCAACAAGGCATTGTGTGTGTTTCTAGCGCCAACAAGGCATTGTGTGTGTGTCTAACACCTATACTAGCGCCAATAAGGCGTTGTGTGTGTGTGTGGCGCCAACAAGGCATTGTGTGTGTTTCTAGCGCCAACAAGGCATTGTGTGTGTTTCTAACACCTATACTAGTGCCAACAAGGCATTGTGTGTGTTTCTAGCGCCAACAAGGCATTGTGTGTGTGTGTGTGTAACGCCTATACTAACACCAACAAGGCGTTGTGCGTGTGTCTGGCGCCAACAAGGCATTGTGTGTGTGTTTCTAGCGCCAACAAGGCATTGTGTGTGTTTCTAGCGCCAACAAGGCATTGTGTGTGTGTCTAACACCTATACTAGCGCCAACAAGGCGTTGTGTGTGTGTCTGGCGCCAACAAGGCATTGTGTGTGTTTCTAGCGTCAACAAGGCATTGTGTGTTTTTCTAGCGCCAACAAGGCATTGTGTGTGTTTCTAACACCTATACTAGTGCCAACAAGGCGTTGTGTGTGTGTCTGGCGCCAACAAGGCATTGTGTGTGTTTCGAGCGCCAACAAGGCATTGTGTGTGTTTCTAGCTCCAACAAGGCATTGTGTGTGTTTCTAGCGCCAACAAGGCATTGTGTGTGTGTCTAACACCTATACTAGCGCCAACAAGGCGTTGTGTGTGTGTGACGCCAACAAGGCATTGTGTGTGTTTCTAGCGCCAACAAGGCATTGTGTGTGTGTCTAACGCCTATACTAGCACCAACAAGGCGTTGTGCGTGTGTCTGGTGCCATCAAGGCATTGTGTGTGTGTTTCTAGCGCCAACAAGGCATTGTGTGTTTCTAGCGCCAACAAGGCATTGTATGTGTGTCTAACACCTATACTAGCGCCAACAAGGCGTTGTGTGTGTGTGTGTGTCTGGCGCCAACAAGGCATTGTGTGTTTTTCTAGCGACAACAAGGCATTGTGTGTGTGTGTCTAACGCTTATACTAGCGCCAACAAGGCGTTGTGTGTGTGTGGCGCCAACAAGGCATTGTGTGTGTTTCGAGCGCCAACAAGGCATTGTGTGTGTTTCTAGCTCCAACAAGGCATTGTGTGTGTTTCTAGCGCCAACAAGGCATTGTGTGTGTTTCTAGCGCCAACAAGGCATTGTGTGTATACAACACACCTGTATGTCTCCTGGTCTGTGTACAACACGCCTGTACGTCTCCTGTTCTGTGTACAACACGCCTGTATGTCTCCTGGTCTGTGTACAACACGCCTGTACGTCTCCTGGTCTGTGTACAACACGCCTGTACGTCTCCTGGTCTGTGTACAACATGCCTGTACGTCTATACTAGCGCCAACAAGGCGTTGTGTGTGTGTGTGACGCCAACAAGGCATTGTGTGTGTTTCTAGCGCCAACAAGGCATTGTGTGTGTGTCTAATGCCTATACTTGCGCCAACAAGGCGTTGTGTGTGTGTCTGGCGCCAACAAGGCATTGTGTGTGTTTCTAGCGCCAACAAGGCATTGTGTGTGTGTTTAGCACCAACAAGGCATTGTGTGTGTGTCTAACGCCTATACTAGCGCCAATAAGGCGTTGTGTGTGTGTGTAGCGCCAACAAGGTATTGTGTGTGTGTGTCTAGCGCCAACAAGGCATTGTGTGTGTGTCTAACGCCTATACTAGCGCCAATAAGGCATTTTGTGTGTGTCTAGCGCCAACAAGGCATTGTGTGTGTCTAGCACCAACAAGGCATTGTGTGTGTGTCTAACGCCTATACTAGCGCCAATAAGGCGTTGTGTGTGTGTGTAGCACCAACAAGGCATTGTGTGTGTGTGTGTAGCGCCAACAAGGTATTGTGTGTGTGTGTCTAGCGCCAACAAGGCATTGTGTGTGTGTGTCTAATGCCTATACTAGCGCCAATAAGGCATTGTGTGTGTGTGTGTGTAGCACCAACAAGGCATTGTGTGTGTGTCTAACGCCTATACTAGTGCCAATAAGGCGTTGTGTGTGTGTGTGTGTAGCACCAACAAGGCATTGTGTGTGTGTGTGTAGCGCCAACAAGGTATTGTGTGTGTGTGTGTAGCGCCAACAAGGCATTGTGTGTGTGTCTAGCGCCAACAAGGCATTGTGTGTGTGTCTAATGCCTATACTAGCGCCAATAAGGCATTGTGTGTGTGTAGCGCCAACAAGGTATTGTGTGTGTGTGTCTAGCGCCAACAAGGCATTGTGTGTGTGTGTCTAATGCCTATACTAGCGCCAACAAGGCATTGTGTGTGTGTTTAGCGCCAACAAGGCATTGTGTGTGTGTGTAGCGCCAACAAGGCATTGTGTGTGTGTGTAGCGCCAACAAGGCATTGTGTGTGTGTCTGGCGCCAACCAGAAAGTGGACATAAAAGAGAGTGTGTTGTAGGTGCAAGGAGCAGTGTGAGGAGCTCGAGAAGCACCTGTTGTCGGACCTGCCTCGCGTCCTACTCGACTACAATAACCCAGTGAGTTCACACGCACTTGTGTCTGCTTTCTAGTGGCGTTCTTCCTGTAGTTGTTTACAACACTCGGTTCTCTCTCAGTTCTTTGTGGTTCCCTTTGTACAGGATCTAGCACCTACACTGCTGCTCTCTTCTTGCTCTTGTTGCCCACCAATGCTCCCTGTCTGCACCCCTTTCTTACGAGTTGCAATTACTGGAATTCAATGATCTTGTAAGACCTCTTTCAATTAGCTAGCGTTTTACAGAATATCATCACCAAGCCAACCTTTCTATGTTGATGGACAATGCCACATGAGCTTTTGTCCTCAGTGGTTCTTTTATGATGTTAATTAACATACGGTCGAGTGACAAAGGGTGCGCAGCCTCCAGGGGTCAGGTTTTTACACCAAATATATTATTTCTCTGGGATGTTGAGCTCATGGGAATATTTTTTAAAAATCTGTTGTTAAATCTAAAGGGGTTTTCAAAATACAAAATGTCACAGCCGTATCACCGAGGACATTATTTTCTTCATACACCAGCGAACGTCCCCAACTTGTGTCTTGTCAAGTGACAGTCCATTGCAGCCTCAATAACCCTTGATGACTCTGTTTCCAGGAGAACCACCGGACACTGCAGAGTCTGGCCACAAGAAACAACCTGCGGTCAGCTACCATGTTCAAGGAGTGGCGCGCCAAGATGGTCAGAGGCACACTGGACAGAGTGCGGGTGAGAGCGGTAGTTTTCTTCACATCTCAGAGAACTCTCCTTAATTCATTTAACTCACTGCGAATCAGGTTCGCTGAAGTCAAATCTGTAGTGTGAATATTTAAAGTAACCCCATTGACAGACATGTATGACTCCTCTACGCTTGTAAGGGGATTTGCCTTTTTTATCTAGGCCAACGGCAATGCCCATTGTCATGTCTATACATTACTTTACTAGATGCAATTAAAGGGCATTGCCATTATCCAACCACACCGTGTGTGTGTCTATCTCTCGCTACATAAACCAAGCAATGCACAGCAGACTCCAATACACGTCACATCCTACAACTACACTCAAGTTGAGGGTTGGGAGCGGTGAGTAAAAGTAATATATTGCAAGTGCACTTGGGTTAATAAAAAGTGTATGTTTTTGTTAAAATCATTGAAAGACTTGACTGTGATCATCAGATTGGATAACTTGCAGAAATCTTAATAGCGTATTGTTATGGCATTTGAAGGCGAAGCCACTAGTGTCCATTTATCCCAAATTTCAACTGAGAACACATATTAAATCTAGGCTGTTGGACATTTTATTGATCTGTATTGGGTTAAATTAAATTGTAATATAAAATATGGACAAAAATATCCTGCCATAATCAGAGACTATTTGGCGAAAGTATCCCGATGGTTCTTCCCGATGTTGACAGTGTTCCGTACACAAAATCACAGTTAAATAGCGAAATTAATTTATGAGCTGAGACGAATGTTAGTGAAACGGTCCCCCTATTATTGGAAACACAATGTTGTGCATTAGATAGAAAAGATTTTGTGTGCACTGTGAGTGTGTTATGTGTCATATCATGTGACGTGTATCATGTGTCATGTGATGTATATCATATGACCTGTTGTGGAGCAGGAGGAAGAGCAGGAGTTGGAGGAGGCGGTGGAAGAGCTAAGAGTTGTCAACAGTCAACTCACAACACAACTCGACTCTCTCACTCAATGTGAGCACACTTCTTGTCTGTGTACAACACACTTGTATGTCTCCTGGTCTGTGTACAACACGCCTGTATGTCTCCTGGTCTGTGTACAACACGCCTGTACGTCTCCTGGTCTGTGTACAACACGCCTGTACGTCTCCTGGTCTGTGTACAACACGCCTGTACGTCTCCTGGTCTGTGTACAACACGCCTGTACGTCTCCTGGTCTGTGTACAACACGCCTGTATGTCTCCTGGTCTGTGTACAACACGCCTGTATGTCTCCTGGTCTGTGTACAACACGCCTGTATGTCTCCTGGTCTGTGTACAACACGACTGTATGTCTCCTGGTCTGTGTACAACACGCTGTATGTCTCCTGGTCTGTGTACAACACGCCTGTACTCTCCTGGTCTGTGTACAACACGCCTGTAGGTCTACTGGTCTGTGTACAACACGCCTGTATGTCTCCTGGTCTGTGTACAACACAAGCCTGTACGTCTCCTGGTCTGTGTACAACACGCCTGTACGTCTCCTGGTCTGTGTACAACACGCGTGTACGTCTCCTGGTCTGTGTACAACACGCGTGTACGTCTCCTGGTCTGTGTAAAACACGCCTGTACGTCTCCTGGTCTGTATACAACACGCGTGTACGTCTCCTGGTCTGTGTACAACACGCCTGTATGTCTCCTGGTCTGTGTACAACACGCCTGTATGTCTCCTGGTCTGTGTACAACACGCCTCTATGCTTCCTGGTCTGTATACAACACGCCTGTATGTCTCCTGGTCTGTGTACAACATGCCTGTATGTCTTCTGGTCTGTACAACACACCTGTATGTATCCTGGTCTGTGTACAACAAGCCTCTATGCTTCCTGGTCTGTGTACAACATGCCTGTATGTCTCCTGGTCTGTGTACAACACACCTGTATGTATCCTGGTATGTGTACAACACGCCTGTATGTATCCTGGTATGTGTACAACAGGACTGTATGTCTCCTGGTCTGTGTACAACACACCTGTATGTATCCTGGTCTGTGTACAACATGCCTGTATGTCTCCTGGTCTGTGTACAACACACCTGTATGTCTTCTGGTCTGTACAACACGCCTATATGTATCCTGGTCTGTGTACAACACACCTGTATGTATCCTGGTCTGTGTACAACAAGCCTCTATGCTTCCTGGTCTGTGTACAACATGCCTATATGTCTCCTGGTCTGTGTACAACACACCTGTATGTATCCTGGTCTGTGTACAACACGCCTGTATGTCTCCTGGTCTGTGTACAACATGCCTGTATGTCTCCTGGTCTGTGTACAACACGCCTGTATGTCTCCTGGTCTGTGTACAACAAGCCTCTATGCTTCCTGGTCTGTATACAACATGCCTCTATGTCTCCTGGTCTGTGTACAACATGCCTGTATGTTTTCTGGTCTGTACAACATGCCTATATGTCTCCTGGTCTGTGTACAACACGCCTGTATGTATCCTGGTCTGTGTACAACATGCCTGTATGTCTCCTGGTCTGTGTACAACACGCCTGTATGTCTCCTGGTCTGTGTACAACACGCCTGTATGTCTCCTGGTCTGTGTACAACACGCCTGTATGTCTCCTGGTCTGTGTACAACATGCCTGTACGTCTCCTGGTCTGTGTACAACACGCCTGTACGTCTCCTGGTCTGTGTACAACACGCCTGTACGTCTCCTGGTCTGTGTACAACATGCCTGTACGTCTCCTGGTCTGTGTACAACACGTCTGTACGTCTCCTGGTCTGTGTACAACACGCCTGTATGTCTCCTGGTCTGTGTACAACACGCCTGTATGTCTCCTGGTCTGTGTACAACATGACTGTATGTCTCCTGGTCTGTGTACAACACGACTGTATGTCTCCTGGTCTGTGTACAACACGCATGGACGTCTCCTGGTCTGTGTACAACACGCCTGTACGTCTCCTGGTCTGTGTACAACATGCCTGTACGTCTCCTGGTCTGTGTACAACACGCCTGTACGTCTCCTGGTCTGTGTACAACACGCCTGTACGTCTCCTGGTCTGTGTACAACACGCCTGTAGGTCTACTGGTCTGTGTATAACACGCCTGTATGTCTCCTGGTCTGTGTGCAACACAAGCCTGTACGTCTCCTGGTCTGTGTACAACACGCCTGTACGTCTCCTGGTCTGTGTACAACACGCGTGTACGTCTCCTGGTCTGTGTACAACACGTGTGTACGTCTCCTGGTCTGTGTACAACACGCGTGTACGTCTCCTGGTCTGTGTACAACACGCCTGTACGTCTCCTGGTCTGTACACAACACGCCTGTACGTCTCCTGGTCTGTGTACAACACGCCTGTATGTCTCCTGGTCTGTGTACAACACGCCTGTATGTCTCCTGGTCTGTGTACAACAAGCCTCTATGCTTCCTGGTCTGTGTACAACATGCCTATATGTCTCCTGGTCTGTGTACAACACACCTGTATGTATCCTGGTCTGTGTACAACACGCCTGTATGTCTCCTGGTCTGTGTACAACATGCCTGTATGTCTCCTGGTCTGTGTACAACACGCCTGTATGTCTCCTGGTCTGTGTACAACAAGCCTCTATGCTTCCTGGTCTGTATACAACATGCCTCTATGTCTCCTGGTCTGTGTACAACATGCCTGTATGTTTTCTGGTCTGTACAACATGCCTATATGTCTCCTGGTCTGTGTACAACACGCCTGTATGTATCCTGGTCTGTGTACAACATGCCTGTATGTCTCCTGGTCTGTGTACAACACGCCTGTATGTCTCCTGGTCTGTGTACAACACGCCTGTATGTCTCCTGGTCTGTGTACAACACGCCTGTATGTCTCCTGGTCTGTGTACAACATGCCTGTACGTCTCCTGGTCTGTGTACAACACGCCTGTACGTCTCCTGGTCTGTGTACAACACGCCTGTACGTCTCCTGGTCTGTGTACAACATGCCTGTACGTCTCCTGGTCTGTGTACA
>CM034539.1:55880212-55988033 GCA_020002185.1 Paraescarpia echinospica | reverse complement strand
GCAGTAGGTAGTAGACAGTGGAGTGAGCGGACAGTAGGTAGTAGACAGTGGAGTGAGTAGACAGTGGGCAGTAGACAGTGGAGTGAGTAGACAGTAGACAGTGGAGTGAGTGGACAGTGGGCAGTAGGTAGTAGACAGTGGGCAGTAGGCAGTAGGTAGTAGACAGTGGAGTGAGTAGACAGTGGGCAGTAGACAGTGGAGTGAGTGGACAGTGGGCAGTAGAGTTAGTAGACAGTGGGCAATAGGCAGTAGACAGTGGGCAGTAGGTAGTAGACAGTGGAGTGAGTAGACAGTGGGCAGTAGGTAGTAGGCAGTGGAGTGAGTAGACAGTGGAGTGAGTGGACAGTGGGCAGTAGGTAGAAGACAGTAGAGTGAGTAGACAGTGGGAAGTAGGCAGTAGACAGTGGAGTGAGTAGACAGTGGGCAGTAGGTAGTAGACAGTGGGTAGTAGGCAGTAGACAGTGGAGTGAGTGGACAGTAGGTAGTAGACAGCAGAGTGAGTAGACAGTGGGCAGTAGGCAGTAGACAGTGGAGTGAGTAGACAGTGGGCAGTAGGTAGTAGGCAGTGGAGTGAGTAGACAGTGGGTAGTAGGTAGTAGACAATGGAGTAAGTGGACAGTGGACAGTAGGTAGTAGACAGTGGAGTGAGTAGACAGTGGGCAGTAGGTAGTAGACAGTGGAGTGAGTAGACAGTGGAGTGAGTGGACAGTGGGTAGTAGGTAGTAGACAGTAGAGTGAGTAGACTGGGAAGTAGACTGAGGACTGAGTAGACAGTGGGCAGTAGGTAGTAGACAGTGGAGTGAGTAGACAGTGGGCAGTAGGTAGTAGGCAGTGGAGTGAGTAGACAGTGGGTAGTAGGTCGTAGACAGTAGAGTGAGTAGAGAGTGGACAGTAGACAGTAGAGTGAGTAGACAGTGGACAGTGGGAAGTAGACAGTAGAGTGAGTAGACAGTGGGCAGTAGGCAGTAGGCAGTGGAGTGAGTAGACAGTGGGTAGTAGGTCGTAGACAGTAGAGTGAGTAGACAGTGGGCAGTAGACAGTAGAGTGAGTAGACAGTGGACAGTGGGAAGTAGACAGTAGAGTGAGTAGACAGTGGGCAGTAGGCAGTAGACAGTGGAGTGAGTGGAGAGTGGGCAGTAGGTAGTGGACAGTAGAGTGAGTAGACAGTGGGCAGTAGGCAGTAGACAGTGGAGTGAGTAGACAGTGGGCAGTAGGTAGTAGACTGTGGAGTGAGTAGACAGCGGGCAGTAGGTAGTAGGCAGTGGAGTGAGTGGGCATTAGGTAGCAGACAGTGGAGTGAGTGGACAGTAGGTAGTAGTCAGTGGAGTGAGTAGATAGCGGGTAGTAAGTAGTACACAGTGGAGTGAGTGGTCAGTGGGCAGTAGGTAGTAGACAGTGGATTGAGTAGAGAGCGGGCAGTAGGTAGTAGGCAGTCGAGTGAGTGGACAGTGGAATGAGTAGACAGTGGGCAGTAGATAGTAGACAGAGTAGACAGTGGGCAGTAGGTAGTAGACAGTGGAGTGAGTAGACAGTGGGCAGTAGGTAGTAGGCAGTGGAGTGAGTAGACAGTGGGCAGTAGGTAGTAGACAGTGGGCAGTAGGTAGTAGACAGTGGAGTGAGTGGACAGTGGGCAGTAGGTAGTAGGCAGTGGAGTGAGTAGACAGTGGCCAGTAGGTAGTAGACAGTGGAGTGAGTGATGTCTGTCAGGGTAGTGTAGACAACTACCATCACTAGCTTGTGAGGATGTCTGTCAGGGTAGTGTAGTCAACTACCATCACTAGCTTGTGAGGATGTCTGCCAGAGTAGTGTAGTCAACTACCATCACTAGCTTGTGAGAATGTCTGTCAGGGTAGTGTAGTCAACTACCACCACTAGCTTGTGAGGATGTCTGTCAGGGTAGTGTAGTCTACTACCATCACTAGCTTGTGAGGATGTCTGCCAGGGTAGTGTAGTCAACTACCACCACTAGCTTGTGAGGATGTCTGCCAGGGTAGTGTAGTCAACTACCACCACTAGCTTGTGGGGATGTCTGCCAGGGTAGTGTAGTCAACTACCACCACTAGCTTGTGAGGATGTCTGCCAGGGTAGTGTAGTCAACTACCACCACTAGCTTGTGAGGATGTCTGCCAGGGCTTGTGAGGATGTCTGCCAGGGTAGTGTAGTCAACTACCACCACTAGCTTGTGGGGATGTCTGCCAGGGTAGTGTAGTCAACTACCACCACTAGCTTGTGAGGATGTCTGCCAGGATAGTTTAGTCAACTACCACCACTAGCTTGTGAGGATGTATGTCAGGGTAGTGTAGTCAACTTATCACCACTAACTTGTGAGGATGTCTGTCAGGGTAGTGTAGTCAACTACCACCACTAGCTTGTGAGGATGTCTGCCAGGGTAGTGTAGTCAACTACCACCACTAGCTTGTGAGGATGTCTGTCAAGGTAGTGTAGTCAACTTACCACCACTAGCTTGTGAGGATGTCTGTCAGGGTAGTGTAGTCAACTACCACCACTAGCATGTGAGGATGTCTGCCAGGGTAGTGTAGTCAACTACCACCACTAGCTTGTGAGGATGTCTGTCAAGGTAGTGTAGGCAACTTACCACCACTAGCTTGTGTGGATGTCTGTCAGGGTAGTGTAGTCAACTTACCACCACTAGCTTGTGATGGTATCTGTCAGGGTAGTGTAGTCAACTAACACCACTAGCTTGTGTGGATGTCTGTCAGGGTAGTGTAGTAGTTCGGTCGGTGGGATAGGCGTGTACCACGATCCATTGCTTCCTCTTCTTAAGAACGGAGACACGAGGCTGGTGTCGTCATCGAAGTCATCGGCGTCGTGGCTGATAGGTGGTGGTGGTGGTGGTGGTGGTGATGGTGGAGTGATTTGGCGAGGGGGGTCACTCCGTGATAGGGGAGCGACCGAGCATACCGGCTTTGCTGCTGCTGCTGCTGACAGGGCCGTTCTTGTAGGCAGTTGGATCTTCAGTACTCTATGAAATAAACCACAATACATGTAAGCGTGCGTGCTTACAACACTTTTCAAAATAAGGCGCATGCGCACTTAACACATACTGCCTAGTCTACCGTTATTCTACAACATAACGCGCATGCGCACTTCACACTAATACCGTTATCTTATTCAATTATCAGCGTGCATACTTCATTCATCCCAGGCATTTTGTTTTCGGAAAAAAGTTTCCGGTCACGTCAGTACATTCGCCGTTAAATCTCTCTGTACATCGAGTTTCTCTAATATCGATGCATCTCCCGTTTCCTGACTCCACAGTGATCGTATACAACGTTTAATTTCATGCTTTTAACGTTTCGTTTATTGTTTGTAAAAATCCTTTGTTCTCCGTTCACATTCCAATCGCGTTAAGTCACGCGCAACAGATGTCACACATGTGCACTTAACGCATTCTGCCTAGTCTACCTAGGAATTTGTTTTAGGAAAAAAGTTAGCGTTCACGTCAGTGCATCCATTGTCAAATGTGACTTTTACAGCGAATTTCTCTAATATCGATGCATCACGTGTTTCCTGACCCCGCAGTGATCGTATACAACGTTTAATTTCATGCTTTTAACGTTTCGTTTATTGTTTGTAAAAATCCTTTTTTCTCCGTTCACATTCCAATCAAGATAAGCCGTAGTGTCATGCGCCACCGCTGTGTTTGATGTTGCGCGCAAACGTGCGCTCATTGCTCATTCACCATTTTTCAGTCAAACACTCCTGATCGGTTTTCAACCTCTCATCGATTTGCCCCAATGAACAACGCATCATCGACTCATCATTCGCCAACACATCGGTAAGAGTGCTTTTATGTATGCATGCATGTGCGCGTGCATGCGTACATGCATGCATGCATGGCACCCTTTGTTTAAACAGTTGTAAGCCTACCATGCATGCATGTCACAATGGATAAACATCGTCTCCTAACACACTGCTTTTATACATGCATGCATGCATGCATGTGCACGTGCGTACATTTGTTTAAACATTTGTAAGCACGTAAGCCTGCTTCGTACATGTATTGTGGTTTATTTCATAGAGATATCCAACTGCCTACACGTACGGCCGCCCTGTCAACAGCAGCAACAAAGCCAGTATGCACGGTCGCCCCAACATCACGGAGTGACCGCCCTCGTCATGCATGCATGCGTGCATGCATGCATAGTTCTCATTTTATTTTGGCGCCCTTTGTTTAAACACACCTACATGTATTGCGGTTTATTTTCATAGAGAGATCCGACTGCCTACAACCGCCCTGTCAACAGCAGCAGCGACAAAGCCCAATTCGACGACAAACGCTGGAATAAGTGTCACCGTGATGAATATACAATGCACACAGCAGTCTATAATAAATGAATAATGGATCGTGGCGAACACCCATTCCATCCACCGAACTTTATCCACGTCGTGGATTTCACTCCCCCAATATGAGAGGCTGACGATGACGTCATCGCCGATCTGGCACGGGTGTTTCTCGTCAAACAGCCCAATGGACTATGGAGAACGATCACGCCTCTCGAACTGTATCACCGAGAAGGCTTCGGTTCCCCGCCGGAGCAATCCGTTGGTCGATATCATTCACAATAACCCGGAGCAACCCGTTGGTCGATATCATTCACAATAAATATTCAGTCACTACTCACGTTTTCACGCGTCTGTTTCCAATGCATAAACACCCTACTGAACGTTAGTGTATTTGCATTTGATTGTCATTGTAATCCCACGACTAGATGTATTTAAACGCAGTGGTTTCGTTTTAATCCGTCCACCAGAACAACGTTGTTTACCGTTAGCCAGCTATGCTGTCATCCAGGGGTCAAAGGCCACTAGAGCAGCAGCAGCAGCCGGCGGCGGCGCCTTATCACTGCAGCAGCAGCGGTCGTCGCTCTTGCTGTCAACATAGGGACCATTCATAACGGGGGTCGACGTTTATACAATGGTTTTAGTTTATACAATGGTTTTAGCGTGGTTATATTAGCGCGATAAACGCATTATTGCTTACGTCAGCACGTTCTAGGTACGACGTTGAGGACGTTAAAAGTAGGAAACTAAACGTTGGATACAATGGTTTTAGCGTGGTTAGCGCAAGGTACGACGTTGAGGACGTTAAAAGTACGAAACTAAACGTTGGAGGTTTTAGCGTGGTTCGATACAATGGGCGTGGTTAGCGCGATAATGCAGTGGTTTTACCCCGGTTATATTATAGCATCTCACCGCTAGGTGGCATCTCACATACAACGAATCTAAAAACGCATTATTGCTTACGTCAGCACGTTCTAGGTACGACGTTGAGGACGTTAAAAGTACGAAACTAAACGTTGGATGATTTTAGCGTGGTTAGCGCAATAAACGCATTATTGCTTACGCCACAACACTCTAGGTACGGCGTTGATCGCTAGGACTAAAATACTCTCTGCACTCACCGCTAGGTGGCACTCTAGGTACGACGTTGAGGACGTTAAAAGTACGAAACTAAACGTTGGATGGTTTTAGCGTGGTTCGTGAGGACGTTAAAAGTACGAAACTAAACGTTGGATACCATGGTTTTAGCGTGGTTAGCGCAAGGTACGACGTTGAGGACGTTAAAAGTACGAAACTAAACGTTGGAGGTTTTAGCGTGGTTCGATACAATGGGCGTGGTTAGCGCAATAAACGCATTATTGCTTACGACACTCTCCTAAGAGAGCTATACCGTCGCCAACGATTATGCAGTGGTTTTACCCCGGTTATATTATAGCATCTCACCGCTAGGTGGCCTCTCACATACAACGAATCTACAAACGCATTATTGCTTACGTCAGCAGATACGACGTTGAGGACTACGTTAAAAGTACGAAACTAAACGTTGCATGGTTTTAGCGTGGTTAGCGCGATAAACGCATTATTGCTTACGTCAGCACGCTCTAGGTACGGCGTTGATCGCTAGGACTAAAATACTCTCTGCACTCACCGCTAGGTGGCATATCTAATGTAGGGGTAATCAGTCATCCAATTAGTATCAAATTACATCGCTCATCAATCACGTTTTTTATAAGTAGGTTTCCGAAACTCATTAGTGTCAAAAAAAGCCTTTGATCTTTTTTTTATAAGTAGGTTGTCGAATCGTTTAGTGGTCATTAAATTCTTTTTTATAAGTAGGGTTTTGAGACCGTACAGAGCATACTATCTACTAGCGTCTTAGCACGAAAATGTCGCCTTTGCAGCTCTACCATTAAAACTTACTTATTTCTCTCTTACTGTGGTTCTACGTACACCTCAAGTCTTTTGTGTAAATTTAAAAAACATAGTTTGAAAGGTATTACTGTTGCCTATAACAACAGTTTTATAATTTTACACAATAAGTCATTACGTTGTAGTGCAAGTTTTATGTTTGCTACAAACTGTGTTACATATTTTAATGAACGAATGCGTTCATCCAAATATAGCTTATTATGTCGTCTTCAACAGTCTGAAAATCCACTTTTTGTGAATTATTTTTATACTGATATACATTTTAGAAGTCCTATGTTTAAATATTGGACTACCCATTAGTTAATGTACAAAATAAAGAGGCTATGTTAAAAGTCAGAAATTATATAATCTCTTCTGAAATACATAAAAAAAATTAGATACAAGTTCCAATGCTGATCCAAACCGTAATTATAACATTATCATCAATGAAATAAATCAAGCTAAAACTAAATATATGACTATCAAAATAGTGAAATTTAATAAATATAAACAAAAAAGTCTACGTGGATAACTCAAGGCTTGCTAACCTCAATACGATACAGAGACATACTTTACAAACAATTAAATATCACAAACCATGAATCTTCTTAATATGGCGTATTATTGATTAATCTAAAATCATACAATAGTATTTTGAAAAGAAGTTTTCGCAAAGCGATCACATTTTGACAAATGTGTTAATCAATTTAAATTTCATATAAAAACACTTGGAAAACTATAAATGAAATCCTGTCTAAACATAAAATTAATAAATTATTTCCAAAATATTTTAAAGAATCCGATTCTATTGTGGCAGACAAATTAGAAATTGCAAATACATTCAATACATTATTTACCAATACAGGTAGTAATCTGGCTAATGATATTAAATACAAAGGCATTCATGATCATTAAAAAGTACTTGAAAACAATATTTTTGACCAATTATCATTTTATTTAAAAGACTAAGGTTTTTTTTATTATCAGTATGGATTCCGACCTAAACATTCAACTGAATACGCAGCACTAGAATTAATAGATATAATAATAGCCAAACTGGATAAGGATGAAATACCCATTAATATTTACCTAGATCTTTTCAAAACCATTCACCATTTAATTTTAATTTACTAATTGAAATATTATGGTATACATGGAACAAATCTGAACTTATTCAGCAGTTACCTAACAAATCATAAACAATATACGGCAATTGAAAATATAAAATAAAATATGTTACCAATCACAACAGGTGTACCACAAGGTTCAATCTTAGGACCCCTGTTATTCATCATATGATTTTGCGCAAGCCAGTAAATATTTAATTTCATAATTTATGCTGATGATACAACTCTATCAAGTACACTATATACTTTCAACGATAACATACATGACGACAATTTAGAATTTTTAATAAATGAAAAACTTTTAAAAATAAACTCAATGGCTGAACATAAATAAATTATCGCTAAACAGCAAAATCGAAATACATGAAATTTCAAAAGGCAAAGAAAAATATACAGACACTCTGAAGGTAGACAATGTCAATATTGAACAAGTCAAAGAATTTTAAATGTTTTGGGTTTAATTATAAATACAAATCTAAACTGGGAAAAATACACTGAAAAAATATCAAATGCTTGTTCTAAAAAAATGGCATTTTAAATAAATTGAAACATGTGTTACCTCTTCATATTAAAATAATATTATATAATTCTTTAATAGTGCCACACATTAATTATTGCTTCATGGCATGGGGATTTCAATCCCACACAGAACCACTTCACACAAAAAATCAACTTGTTAAAAGTAGATGACATCCTTAAATTGCAACAATTAAAATTTTAGTATAAATATTTACACAATGACTTACCAGTTTATTTACAAAACTGGAGGATAATGTTTAACTATTAGGTACATAATCATGATACAAGAGTCATGAATAAAATATACACTAATAAAATTTAAACATGAATTTGCTAAGAAATGTCTTAGGCATAATTTGCCACTTACTAAATAACATTCCTGATATTGTCCAAAAAAAAACTTAGTACACACAGTTCTCAAGGATTTGCCAAGTATGTTAAACTTTATTTATTTTACAAAACTATCAAGTAACATGCACAAGGCAAAATTGCTATATATGTATACAAAATTAAGAACCGACAACCACCTTGATACAGTACAAAACAGTGCCTAAACGACAAACTCAATAATCATGTAAGTTTGCTCACACTACACACATGCATACATGTTATGTGGGGGTTTTTCTGGAAGAATTTGATTAGGTGATGTATCGATTCATTTAAAGTTTTATTACAAAATGGGGCTCCTAGATAGCGACTACCATAATCTTAGAGGAGTCTCCTGACCCTACTTTTCGTTATTTATCATACATTATGCCATGTTTACCAGAAGGTTATATATTTGTATTTATTTTTTTGACATGGATGTATTGTATGTATTATTTGAAAGGTTTGGGTCAAATAAAACAAATTCTTCTTCTTCACGAGCGGGGATGTAGTTGGCGTCTTGCAGAGGGTGCAGTTGGGTCTATTTTGGGAGCCGATCACTGAAGGGTGGATAAACACCCCCCCTTGTACGCTATGGGCCTGAGTACGTAACATTAGTATTGGTATTTATCCATGGAGGGGCACCAGTAGTGTATGGAGGGCAGCAAGATAGACACGTATATAGTACTAGGCCAGTATACTGGGCTATAGACCCACCCGTTCGAGATATAACGATTCCGCTTCATTGAAAATACCCCCGCTTCAATATTATTTCAACGGGGACGTGGGTTGCTTTTGATGTAGGGTGAATGGTTAAGAAAGTAAGGTCATTTCCATTTTTTTTAAACTAACAGTGCCCACGCTGTCCCATTTGGGAGCGGACCTGAAATGTAATTTATATTCCTCCCTATCAGGCGGCATAGTCGTGTTTGAGAGTTGCCCCAGACCTTTAGAATTTAGCCTTGCCTCCGTTAGAGTGAGTGCCCGCAAATCTGTTGAATGTGCCCCAAGTAGACCTTTTGAAATTGTGGACGCCGCGGTGAAAAATGTTCAACAGAACTCTTCCCCCGTTATCCGACTTCTGATGTCACCTATGGAGCCGAGACAGCGGAGAAGCTGAAGTGACGGCGGCGCGGCGGTGAACATTTTCGACAGCACTCCTTCCCCTCCCCGCCTTACATTGTCATGGTTCGACAGCGCGTTTGGCTGAGTTATGCTAAAGCTGTGAAGCACCAACTGGGGTGCAATTGGCCGTTTGTGACCCCCAGACTACGCTCTCTGGCACCGCCCCTGAGTCTGGCACCGACCCTATGCCTGGCACCACCCCTGGGCGGTATGAAAAGTAAACGTCTGCCTGAATTGGGAAAGAAGTCCTGAAGGTCTGGTTCCCAACTACTAATGAACGCCGTCAGTACGCATAGCGGAAAGCGGGCAATTCGGTGCTGATTGGCTAAAAGGATTGCGATTACTGTTTTTGCGGGTACGTTTTCAGACAAAGTAGAATTGATGGGTGTCCATGGAGATTTTTGCAATTGTTTTGGTGATTAAGCGTATTTACACCCGCTTTTATTAATAAATTCCAACATAGAAAATCATTACATTATTGATATGAATTGTGTAATCGAAATTGTTCGCTGTGTACGCAATTTTAAATCAATTCATATGTATGCATGATACACTTTGTTTTCGTACTTTAAATGTCAAGTGCCAAATGCAGGAAACAGGTGCCGAAGTGGGTGGGTATGTCCGAGGTTTTTAATAATCACTAAAAGTGGTACAACTTAGTGACATTTAAAATCTGGTTTTCAGCAAATACATTATGTTTATCTGATTTGCAGCGCACCAGTTCCGCAAGTTACCACTAACAGAATTTAGTTGATACTATAATAAACATTTATATAATATGTGCCGTAAATCAAAGATAACATAGACTGTCCTCGGGTGCGATTCAAATCAGAGTTCAGCTGTCAAACAGTTAGGCCTAGGCACAGTTCCGTGTAGGCTTATGGACAATAAAACGAATAATAAACATTCACTATAACTTCTCTTGAATATTGCCCCGGTTAAACAGCCTTATTAATCACACTGGTTAAAAAGGGGAAACCAAAACTATCTAAGAAGTCTGTTTCCAGTACATAGCAAACCTGTACAGTGTGGCGTTGGCGCCAATTTTGCAGCTACAACACTAGTTGTCTGGCGATAGGCGCAGCAGAACACGTGACATGTACATTACCGAGCTAGCACGACACCTGATTAATAATGCATTAAATATGTTTTAATCCACATATTAATCATACTGGTTAAAAAGGGGAAACAAAAACTATCTAAGAAGTACATTTCCAGCACACGAAGATCGACATGCATTTCATTATCATGTAACCACATGTCACATAATTAGCCATAGCATATTATATGTAGCCATACATAAATGCGATCTCCCAAACCCACCCCAACCCTGGTAGAAGTAACCAGTAGTGTCTAGCAGCCATGCTGGACTAGGACGACACCCTTACTAGATACAACTGCCCAAAGTGGCAGCCAGTTGTTTGCGCATGTTCCATGAAGGATGAATATCACTATTGTACGCACTACTCAACCAGTCCCCCTGTGCTTTAACTACCTCGGTGGGAAGCCCGCATTCTAATGCAAACGAGGCCTCCCTCGCCAAAAATTATGACCTGAATAATCCGAAGGGTTCAAATTCGGCCTAGTCAGAAAGGACAGAAGTTTGTCATGGAAAACATTAACTGTCAGGGGAAGCCAGCCCTGGTGTGTAGTGTAGATGACCAAAGGGGCGTCAGGGGTTGAATTATAAAGCCGCAAACACAGAATAAGAGTGTGAGTAGGCCACAGTGGGCACGCAAGGATACGTGGCAGTGGCACACAACGTACGCGTCCGGTACTGAATAGTGTTTGACCAGCGTACAGCCAAAGCTACTCCATCGTGAGAGAAACTTGCATCTTTACGTCATAGATGCAACATGGGGTCAGAAGAATCCAGACTTTTAACTAAGAGGTTAGATTTCCGGGAAAATGAGAAGCAAGCAACAAGGCAAGAAGCCCAAACAGTTATATTCACAGGAGAAGAGTAATCCACCAGTGTAAACATCCTGCGAAGTATATATGGAGTTATAGGCAATTTGTGCTTAAATGAAGCATCTAAAGCCCTCTTAAAACCTTTTAAAAGCATGTCTACATGCCAGCAGCTGTGAAAAGGATTGAGTGAGGAAACCTGTCTCCAGATGCAAAATACGCACCACATTAATATACTGTTTAATGGAGTTGTAAGTTTCTGGGACAGAAAAGCTATATAACGACAGGTTCCCGAGACAGGGGGACTGGGTACCTATATACCAGCTAGATTACAAAAACATAAGTATAACTTGCGTTGAGAAACGTAAGTAATGCGGGTACTGCGTGCGAACACTTGTCCCTGAAGCCAACGGACTCGGTTGGATGTCTAGGGAGTTAAGGAAGTCAGGACCTATTCAGAATATAAACAAACCCGTTGTTCGATGTGTGCCACGACAGTGGAGACATAGCAAGCAACATACGTAAGTGATATCTGGAATAAGGTTCATGCAGGCGAGATATATTGTCTGCCAACACATTGTCAACATCTGGAACGTGCATAGCCGTTAGGCGGAAGTTGTACACCGCTGGCAACCAAAACATATACCTTAAGTACTTCATCAAGAGAGGGCTTCGAGATGAGCCACGGTTAACACATGATATTTGTTGTGCTATTATCAGACCAAACTAACACTCGTTTATTTGCCCACAAAGGGCCCCATCGCAGTGCTGCCAACACTACAGCCGCCAATTCTTTTAAATTAATATGCAAATCCTGAATCTCAGGGCAGTTTACCGACCAGTTACTGTAAAGCCAGTCACCGTCATAATAACAATTACCAGCAATCCTGGCCTAAGTTTAAACAATAATCGATGCATAAGTTTGTTATTCCCTTGGGGTTAATTAGTTAGGGAACGCGGCCGCTATCACAAATACCACGGCATGTTTATTTGTGCCACTGCCATGCCTGGCTGAACACGTTATCAGCATTGAACGTATAAACCGTGTCCACTAGATTTGTTTGCCAAATCAGATATCCTTTAGCCAGAGGCGCATATGGTTACCGACATCGCACGCATAGTGACCGTGTGGAGCAAATTGTTAAAAGTGGACTAGTCACTTTTCTGTTAAAATGACGTTTCTTCAAAAGTGCCGCAGGGGTAACTGCTGCGTCAGACCAGGAAGTAGAGTATGTAAAAGGCAGAGTAGGTTCGGCTTAGCAGGTGCCACACCTATGACGTTTAACAGGTGAGTTTGTTATTGTTTGACACTAATGCTGTCTATTGTTCTAATATGACAGTGTTGGCGGTTACATTGTCACACGCCATTTAAGTAACGTCTTGTTATAGGGCACGGGTTCAAGGAATGCACCGTGGAGAAAGTCGATGCCTGTCTACAGGAGCGTTGACTTAGTCAGACTAAGTGTTGGAAATGTGTTAAATTACACTCCTTTTGCATTTAACTTATTTTAAATTATATTCCATAAAACACCCCACTACGTGTGTTATACATTATGCAGTTATTCTGGAAGACGATGACACATTTGTAACGAAGACTACACTATTCAGACCTAGTTTAATACTAAGTTTATTCCCACGAACTAGCAGGTACAGGATTATCATATTAATTAAAACTTGTCAAGATTGTCACTTAATTAGAAATTCGTTGCTTGTAATATAAAACAAGACAGCAAGAGTGGTTATGCATATGGTTGGAGCAAACAGAAATTTCAGGATAATGTCGGTCCTTTAGAAGATAGTGCTAGAAGTATTTTCTTGTTAAACATAACTTGTTAAACCCATCTCAACATGGGTTTCTAAAAGCGAGGTCATGCTTAACTAGTATGTTATATTTTTGGAAGATATCACTAAGTGGGGAGAGGAGGGATCACCAGTAGAAATGGTTTAATTAACTGGATAGAAAAATGGCTAATTGACAGAAGACAACGGGTTGTTGGGGAGGCTTCAAACTGGAAATCAGTTTTGAGTGGGGTACCACTGGGACCTATAGTATTCTTAATATATATAAACGCATTGGACGATGATATAACAAGCAAGGTGTTTAAATTTGCGGATGAAACAAAATTGTTTAGAAGGATTAAACTTGATGAAGATAGACAGCATTTACAAGATGATCTTGACAGGTTGATAAAATGGTCTGAAAATGGCAAATGTTGTTAAATTTTGGGAAATGTAAATGCCTCCACACAGGACAAGGGAACAAAGATGTACAATGGGGGGTTCTATACTAAGTACTACTATAAAATAAAAGGACTTGGGGTTAACCATTAGTGGTGATATGAAGGTTTGAATGCAGTGCGGTATTGTCGCTTCAAAGGGAAATCAAATCGTTGGATTAATTAGGCGAAATATAAGGAAAAAGAGCTAATAATACCACTGTACAAAACAATAGTTACTCCTCATTTAGAATATTGTATTCAAGCGTGGAGGCCATATCGCAGGAAGGACATAGATGTTCTAGAAAGAGTACAGAGGAGTGCAATTAAAATGATACAAAAACTGAGGGATCATAGTTACGAACGACATACGCCTAAAAGAATGTGGTTTAACAGCATTAGAGACCATGAGATTGAGAGGAGATCAGGTAGATGTGTTTAAAATATTGAATTGTTATGCAAATATTGATATAAATAGTTTTTTTAGTTAAGAAAAGATAGAACGACCAGAGAACATGAAGTTACATTAGTAAAGGAGCAGTGTAGATTATTTATAAGAAAGTTCGTTCTCATTCTCACAAAGGACTGCAAATGAATGGAACAGAAGATCTGCTGATTGTGTTGGTGCTGATAGTGTGAATATGTTTAAAAAAAAAATCGACACATACCTTAAAAGGGCGGGATATACAACTGATAACGTGGCCGTTCAGCTAATACTTACCACTCCTGCTGATTTCTGGTAGAAACAGACAACGCCTCTTTAATAACGTGACACTAAACCTAAGACCAGTGATTGACAAATTATGGTTGCAGTCTTTGAACACGTTGCAACTGGAAACTGAAGCACCCATTGTTCCGACACGTACCGTAGACGATATGAAGGAAGCTTGTAGGTAAGGTTCCAACTGTCTGATTGTTCGGTGGAATAGTCGTTCATCGATTGCCTGTGTTGCACAATGGCTAAATCTTTCTGACGTACACTGCTACAAGAGAGTGCATTTGAAAAGCTAATCATCGTGTTTTTCAGGTAGTGGAACGCCTTTCATAACATAATATGACATAGCATAACATAATTAGACATAGCTAGATATGACTGCTATGTGTTATAACATTCATGTGTACTTAATGTTGTGAGTACATGTAAACATAATAGTAGACAGTTGACCTAGCAAGCACAATATGTACGTGTTTTTTTTGCACTTAACCGTACAACGAACATTAGTTAATATGTCTACTTCATAAATATGTTGACGTTCCGATATTTGCTTACGAATTATGGTAATATCCACTTGGTTCGTACAGAAAATACAGCCAGTTCTCCGAATGTATGAAGACGGTGAAGCCATATTGTGCAAAGACGGATATACTGTTGTTCATGGGCACTGACAATTACTATGCCTACTTGTGCGATGACACGTTCGAAGGTGAGAATAACATTCGATATGATCTGGTTCTAACGAAGAGGATGTTAATTATCCATGGACGACACAACAAAGATGTTAAACGAACCAAATAGGCAAACATCATTAAAGTGATGCGTACCAATTTAGGATGATATAATTAATTAATTAATTAAATAAAAGCTGTTCGAAAAAATTACAGTCAAATTAACACTACGCTAACGTAGGCTAGGCGTACTGTGTGTAAACACTAATATGTTCTATGTCAGCCCGCAATTCAGTCCAGTCATTCTATGCCCAAAAGAGGGCCAACCTCAAACAACTTGCAATAGTAATTATGACAGTGTTTTTCGATAGTACTGTATGTCTACATTACCAGAAAAAAGGTCCACCGAAATCCACGTGGTTGAACATTGTCATTTTTGACGACAATGACAAGTGGTCAAAAGTCGCTGCCAGTGACGTTTTGACTTAGTGAAATGTAGAGGTAGGCGTTATTTAGGCTGTGATATATATTTTCTTTGCTTATTTCATATATTTTTTGCACACCATTCTTAAGATAATGGATTAATCTACCCAGCGACATATAATAAGTATAAATTCATTGAATATTAATGTGAACAATCGTTTTTAAACATAGTGAACCCCGATGATTTTTAGCCGCTATGGGGAGTAGCGCTGCGATCTAACGTTGACTTAGTCCATTTGTAAATTAATAAATTGATGTTCTATAAATATAATGTTTTTGGTGGATTTTTCTATCCCATGGTGTCCCTGAAGCCATTCAGCTTGGTTGTCCTCGGGACAACTTAGGAAATTTTTTCAAATATACAAATCAGGGCCTTCATTACTGAAATACATATTTTCTTCAATAGCTTTGCAACTATGCATGATAATGTCACAAAAGTGGTGTCAAGATCGATATTTTCATGGTCAACGTTTAACATAAACACATCACCAGACATATATATAACGGCTGCATGTTTGTAATTTCATAAAACTTTCAGATATCGGCCATGTTGCATCTTATTACATGCTTATCTCCAATACAATGTTTATGCATATCTCCAATGACTTTGTTTCGCATCTGTTGTCTATGCCCCTATAATAATAATAACACAATCAACAACAGAAAACACATTGAATCTCGTTGTAATATTGTTGTACAACACAGGAACAATAGTTATCAATCCATATAGTTGACAGTGGTTGCATGCATACAAATGTTTATTCAAATTCCCAATATAGTGCGGTGTGCCATGTCTTCCCGTGCAATTTGCTTGTCAAAACAAATTTTTTGCACGAATGTCATCTACAGTGTTTTAATCAGCAGAAAATTTGAGGTGACAATTTTGTTTTTTGTTTTTAAAGAAATGGCAGCCATTTTACAAAATGCCCGCCAAATCACATTTCTGCATATCTTAGAAACTGCGTCACCTACAACCTTAATCTTGATGTCAAAACATGGGTTTTAGAAGTCGGAGGTTTCAAATATTTTACGTTTGGTCTTCTCCGACTTTCTGATCCGCTATTTTTAAAGATGACGGTCGTCAAAACAAATTTCACAATATCTTACCAAATATATCACACATGTCTATGTTCATGTGTAGAATTGTGATCAGCAATTTCTAATATATTACACATGACCTTTGCTAACATTCACCTATCCGCCATTTTTAAAGATGGCGCCCATCAAAACCAATTATCGCTATAACTGAAGCCCTACATCACCTAGAGCCGTAATGTTGATGCCAAAAGATAGATTTCAAATATATTACATACGCATCGTCCCCAATCGTGAGAGGGTTACAACACCCATCGCCAGCTGTACACGCGCAATAGATGGTACATGACATATTATTGCCGTGCAACTGCAACCGTCAGTGCTGCATGCCTTGCTCTCTGCTTCCCAATCACAGCTTATGACATTGGTGAGACCTGACGGATCCGAGGGTCCAATATCAAAGCTGGGTGACGGGATACCGTCCTTCACCCACACAAACTGCGTGATGTCCAAATGAGGAGGACCTTGCTGATCAGCCGCCTTCCACAGCATCATCTGAAGATGAGTGTGTGAGAAAGAATGGTAATCCAGTGCACACCATGGCGTTTCCTCCCACAGATTATGTGCGGAGGGCACATCATCAGATGATGCTGTGGGAGGTCAGCACGGTCCTCCTCCTAAAGGAGGAGTTTAGGGCCAACAGAGAAAACAAGCACATATTCATCAACTTACTGAGCAATGAGCTTAAGAAAGCTGGGTGCTGTTGTTTTCATTCAGAGGACGCTAAAGTAATGATCGTTAGACAGCACTGAACTCATGAAACAAAATCGACACTATCCTCATTGGCGAAGACACCGATTTGCTAGTGCTGTTGTGTTACCACTTTCAACAGGAGCTCTTTGGTGTATTCTTATTGCCAGAACCTAAACAAGGCATAGTACAACAAGTAAATTACGATCTGGTACATCAAAACTCTCACAGAATATCTGGGCCCAGCTGTGGGCTAATATATGATACCACAGCAACATTTGAAGAATTGGTAACTGCAGGAAACCAGGCTATTGTGTGCTTCCAAAGTGGGAACATTGGCAAAAACCTTGGTGGTTTGCTGTACAAGCACTTCATTGAAAATGTAACATCAAGCGCAGCTTACTCACAGGGATAAATATACCCCGTACTTCAATCAACTGCTGCCCATTATCACAGCCACGGGATCAATTCAAACCAACAGTAGAAATGATCCAAGAAAACTCTAAAAGCCATGGACTAGAGCTGGATTGTCAAATACAAGTATCATGTTCCAAAGATGACTGGTCTCCTAGCAGCACCAGCCCGTGTACTGTCGGTCATCCGTTGTGTGGGACAGATTGTTCGCTTTTGAAGATCCGTGGGAAGATCCCCGTCCATGGAGGAGCAGCGGCACGCATTCTGGTGGTTATCGAGGCCCATCCTGGATTTGCAGGCTCTGAAGCAGGTTGGGCAAAGGTTTTCTTTGCCTGAAGGTGCCTGAGATGCAGATTCTTTCCTCCGCCTACGCTTCTCCCCGTCTGCTTCTCTTCTGGAATGCTCAATGTCCTGGGCAGTTCTCATGGTAGTCGCTCTGTTGCCAGCATGTGTGGTCTAGCCAGGGTGAGTTGCCGTTTCAGCTGATCCTTCTAGCGCCTGTGGGGGCCTTCTATCTCGGTTGCCCTGACGAAGCTCATCATAAAATACAACATATGGCATTCTGATGTCATCCATGCGCGAGACGTGGCCTACTCAGCGGAACTGTCTGAACATCAACATGGTTTCGATGCTCCGGAGGCATGCCATTTCCAGCACTTCTTTATTGGAGGCAATGCAGTCCCGTGATGGAGCGCCGACATCGCTGGTGGAACCGTTCAAGCAGTTGTACTTGCTTTCTGTAGAGGAACCACGCCTCTGCCCCATACACAAGGGTAGTGACGAGTGACGACGACAGCCTTGTATACTTGTATCTTTGTTGACAAACGTAGCGAGTGATTCTGCCATAAGTATACATTTCAGCAAGCCGAGTGAACTCTTGACAAAGACAAACTACAATCCCTTGGGATGTAGTTGCCGAAAGAACAGATTTGAGTGTACTTATGTGTGTGCGTTATGTGTCAACTAACATCTCCGTGGAAGCTCTCAATGACAGCAGTGTTTGAACGTGCAATGTACCATTAAATAATACTGCATATTAAGCAATAATAAGGATGTATGCACACACCTCACTGCAATTTTTTATAGCGTATAGTTTTGGTGAAGATAACTGTTATTGGAATAACAACCTGAGTTAAACTATCAACCAAATACAAAGTATAATAACATATTCATGAAAATGTTGTTACTATTTAGAAACAGTAGCTAAGGACATAAACTGTGTAGAAATAAACAAGCTTATGACTACACCCTGTATATATTTAAGCAAAATTTTGTTGATCACAAAGCTTCTCCCCATGGCTGCTAAAATTCGGGTTTCACTGTGTTTAAAAACAATTTCATGTTATTACTAAATGGAATTAAACTTGATGTATATCGTTGTATTAATCTGTCCATACCACTTCCAATGGTGTACAGAATATACAAAACAAATCGGCTTAAATAAGTCCTTTCCCTAGATTTTACTATGACAAAAGTGACCTGCAGCGACTTTCGACCACTTGTCATTATCATCAGAAATGAAAATGTTCCACCACGTGAACTTTTTATCTAATAATGCAGACACATAGTGCTAACTATAAACGCCATAATGATTGTTATTACAATTTGTTTGAAGCTGAACAATAGATTGACTGGACTAGGCCGAAAATCGGGGTACATGTAAATTGCGATAATTTGTAAATGTGTTTAGAATACGATTCTGACCTTAATATCCATTGCAATGATATTCGTTAAGTACCAGTTCACAGCAAAATGCATTGCCTTTCTAACGATAAACATAATCTTTATAGTATTCTCACAGAAACTAAATTATACAACATTAATTACGTGTACCCCCTAAATTTTAGTGAGACATACGACCACTTGGCAATATGCGAAAATGACACAGTTACACCAAGTGGATTTTGGTAGACGTTTTTTTCTGGTAACATAAACATACAGTAGAATCTAAAAATGCCTCAAAACTTACTATTGCAATTTGTTTTAGGTTGAACCATAGATTGACTGGACTAATTGTGTGTAGACGAACTATACTCTTCATGTTACATGTAATATAAACTACACGAATACTAATATGCGACGTTATATATTTTGATCGGTTCCTGTTAAGGTCTGAAATATATACGACAACCAACGTGATTGGTCGTGCATGTTGCAGACTACCTCAAATACAGAGACTGCCTGGCGCAGCCCAAACTCAATGAGGAAGGGACTTTCTGTAACAATACGTACACGGAGCGTCTGCGTAATATTTTCAACGGCGACCATCACAGGGAGTATAGACGAGACAGGATATGCCAGTGAGTGATTTAGCTTTGGTAGAACATATTCTAATACCAAAGCATTTGAATCACGGCCCGGTGCCACTCTGCAATATCCCGTAGTGAAATGGAACGGGTAGCGCTATCTGTTGAGCTGATAACGCATTGTTAGACACCACAGTCACGGCTCAAAATTAGTGCATTCAAATAGTAACAGTAGTTAATTAAATTAAAAAAGCAAAGTAATAATGCGTTATCAGTGCAACATATGGCGGGCGATACCCAAACTAGTTAATCTGCTTCCTGATTCGAATGCTTTACTAATTAAAAATGATGCCGGTGAGATGGAAGTAAAGAAAGATAGATATGGAGATAACAATATCCTAAATAACTACTACTAAATGGATGAAGGAGGGGGAGATGAAAGTAAGGAGGATAGATATGAAAGTAAGGAGGATAGATAGGGAGGTAACAATGTCCTAAATAACTACCTATAAATGGATGAAGGAGGGGAGATGAAAGTAAGGAGGATAGATAGGGAGGTAACAATGTCCTAAATAACTACCTATAAATGGATGAAGGAGGGGGAGATGAAAGTAAGGAGGATAGATAGGGAGGTAACAATGTCCTAAATAACTACCTATAAATGGATGAAGGAGGGGGATATGAAAGTAAGGAGGATAGATAGGGAGGTAACACTGTCCTAAGTATCTACCTATAAATGGATGAAGGAGGTGGAGAGGGACGTAACGAAGGATAGTTAGGGAGGTAACAATGTCCTAAATAACTACATATAAATGGATGAAGGAGGGGAGAGGGAAGTAACTAAGGATAGATAGGGAGGTAACAATGTCCTAAATAACTACCTATCAAGGAATGAAGGAAGGGATAGGGAAGTAAAGGAGGATTGACAGGGAGGTAACAATGAACTAAATAACTACATATAGAGGAATGAAGGAGGGGGAGATGGATGTAAAGGAGGATAGATAGGGATGTAACAATGTCTAAATAACTACGTATCAAGGAAAGAAGGAGAGGGAGAGGGAAGTAAGGGAGAATATATAGGGAGGTAACAATGTCCCAAATAACTACGTATAAAGAAATGAAGGAGAAGGAGAGGGAAGTAAAGGAGGATAGATAGGGAGGTAACAATATCCCAAATAACTACCTATAAAGGAATGAAGGAGAAGGAGAGGGAAGTAAAGGAAGATAGATAGGGAGGTAACAATGTCCCAAATAACTACCTATATAGGAATGAAGGAGAAGGAGAGGGAAATAAAGGAGGATAGATAGGGAGGTAACAATGTCCTAAATAACTACCTAAAATATCACACAGTTGTATAAATGGTAAATTATCTGTTTTGTCAGTTAAGTCACCGAGAATGAACCGATTTGTGATGGAACGACACAAAAACTAATATAACTTCAACTCGTTCTCAGAATCATTCCAGGTTTTTCCACCTTCATTTGCTTCGGATATACTGAAGACTTCTTGGATTGCGTCGAGAACGTGGTTTCATCGTTCTGTGGAAAACGTGCAGCTAATTGGCAGAGTGGCCTCCACGTCAAGGCATTCATTGATAGAAGAGATGGCTTGCCCTGACTGGAGTTCATCTTAAATCGATCCGCGTATCTCATTTTTATCCCGGTTTAAACGTTACCTTCAAGAAATACGTTGATCGTACTAAATTGATTAGCAAACCAAATGTTTGTTTTGTTGATTAAAAAAATACAATGACATACAAAAGGTCAATTGCAATTGTTGAGCGCATTCATATTGTTATTCGAGTAAGAATGCTTGTATCATTACTGCATATTTTGACAGGGTTACAGGTTAATTTCTGCTTTCATATTAACACGTTTGTGTTAAATTGCAACACTCAATGACTCTATACACTGGTAAATGTTAATCACGTTTACGCAGCTACATGACTCGTAATTACAAATACATTGTTTTAATATAAAAACAATTAACATTACATTGAAATATATTACCCGTTACGCAATTAATGTTATATTTATAATGTTCATGTCTATTAGTTACACAGTACGTCGGCTGTGATCGTGTTTCAGCCAGCAGTAACACTGCCGTAATCGTCAGCGTCACTGTAGCTGTGATGTTGTTAGTGTTTACCTGTCTGATTGTATACACGGTGAAACGTTGTACGCGCTCGAGACGCCATGCTCGGGAGCAGACGTCGCCGCCCACTCCTCATCCAGACGATCCACCGCCGTCGTATGTGGCATACGACGGCGGTGGATCGTCTGTATGAAGAGTCGTCGCCGGAGCATCCACGCTCAACGTCTCGCCAGACCACACGCCGACGCAGACAGCGGTCGATCCGAATAATCCAAGGATACGTCCGACGCCGTACAAGCCCTCCGAAGAGAGTGACTCCCGTCTGTCTGCTGACAGACCTCACGTCCACGTACCCATTCCCCTCTCAACGTTAGCACCCGATCCGGTACGTGCCCAGTTGGTTTCTGCGGCTGGCACCCATGAACCCGGGTACACTACGTTGCAAATTGACCCGGTATTCCACGAAGTCGAAGACGAGCAATACTACTATATCGACGACATACCCATTCGTGAAGAACCTGACGCCCTTTCGGATGACAGACGCGACAAACACCCGCCATAGCAGTTGCAACAAAGTGCTGATGCTGAGCTGCCACGTCACCATAAGGCCAGAGTGGAACCACTGCGTCGTAACGTCAGCGTCCCAGAAGAGATGCCGCGACGTCATCACAGCGTCACCACCGACGGCCCGGGCAGTAAGGGTGAAAGAAAGAGGTTGAGGAGTGACGCTGCAAGAAAAAGGTCAAAGTCGAAGGAAGGCAGACGGAAACCGTCTCGCGGTCGAAAGACTTAAGGAAATTTAGCCATACAGAATAACGTCCTCAGTAAAAATACCGTGTGCTACGGCAATGTGTAGTTATAATGAGAGGAATGTCTTCTTGTTGTTCACTGTATAATTATGCAGCGTCTCGCCAGAGATGTCGTCAAATTGCCGTTAACCTATGGTTTACATTATATGCAGATATATATAGCAGTTATCAAAACAGCGTCATTGCTTGTTGGCTTGGGAGGACATCCAAACATCATAAAAACATTGGCGGTGCTCGTAAGTTGACTGATCAACGGTTGCCTAATCCCAAACAGTTGACAATTGAATGATGTATGAAGTCATGACTCAAATGGTATCAGATAAATTGTAAGTGGTGTATTGTCCCGCTTCCGGGGAGATGAGGCACATAGCGAAGCTGGCAAGCGTTTTTTGGTACCCTTTGATGGACGCGATTGTCATACCGTACGTTGGCGGCGTAGATTAAATAATCGAATAAGATTGCATAGGCGGATCCAGGAAGGTCTGTGGAGTACTTGCATCCCCTATACCTTTGTAATTTTGCATGCCCGTAGACCTTTGATTTAACAAGATTTAACAAGATTGCCATCCAGAGAATTAACTCTAGATGGCAAGTGGACAAGGAAGCCCTTTGGCTTATCGAGAGTCCAACCCTTTTATCTACATATATCCAGCCCTTCTGAGGTATGTGTCGATTTTATTTTTAAACATATTCACACTACTAGCACCCAAACAATCAACAGATAATCTGTTCCATTCATTTACAGTCCTTTGTGAAAATGAGAACTTTCTTACGTCTAATCTACACTGCTCCTTTACTAATGTAACTTCAGGTCCTCCAGTCTTTCTATCTTTCTTATCTAAAAAAAACATATTTCTATAAATATTTTCATAACCATTCAATATTGTAAACACTTCTATCTGATCTCCTCTCAATCCCTTGGTCTCTAGTGTTGTTAAACCACATTTTTAGGCGTTTTTCATAACTAAGATCCCTCAGTTTTGGTATAATTTTAGTCGCTCTCCTCTGTACTCTTTCTAGCATATCTATGTCCTTCTTGCGGTATGGCCTCCACGCTTTTATACAATATTCTAAATGAGGCCTAACTATTGTTTTGTACAGCGGTAGTATTAATTCTTTTTCCTTACATGGTATATTTCGCCTAATCAATCCAAGGATATGATTTCCTTTTGAAGCTGCAATTCCACACTGCTCTGAAACCTTCATGTCAGCACTAATTGTAAGCCCTAAGTCTTTTTCTTTTACAGTAGTACTTAGTACAGTTCCCCCCATTGTATATTCTACATATTCGTTCCCATGTCCTGTGTGAAGGCATTTACATTTCCCAAAATTGAACAACATTTGCCACTTTTCAGACCATTTGATCAACCTGTCAAGTTCATCTTGTAAATGCTGTCTATATCCATCACTTTTAATCATTCTAAACACTTTTGTATCATCTGCAAATTTCAACACCTTGCTAGCTCGTCCAAATCGTTTATATATATATTAAGAATAATATAGGTCCCAGTACTGATCCCTGTGGAACCCCACTCAAAACTGATTTCCAGTTTGAAACCTCCCCATCAACAACTACCCGTTGTCTTCTGTCAATCAGCCATTTTTCTATCCAGTTAATTATACCATTTCCTATGCCATGGGCCTTTAGTTTAAGCAGTAATCTTTGATGTGGCACTTTGTCGAAAGCTTTTTGAAAATCTAAGTAGATGATATCTATTGGTGATCCATCATCTACCCACTTAGTGATATCTGCCTAAAAACATAACATATTTGTTAAGCATGACCTCGCTTTTAGAAACCCATGTTGTGATGGGTTTATCAAGTTATGTTTAACAAGAAAATCCACCATGTGATCTTTAATTAGTCTTTCTAATAATTTACAAATCACCGATGTTAAACTAACTGGTCTATAATTATTTGACTTGTTTCTCGAACATTTTTTAAATAACGGTATAATGTTTGCTTCTTTCCATTCTAAAGGAACCACTCCCTCTTCTAATGACAAGTTGAAAACTGTTGCAAGCGGTATGCTAATTTGTTCTACAATTTCCAATAGTAGTTTGGGTGGAATACCATCCACTCCAGGTGATTTATTACCCTTCGTAGCCCTAATTTTCTTAGCTATCATTTCTGGGGTTACAATTAACTGTCTTAAATAGTCTGATTCTACCCCCTTAAACTTAGCCTCTGGTACTGGCAGTGAACTAGTGTCTTCTCTGGTAAACACTGAACTAAAATACTCATTCATGTCTTCTGCCATTAACAATCCTTCTGATATTATATTTCCAGCACTATCTTCTAGAGGACCGACCTTGTCCTGAACTTTCTGTTTGCTTCGAACATACGCATAAAAACTCTTGCTGTCATGTTTTATATTACAAGCTAATTTATGTTCATAGCTTCTCTTTGATTTCTAATTTCAGCTGTAGCTTGGTTTAGTGCTTCTTTTTAAAGGTTGTAGTCTTCGCCATTTCCAGTACGTCTGTATGACGTCCACATCATTTGTTTATACTTAATTTTTCTAATGGCTTCTTTCGATACGTATTTCTTTCTGGTCCGTTTCCCTTGTTTTTTGAAGGGAACAAATGTATCTGTGTTGCACTCTATTTCATTATTTAAGATATCCCAGCATTCTGTTGCTGTCTTATTCTTCAGTGCGTTATTGCAGTCTATCTTTGTGAATGGGCTCACGTAATCGTGCCCCGCCGGACAGTTTGAAATGTGCCCTCATTCAGGTTACAATAAAGTGAAGTTAAGCCGAAGCGGCGTCGAAAATATTTTGAGAGCACCCCCCCCCCGTCTTCGATGTCACAGTCTAGCCAGCTGCGAGCCAGCGGAGAAGCTGAAGTTATGGCGGCGCGACAGCGAAAAAAATTCTACACCATTTGGTTCGGCCGACAGTGAAGGTTTTGTGCCCCCCCCCCCCCGTAGACTCGCTTTCTGGATCCGCCCTTGGGTTGTATACTACTTCTGATTGTATGAACTACATCGCAAGCCGACAAGGAAGATTACAGCGGGGTGCAGTGGTTCAAGGCTATACTTATCTCACACTCTTAATAATATTTAGCCAATTTGATATTGTCCACTATGTTCTGTATCGTCCCAGTAAACTGTCTTTCAGTTTATGCGTGGTGCAGCGAAATTTTTTTCATTATCGGCGTAACGCTAACACTTGTTTTAGAATCGATTTTGATCGTTATTACAAAGTAAGTGTACCTTTTGATAATTTGACATGTACACATATACTGTAGATGTACGAGATGACTTTTGGCGGCTCTGGATTGTCGTTTTCAAGGTTAGGCAGGTCAGTGCCATATCATCACACTTAAGTAACCGGACTTTGTCGTTTATGCTGGCCAAACAATGATATGCAAATAAGTGCTACAGGCTTATAAAATGCAATTGGGACGAAATTTTCACTTCAAAATATGTGTTGTTGTATTGATTGCAATATATATCATTTATCTCAAGAAAAGAATAATCATGGGGTTGTCGTATATATGCTTATATGTGTAAAGGTAGAACATTTATTGTCTTTCAGGCGCTATGTAAATCAATATCGTTGCCTAGCGAAATGACGATAGTAAACACTACAGAATTTCGACAATTCGAACAATAATTGTAGTTAATGTTATAATTTTTTTAAATGAAAGATAACGTTTATATATATATATATATATACATATATATATATACATATTAATACAACGAAGAGCATACACGTTATCTTTCATTTAAAACTTTTATAACATTAACTACAATTATTGTTCGAATTGTCGAAATTCTGTAGTGTTTACTATCGTCATTTCGCTAGGCAACGATATTGATTTACATAGCGCCTGAAAGACAATAAATGTTCTACCTTTACACATATAAGCATATATACGACAACCCCATGATTATTCTTTTCTTGAGATAAATTGACGTCTTCAATATTTCAATGAGATACTCAATGCCAATGCCAACATTTACCGAATTGGAAAAATGGTTATACGTAGAATGTGGCATTAAAGGGAGACACTGCAATTAATGCGCGAAGTCTATTCCTAAGCAAATATCCACCAATGTTTATAGCCAGGTACGTATTCATACAGCTGAGTGAACTGGAGCAACGTATAGTGAACGAACTTGCCCAAGGTTCGAAAATAGTGCATATTAAATGCAATTTGGGTGACATTGTCAATTCAACATATGTATTGTCGTATTAAGTACAATATATAAATAAATGCTAATGCATCGAAGAACACGCACATTGGCTTTCATTTCCAAATCTTATAATATTGACTACAAAAAAAATTATGTTTCGAATTGTCGAAATTCAGTAGTGTTTACTATCGTCATTTCGCTTAATTGGCAATACATGTTCTCCTTTTACACATATAAACGTGTATGCGGCCAACCCAGAATTATTATTTTCTTGAGATAAATTGACATCTTCAATACCTCAATGAGATACTCAATACCGATGTCAACCTTTATCGAATGGAAAAATGCTTACACGTATTAGGTGACATTAAAGGGAGGCAGTCTGTTCCTTACCCGGAATTAGCCAACGTCGTAATTTGTAACAGGAAGTCTGCTGTGTTGAACGTGAGGCATAGGAAATTCAAGAACATCAAAGGGTAGCTCGCTTCTGCAAATAAAGCTTGTGTTGAAACTGGATGTTTTGTTTACTACTTGAACATGTTCCGGGGTCGTATCTTCCGAATTGTGAACGCTGGTACGGGTTTATTAAACAACATTTGGAGGGCAGTATGTCTTCAACATATTATAGACTTAAGAATATTACATTAGTTACCAACCAAGAAGTAGGAACTGACTACCTCCTTTTGATATAGGGACGATCTTCACGCAGCAAGGTAATGCACACTGAAGCGAACGCATATTTTACATTATACTTGCGTCTGCGATGATTGAAGTCACGCAGTCAACATACTTCATTTGACATCATCATGGATGCGGCAATGATACCTATATTTCCGGTAATATCAGTCTCATTGTTTTTGACACTCCGACAAATATAATGACAACCGCAAGATATGTTATCTTGTTGCGCCAAAAGAACGCTGAATTCATCAAACACGTTCACATTCTTCACCAATAATTCTTTTTTCAATTTTCGGGTAAATGCTGCCAGAGCGAAATTGTTCCTGCTGCCTTTTGTCTGTCTCTTGTCGGACTCAGGAAAAGGTGGCGTTGTTACAAAGAGAAGCTTAAAACCGGCCTTCAAACTTTTCGTCTGGAGGTCACTGAGTACACCGACAAGTTTCATCACAGATACATCCATCGTTTCCTGTATGCCGATATGGGCCATGTCGTGGGCGCCTGTTTGCATTATCACAACATCACGTCGATCTAACTTTTCATTTTCAAGGTACTTATCCCACACATCTATGGCTTGGAAAACCTTCGATGTGCTCAGATAATGGATATTCTCCACTGTCAGCGATGTGTGCTGTCCCGGTGTATCCGACGGTATATTGTAGCACAGAGACATGAAATAGTCACATTTGTATCTCATATGCGATGATCCAATGCAGAATAGTTTCCTAATGTTGTTGATGCAGGGGCATAGTGTTGACTTGTTCATTGTTACGTAATCTTTACCACTCGACAAAGTTGCTACCCAACGTGTGTTTTTCAGGTACCACGTAACAGAGTTTTTACTGTTGGTTGATGAAGCGATTTCGCTACCATGGAACGTCAAGCCAGCTTCTGTTTTGTGAAGGTTACAACTACGATGTCGCCAAAGCAGTTTCTTTATTGGAATGTGATTTCCAGTGTACGCCGTGAAGTTAAAGTACATGAGCAACACGCTTATGTTTCGGCATGTACATTCCGGTAGGGGGCAGTGTGCCAAGTACGTGCCATTAAAGAAATCGACGTAATGACATATTATTTGTGTCGACACCGATTCACTGCGAACGAGGAAACTGCTACCGCCTCCAGTCGGCGCCTTCCCGTAACGTTCTTCGATGATGATGTTTGTCGACGACAGCGCCTTTACGTGATAGTTATATCCCGCAGGCAGTTTCGCAACCGTAACATTATTGATAACAAATCGAAAATTTGGGTTGTGTTTCTTGAACCGCATGTATTGAAGTAATTCCGTTTCCCCGATAGCGCCGTAAATCTTGTCGCCGAGTGAGTATATTTTATCGTCTTCGACTTTGCTGCATTTCTTAGGAACGATCCCCTGCATCGAATGATCTAACGAAACATATTTCTGTTTTTGAAACAAACTACGTAGATGATATTCTTCACGCCATCGTGTCTTCAACGTGTCCTTCCGAAACATCAAGAGTAAAATTAAAGCGCTACACAATACGAAAGCGTAAACACATGCATTGTGTTTCGCCCCGTTTAATTTCCTCAACACGCGTCGTGAAATCCACACGCACGCCATTAAATCGTTGTATGATGTGGATCTTTTATTCAACGATTTTGCCCATAACGTCGTCAACTGTAGTCTCGTCGAATTCTGGTCGTATGAAGCATTGCTCATTCGAACTGAAAGGCAAACATATGGCAAGCTAAGTTAACCTGATCAATATAAAAAGATACGTGCGTCTTTTAGGTATTCTCTCCAGCCAGGTGTGTTAATATTTAGCGGGAAATACGTTGAATACGTTATTATTTCTCGCGATCTTGATTACCCAACTTCAAAGAGTAATTCTAAGAACTTGTGGTAGCCCGTCAATCTATCTCATCCAGTTTACTCGGTGTGTTCTAGTTTATAATTTTCTGTACAATTTGAATGTTACGAGGATGAAACATTCAAATTGCGATTGGCTGTTCCATTGTTATTAAGAGCAATTTGGCTGGCAGTGTACCGTCAACACATTTAGTTTACTATTAAGAACATTACATAAATACATGGTAGGAACAAGTACCGTATAAGATCGGTATATCTTGTATATTATCAAAAACGAATTGTCAGTGTTTCATGAATATAAAGGCACATTGTCCACCATCACCATCCGACACATTTGTATCTGACTAGTAAGACAAATATGTTTTTTTTAATTAAAATGCGACTATCACATTTAATATATATATATATATATATAGTCCTAAAGACAGGATAGGCAGAGCGCTCCATTATGATATATATATATATATATATATATATATATATATACAGTGCTCTCAAAATCACTAAAATATTTGTTTGGTGCAAATAATTCTACGTAGCATTATATTTCCTGTTATGCTACGTATACTACCAGTTCGAATTTTTTTTGTCTGACTCAAGAGGAACAGTATGCATATTTGGTCTGCCTATGCTGCCGTTAGGAATATATATATATGTGTGTGTGTGTGTGTGTGTGTGTGTGTGTGTGTGTGTGTGTGTGTGTGTGTGTGTGTGTGTGTGTGTGTGTGTGTGTATGTACATATATATATATATATGCATGTATATATATATATATATATATATGTACATACGTACATGTCAGTCGCGGTTGCGACTATGACTGCGCGCATGGTTAGATGCGTAGGAGTCCTTTCCAGGTCCAGGTCGGTCTGTCCCTGGCAAAGTAGTACCACGGTCTGGCGTCTATTCCTTATGTCTTCACGTTTCGTTTTATAGTATCTTAGTTTGGGGAGGCCTCTGTTCCTAGATCCTTCTGGTCTCTCTATGTTATTCACATGATGGATCGGAGGTGTCTAGTCTGTAAAGCATGTAGCTTTTTAACTTGCTTTCGGTCTAGAGTCCAAGTTTGTGAGAACTATTGCTGTGTACACCTGACATTTAACCCTGTTTGTTACATGGTGAGTCTTCGGTAAAAAGATTGCGCAGTCGGCCGACAGTTGACGATGCCCTCGTTATATGCTTCTCCAATTCCGTGTCTAGTTTTGCCTCGTCAGAGATGATATTTCCAAGACAATTGTAGCTATGGACATTCTGAAGTAGCTGGCCATTTAGGTAGATTTGACCTGGATTAGGTTCGACCCTTGATGATTGGTACTGCACTACTGTGTTATTCAGGTTTATGCTTAAACCGTAACAGTTTGCTGCTTCTGAAAACATGTTGATTATGGTTTGTATGTCTTCAAGGTTGTTGGCAATAATGCCACCATCGTCTGCATAGAGTAGTTCACGAAATAGAGCCAATTGTGTTCTGGGATACATTAAATAGGTTTGTATCTTTACCAGGATGTGTTCGTAAATACTCTCCTTCTGGACAGTTTCTAAAGGTTTCTTTGATCATTGCTACAAGGTACAGGGACAAGAGAGTTGGTGCAAGAACACATCCTTGTTTGACGCAATTTGTGACTTCAAAACTCTTCGAGTTGCTACCTTCAGTGCATAGTTGAGCCATCATCCCTGCATGTAGTGCTTCAGTCATTTTCAGCCATATTTCCTCAGTAATAATGTCCAGAGTCCACGCCATCGCCCACAGTGTCAAGTACTTTAGTAAAATCAGTGAAGATAATGTACAGAGGACGGTTTTGGTCAACACAAGTCTTTTGAACTGGACGCAAGGTAAACCTCATATCCACTGTGCTTCTTCCAGGCCTAAAGCCACTCTGACTGACTTTCAGGGATGATATTTGCAATGTGGAATGTAAGTCGGTTTAGGAACACTCTTGCAAATACCTTGCCAACTACTAAGAGAATATATGCATCTCTGTAACTCTCACACTCTGATAGGTCACCTTTTTTAAATACTTTGCCAACTACTGAGAGGATATATATACGTCTGTAACTCCCACACTCTGATAGGTCACCTTTCTAAAATACCTTGCCAACTACTGAGAGGATATATATACGTCTGTAATTCCCACACTCTGATAGGTCACCTTTCTAAAACAGAGTGATCAGTTTGGCATCCTTCCATTCTTGTGGGACGCCTCTGATTATATATAAGACGTTGAGAGTACCGTGTTTTTACTTCGATGTTATACGACCGGCTTGATCTTTTAGTGAGGTTTGGTGGTGTGTCCCTTCATCCGAATCCTTATCCCAGTACTGCTTACGTTCATCTATCCAGTCTTCCTTTGTTTTCCGTATTTTGTTTCTGGTGTCTTTCTCCAGTTCTTGGTATTGATAGTGCGCTTCTTCGTTCGTGTTTCCTTTTTAACCGTTATTCTGATTCCAAAGTTTCAAAACATCGTCTGATGTCCATGATTGTTGCTTGATATTTCTTTTGCCTAAGACTTCGTTAGCAGTATCGAGCAGTGCAGTACCGAATGGGTTGAAATGGTTGTTGATTCCTGGCTTCAAGATGTTAAGCGCTGGAAGTTGAATTAAAATGTCGCTTTAAATGACATTACGTTGGGTTGATCGTGCTCTTTCTACATATCGAATCATAACCAAGAGTTTGTATTTTCCAAAAAAACATAAGCGTCGGTTGATATTTGAATTGAATCGTTGAAATGTCAATAGGTGGTCGATCTGGTTGTTAGTTTTCCCATCACTAGAATTCCATGTTGTTCGCCTGTAGATGTGTTTTCTATGGTAATGCCTTTACTGGATAAATATTCTAGGAGTCGTAGCCCTCTGTCATATGTGACCTGTCACAGCAAAGTGACTACTGAGTCCAAACAATGTGAAATGGAGTTTTGTATCTTTTTTGATTTCATAGATCATAAGCTTTAACAGTGTACCTCATTTGATGACATATATTATATTCAGTAGTTGTTGATTTATAGCTACAGCTGAAGCAAACTTTAACAAAGCGATGTATTGATAAACGAGCTCGTTTTAATTCATATTGTCTGTTGGTTTTTAATATATGTGGGTTATATTACATATGTGCTTTATTAGTGTAGAAGAACTTGTTAGGCAGATTAACTGGATATTGAAAGGTGATATGATAGGGTATACATTTCCGTCACAACTTAACATTTATGTGCTCGTCCGACTTAATACCAGCCTCAACGTAGTTGTTAACACATGTGTTTCCACAATCGAGTGTTGATGGTGTGTCTTCTCATCACCTGTCTTTGCATTCCAGTCGCCGATATCCTTATTTTGTTTCCTCGTGGTAGTCTCCTAAAATGTATCATAAAAGAGTACAGTTTCTTCTTCGCTGTACTAAGCTTGGATCATACGGGCGCTGCATCGATGAATATCGCGCTAGACGACTCCAGTCTTTGCGGTTGTGTGATATTACCTGGGTTTCAGCAAAGGTCTTCGCGGTCCATTCGACAATGTCCATCTTCCTCTGTCTTCCCTGTCTTCTTTCCCCTGGCATTTTTCCTTTAAGTATTGTTTTGTGAGCCCACTTGACCATGTTATATGCCCATGTCATCTCAACTTCCTCTACTTCACTGTGGTCAGAAGATCCTCGTAGTGGCCAACGTGTTGAATGATGCTTTTTTATAATTTCTTCATTGGTGATGTGGTCAGCGTAGGAGATGCCGATGATCCGATGTTGCTGTATTGTTGGGGCGTATTTTTTTATAACGGTGATATTAGTATTTTTTCGCAGCTATTCGTATTGATATTATTCTACTGTTTACTGGTGTACGCAAAACTATAACGCAATAAGTGATGTCCTTTCTTACTACAAAGGCTACGCCATGTTTGCCTATTTTTCGCTGTACCATATTTTGTGGCCTATTTCTATGGATATTTCTCTTTCACCTGGCCATCTTGCTTATCCTAGGCAAACAAAAATCCACTTGTTTCGCAATAGAGCATGCGTATCCTCATTAACATTGGACACATTTCGTCAAAATTATAAGAACGATTGTCATATTTGTATGCTGATATATTTTAAAACCACATCAGGCTGAAACCAGCAAACGTATGCTAACGCCTATCTCGTTGTTTAAGCACATACACACACGACTCGTGAACATATTATCGTCTACTGAGTAGACATAACAAATTAATATTAACAAATGCTTACCAGGCTGCGCAATTTAAATTATTCGACGATATTACAATACTCTTCGTTTGCCGATGGCTCATCTGTCCGGAACGGTAAGAGTGTTGGGATATACTGTGTTCTGTCGTCACGCGTGACTGCACGACGTCACGCGTGGATGCACGGCAATAAAACATAATGGGCTGTATAGGACGACAGATGGGCCCCTTTGCTAGCCTTCACTAGTATGATCCAATGATCATACACCACGTATCCTACTTCTTCGTCGAATGCTGAGCCAGGGACTTCGGTTTCTGGCACCAAGATCGCTGTGCGCCGCAAATCCTCCAGTAGTTTATTGATTTTGTTTTAGTACATTTCCTATATAAGTGATAATACTAATAAAATAATAATATATAATAATAAACTTTATTTTGACACTCACTTCCAGAACGCACTTCTATTCAATGATGTTGACAATGCTTCTACAGTACTATACTTTTGTAATGATTATCAAAAAACTACTAAAATGTGAGTAATAAACTAAAACATCTACAAATTCATTAAAACAAACATGTGCTAAACAAACATGAGATACAAACAACAAATATATTCTGGTACTGTTGGCAATTATTTTAAATAAAGTAAAAAATATATACAAATTGATTAAGTAAATATACAGTAAAGTATTAATTAATCCCATACAAAATAAATAATTGTTAAGTCAATATATTAGTATAATTATTAGACAACTAAATTAATATTCTAAGAAATATTATGATATGGTGATGGAAGTGAGTATCACATAAAACTAGATATTGAAAGCAAGTTTGAAATGATGAGTCTTAAGACACGCTTTGAGCAGCAGGTTAACGTGTAATTTACACTGTATTTTCTGGTTTAAAGGGAATGTATAACAAGTTCCATTAGTTAGATCAGCGGCACAGCAGCATTGAATATAACCATATTTACAATATGCATGCTACTCACCCACTAATTGTGTTACAAGATATGCTACAGTCGTGATTTTCCACAGTGAAAACACAAGAATTTGTACAATTGACGTTTCTCTTTCGTCGACAAACCTGTTTCCATTATATAATTTCACGCCTATATCTTAATATTTTCCTGATGGGGTTGGTCATTTCAACAACTGAGTCGCCGACTGCGCTAAAATTAAGCCATTTCTGGTTATATAATCAAATCTCTTAATCAATCTTCGAAACGCCCCTGACAATATTTTGCGTAACGAACTAGAATTTAATTAATTTTCCTAGAAATGTTCTTCAAATTTAGGTCTATACACATTATCAGTCAGCCGTCATTCGGAAATGGACGTGCCACTTGGGATGTTTCCATTGTTCTTTCCCATAATCGTTCGCTATGTTCATTAGAACTCTTCCAAATTTTTAGACACGAATAGTGCTACCATTTGCTTAGCGATGTTAGGTTGCATGTAGAGCTGGATTTGTGTAGTGGCGCAGTGGCAAGAGCTTCGGACTCTCGACTGAGAGAACTCGGGTTCGAATACTATGCTGCGGTGTCGAACCTTGAGCAAGGTCATTCACTCTCTGTTTCTCCAGTTCACTCAGCTGTATGAATGAGTACCTGGCTATAAACAGTGGTGGATATTTGTGTACCAATAGTCTTCGCGCATTAATTGCAGTGTGGGTGGGTGCTTGCTTCACAGAGAGGTCGAGATGGTGTTCGATTGAACAGGTCTGCCCGAGAGTAAAGTGTAAAGCGGTCTAGCAGTCCTGAGGGCTGTGCTATATAATAAGATACATTTACCTTTGTGTCTAAGCTTGTTCACTTAGGCGCCTCCACAGTATAACTTATGGGGGTTTTCACAGAACGCTTTTTATATAATTTCTTCGAGGTCAAAATCTTCTAAATCGTGTGCTTCAATATTGTGCAAATTTGTGTTCTACAATTAAGAACAAAACTCGTATTTTTTGGAGTAAGAAGTGAGAACAATCATGATACGACACCCAGCCAAAATTTGTCTGGACCCAAAGCAGTCTTAAATCCGGCGCTGAACAGTTTTTTTGTATTGAATACAAAACTGCGTGTATGTTACATATCAGTGACAATACAATACATTGTCACGCCCTATTCACATTGGTTACATTCTTACGCAAAAAAGTTACAGCGAAAGAGATAATGTTTCCATTGTTCTTATGTACAGTAGAACTCTTCCATAATGTTCGTTTTTGCAATTAGCGTCATAATTTATTTTACGATTTTTGTGAATTTATGCATGTTCACCTGCGTTCGCGTAACAGAATACTATGCTGCACGTTTGTGACAATTCAGTAAATTACCACGAACTAGTCTTTTTCTTGACAACGCGCGCGCATGTGTGTTTTTGCCAATCATCGTGATATTGCTAAGCAGATGAATCGCGAAATGTATAGTATGAACACCAAAATTGTCAGACTAAGTGCCGACATTACCAACATGAATGTGAAAATTGACAATTACAACATTTACACCAACACATTTACCACCCACACGGTTTAGTAAATCGATCACAGTGGAAAAAATTAATCTGGTAATTAAACATGGGACACACACATTGGCTCAGAAGGAACCGTCCAGTGCGGCGAAAACAACACCATCGCCTCAAAGATACTTAACGCGACATTCGACTATTGGCCAAACATGCATATTCACTCAGACAGTTAGGTCGAACGAAGCATAGAGTCTTGCGTGTCTGGCAATAGTTGTAAACGGCAGATGCCAACCCCTAGCAGCAGAAAAGTTAAGTCTGCTTCCTGACTAATATGTTTGTGATTTTGTTCTGTTTGCAGTTCAGCCGACGCACGAAAACATTCGCATTAGACAAGGTTTCAACAGCAACCGTCAGCAAAGGGCGAGCTGCGGTGGAGTTGCTCTCAGGTGCAGATGTAAACGTACTGACTGGCGCCGGTCGCTACCACGCTATGGCTCAACGTACTAAGATATTTCTTGTACGAGACAACACCCACAAAGATTCATCCGATTATTCTGGCGACACGGTTGAACACATATACGTCCTCAGAATGATGACTGAAGCCGAATGTGACATCAATGCAGTCGGTGCCATCATGAGAACGAGCGAACCACATCGATACATCCGCTAAAGGGTCATGCCCCAGTTAGACTTCCTGTCTCGCTACACGAAAAAAGGGCAGTGTTATTTTGAGAAATTATTTGTTTTACAAAATTCCCATGCTCTGAGTAGGCAGATTTTTAGGTGTGATTGATGTTGACTATAAAACGGTGTATATTTATTTACCTGATTTTACTAAGCGGCAGGAAATTTGGCAGCAATTTTGCTCTTCTGTCGGAGTACAGCCTGCATCCATTCGCAAATATTGACGGGTGTCATACGCACAGGCATTTTACGAGAGCTGGAAATAAATAATTTTGACTGAACTCGACCAGCATGTCAATGAGATGATGCTAACAACAGGTAACAAGTTTTATAATTTGTGTAGGTAATGTTTTCTTATAATCATACAAAACGTTAACTTGGCAACCAATGGAAAACTAAGTGCGCAAACACCTGTTGCTACACGCGTGCCGACCTATTCCGAGTGCAACGACGCATCATTCGCAGCTGCAGCTTTCGGCTACGGGCAAGTTGCAATGGATCAGTCGCTGTCCAATGTTCGCATATGCAACGCACCGTTTTCGTGAAAAAAATTACAATGACAAGATATATAATTGTGTAGTAAAACGTTTGCAAATATTCCAAATCATGTAGATTTCTACAAGTGCTCATATCGAACTTTGTTACAAATGCAACTTTTATTGAACGCAGGGCTTTCTTGAATTGTATTTTAGAAGTTAAGTTTACTATGCGTTCAGGTAGTCTGTTTCAGATCGATACAACTCGATTGCAGTAAATGCTGTTTTGCTACACCAACTTTAAAGGATGTTATCTTATGCTTAAGTCCATAACCTCTAGTTGAAACGGTGGTATTTATAACAGTGGTATTGCACGAAATGAGGTTTTCAGCTATATTGACATATCCATACATTATGTTATATACCATTACCATGTCATTGTAAACCCGGCTGAGTTCGGGACTCTCTGGTTTATGATATTCGAATCTTTGTAAGTAGTCATGATTGGTATCGAGTTTAACAAGATTTAACAAGATTGCCATCCAGATAATTAACTCTAGATGGCAGGTGGACAAGGAAGCCCTTTGGCTTATCTAGAGTCCAACCTTTTTATTTACATATATCCAGCCCTTCTGAGGTATGTGTCGATTTTATTTTTAAACATATTCACACTACTAGCACCCACACAATCATCAGATAATCTGTTCCATTCATTCACAGTCCTTTGTGAAAATGAGAACTTTCTCACGTCTAATCTACACTGCTCCTTTACTAATGTAACTTCATGTCCTCTAGTCTTTCTATCTTTCTTAACTGAAAAAAACATATTTCTATCAATATTTTCATAACCATTCAATATTTTAAACACTTCTATCTGATCTCCTCTCAATCTCCTGGTCTCTAGTGTTGTTAAACCACATTCTTTTAGGCGTTTTTCATAACTAAGATCCCTTAGTTTTGGTATCACTTTAGTCGCTCTCCTCTGTACTCTTTCTAGCATTTCTATGTCCTTCTTGCGGTATGGCCTCCACGCTTGTATACAATATTCTAAATGAGGCCTAACTATTGTTTTGTACAGCGGTATTATTAGTTCTTTTTCTTTATATGCTATATTTCGCCTAATCAATCCAAGGATTTGATTTCCCTTTGAAGCTGCAATTCCACACTGCTCTGAAACCTTCATGTCAGCACTAATTGTCAGCCCTAAGTCTTTTTCTTTTACAGTAGTACTTAGTACAGTTCCCCCCATTGTATATTCTACATATTCGTTCCCATGTCCTGTGTGAAGGCATTTACATTTCCCAAAATTGAACAACATTTGCCACTTTTCAGACCATTTGATCAACCTGTCAAGATCATCTTGTAAATGCTGTCTATATCCATCACTTTTAATCCTTCTAAACACTTTTGTATCATCTGCAAATGTCAACACCTTGCTAGCTATATCATCGTCCAAATCGTTTATATATATTAAGAATAATATAGGTCCCAGTACTGATCCCTGTGGAACCCCACTCAAAACTGATTTCCAGTTTGAAACCTCCCCATCAACAACTACCCGTTGTCTTCTGTCAATCAGCCATTTTTCTATCCAGTTAATTATACCATTTCCTATGCCATGGGCTTTTAGTTTAAGCAGTAATCTCTGATGTGGCACTTTGTCGAAAGCTTTTTGAAAATCTAAGTAGATGATATCTACTGGTGATCCATCATCTACCCACTTAGTGATAGCTTCCAAAAAACATAACATATTTGTTAAGCATGACCTCGCTTTTAGAAACCCATGTTGAGATGGGTTTATCAAGTTATGTTTAACAAGAAAATCCACCATGTGATCTTTAATTAGTCTTTCTAATAATTTACAAATCACCGATGTTAAACTAACTGGTCTATAATTATTTGACTTGTTTCTCGAACCTTTTTTAAATAACGGTATAATGTTTGCTTCTTTCCATTCTAAAGGAACCACTCCCTCTTCTAATGACAAGTTGAAAACTGTTGCAAGCGGTATGCTAATTTGTTCTACAATTTCCAATAGTAGTTTGGGTGGAATACCATCCACTCCAGGTGATTTATTTTCCTTCATAGCCCTAATTTTCTTAGCTACCATTTCTGGGGTTACAATTAACTGTCTTAAATAGTCTGATTCTGCCCCCTTGAACTTAGCCTCTGGTACTGGTAGTGAACTAGTGTCTTCTCTGGTAAACACTGAACTAAAATACTCATTTAGGTCTTCAGCCATTAAGAATCCTTCTGATATTATATTTCCAGCACTATCTTCTAGAGGACCGACCTTATCCTGAACTTTCTGTTTGCTTCGAACATACGCATAAAAACTCTTGCTGTCATGTTTTATATTACAAGCTAATTTATGTTCATAGCTTCTCTTTGAATTTCTAATTTCAGCTGTAGCTTGGTTTAGTGCTTCTTTATAAATGTTGTAGTCTTCGTCATTGCCAGTACGTCTATATGACTTCCACATCATTTGTTTATACTTAATTTTTCTAATGGCTTCTTTCGATAAGTATTTCTTTCTGGTCCGTTTCCCTTGTTTTTGAAGGGAACAAATTTATCTACGATGCACTCTATTTCATTCTTTAAGATATTCCAGCATTCTGTTGCTGTCTTATTCTTCAGTGTATTATTCCAGTCTATCTTTGCTAAATATTTCCTCATTTCCTTATATCTTCCTTTGTGGAAATTTCTCCTCAACTGCTTTTTATTATTTCTTTCTGATTTTACTTTGATGGTAAAATGTATCTGGTTGTGATCACTACTTCCCAGAGGCTCACATAATTTAACATTGTCAACTAATTCATTCTGTGAGGACAAAACTAAGTCTAACACATTCTCTCCCCTGGTTGGTTCTAGCACATGTTGAGAAAGGAAACTATCTTGTACTAAAACTAAAAACTTGTGGTCCTCACTACCCATACTCTGTAGAGATTTCCATTTTATATGCCCATGGTTAAAATCCCCCATAATAACACAGTCCCGTTTGCTCACTTCCCTTATAGCGTTTTGTATTTTTTCATTCTCTTCTATGCTTATGTTTGGACTTCGATAAACTAATCCAACCGTTAACGTTGAGTTTCCTGTAACTATGTTACACCAAACAGCTTCTTCGCAATCTGCTTCTCTGTCTAATTTTATTTCATAAGCCTGGATAGATTCTTTAATATATAAAATAACTCCACCTCCCCTTCTTCCTGTTCTATCTTTCCTAAACATTACATATCCTGTCAGTCCCAATTCGGCATCTGATATATCGGTGGTTGCCCATGATTCGGTTATACCTATTATGTGAGGGTCAATATCTTCTACCATAATGTTTAGTTCATTTCTTTTGTTTACTATACTCCTTGCATTTAAACAAACACATTTATACCCAGCTTCAGAACAGTTTTCCAGACTGTTCTTTGCTGAATTATTTTTGCTGCCTTTATCTATGCCTCCAGTTTCAGGCTTCTCTGCGAGTCCCCCCTGCGAATTTAGTTTAAATAGATGCAACCTGTCCCACTGTCAACAGATCGCAGCAGATTCTCTGAGAATACTGCTGCCCCCTTTCCACTTAGATGGAGGCCATCTCTCATGTACATATCTTCTCTCCCAACAAAGTACCCCCATAAATCTATGAATCCCACGCCCTCTTCCTCACACATCTGCTCAACTAGTGCGTTGATCGCCATCCTCTTACAGTTTCTGTATCTTGCCCCCTTCCTCCCATTACTGGCAAAATTCCTGAGAGAATAACCTGTTCCACTCTTGTCTTCTTTAGCTTCCTCACTAGATGTCTGTACTTCTGAACTATACCAGTTGTTCCCTCCTTGTCTGCATTGTTTGTCCCAACGTGTACTAGTATAGACCCTCCCTTGCCATGCCCCAATACCTTCTCTACCCTTTCGGTCACATGCTCTATCCTAGCCCCCCGGTAGACATACAACAACGTCCTTCCCCTCGCATATAGTCTTGTCTGTTTTTCTCAGAATTGAATCGCCCATAAACACTCTCTTTTCTCTTTGCCCCCTCAATCACTGCCTCGGAGTAGCTCCTCCGGTTTGCATATGTCTGGTTGTTGTCTTTTCCTCTTGTCGTCTTCTCTCCTGTCACATTCTCTTCCATTCCCTTCTTTCCTGTCGTGTTTTCTCTTGTCCCCTTTCCTCCTGTCATCTTCTCTTCTAGCACATTTACTCTCACTTCCTTTCGTCCCTTCTTCTTTCCTCCCATCACATTTTCTTCTCTCCTCTCCCGTCCCTTTTCCCCGGCTACCTCCTTCACTACGGTCACTTTCTCCCCTGTCACCTTCACGCCTGTCATGTTTTCTGTTTTTTGCTGAACACTCTGTCTTCTTCCATCAGTCTTCTGTCTCACAGTCTTACCAACTGCCTCTGTGGTATCTACCTCTTCACCACCTGTATCGCTGTCGTGTCTCTCCTCGTTCTCTACAGTCTGACTACCTGCTGATCTATCCCCACTGGCCCGTTTTCTCTTCCTCTGCCGAACACTTTTCCTCCGTCCCTCTGTTTTCTCAATGTCTTGTTCCTTCACACCGGTCACCTTCCTTCCTCTCAGTCTCCTTTCTTCAGTCTCCGTGTCACAACTCTGCTCCTTCTGTGTTGTAGAATTCTCAACTCTCTCCGCGTCATCCCTCTCTGCTCCATCTATTTCTATGTTGAGTCTCGCCTCCATCTCCTTCACTATATCCGTCAACTTACACACCTCCTTCATCAGACATTCCACCCTCAAACACCCCATACACCGAAAGGTGAATCCGTCATCTTTGGTCTCTGCCCATGATTTTGGACAGCCAGACAACGCAAAATCCACCCAGCTCTGGCAGTCGTTGCAAACTAGGTGTCGTTTTGCCCTGAGTTGCCGCTTGCAAGGTGCCATATCAGAATTTATTTATGTTCAAAGTAGTTTTATGTAGTCTTTGAAAAGACTTTTCTGTGTACAATTTACACCAGATTGTTTAGGTTATAGTTAGTTATATTTGTTAACACACAGTGACACAACGTGCCTTACCTAGTTACGATGTCGATGACAATGTATTCAAGTTAGGCTTAGATACAAGGTAGTCTTTACAAAGACTGTTTCCTGTGTACTATTATACACTTTAAAAGATTGTTATTTCAGGTTTTAATTACTCATCTAACTACACCGATTATCTCAAATAACGCTATTCTATTGTCGTTCACGGTACGCTAACTTCGCCAGTGACCTACTTTGTAAACAACGTTCCGATTACATTAACGTCCCCAATTATCGCTTGCAAATCGCCTACTTTTAATCTACCCTAGATTACTCCCTCTAGCTAACTTTTAAAAAAAAATATTGCTTAATATATATCTATAATTACGTTATGTATCCTATACGCTCAATAATATCACTTATCTTGATCAAATATCCTTATATTTTCGCAAGTTTGCTGCACCAAATTCAAATCAATTCACCACCGGAAGTCCCCCAAATGCATGTGTTGCGTGAGTTGACAGTAACAGACCCGGCACGTAAAAAAACCGTTGCACATTCTGTAACTGACCAGTCTTGACCAAGTAGTGTGATGGTGGCATGTAAGGGTTCCATACAGTCGAACAGTATTCCAGCACTGGGCGCACACATAATTAATAAGCCTTAATGGGAGCATCAACATCAGCAGTATTGAATCAGCGAAAAATGACATTGATTGCGTTATGTACTTTGTGAGAAATGTAAGAAGTATGCTGCTTAAATAAACACTTGTTATCCATAACTGGAAGTATGTAGTTACCTTTCCGAATCCTTGATGTCTCTTATGTCAGCGTTGGACAGCTAACTCTCGGTCTTCATGTGACTTCGTTGAGTTAGCAATCCAACGCTGACGAGGGTGTCGCGAGGACACCGGAAGCTGCGTAAGAGTCATCAAGGATTCGGAAAGGTAACTTCATACTTCAAATTATGAACGTAACTGAATCTGGTAACAACATACATGTTGATGACTTGTCATCCGCTTGTTACACATGCATGCACAGGGCGGTATATTACGCTTCGTCGCGCTTGACTGAATTACTTCTCTGTCGGGCCGACATGCGTGACACGCAAATGCGTCAACACAACGCCAACACTGCAGTGATCCTAACAGCAAAGATTGAACACGCGTCTACGTCATGCTGATGTTTGATGTTGGTCGAGCAGTGGTTGTTTGGTTTATTGCAGAAATCCACCCCACTTATGTTACGGAACGCGTTGCACACCATAAACGCAGACGTCGAAGTCTGGATTACACTGGCCCTTTTCGTCCGACACGATCCGACCCGACCAGACCAGACACGTATCTCCCTGACTGCAGTGTATACGCTACGCCGACTGACACCGACTGCGCTAGGCGTAAGCGGTTAAACAAGGCGACTTAAGTTCATGTGTACGGCATTAACGTAGCTTGGATAAATTGTGGGAAGGAGGCGAACAATTGTACGTCATAAGGTTGTTTAACGTTAAGTCTCTTAATAAAAGATATTCTGTGTGAACACGGCAAACGTTTGGGCTAATCGGTGTCCAAGATAGCACACCTACAGCGGGCCGAGAGCGGCAAAATTATCGGCCCGCTGTCGGCATTCGCCGGCGGGCGGAGGGATTTTTGTCCGGCGGCTAGCTTTCGGGCCGAGGGCAGCTCATAGTCGGACGCCGATATTGTGCCGATGGTTAGCCGCTCATAGGCCGAATGTGCCTAATTTTGCTAAATGTGTGTATCTGTCTTATAACTTGACCAATTCAACAGTAATCATCATACATCGTCACTCTAATGATAACAAGACTATTACTCGATACACATTCATTAATTTATTGGGATTGACTGGAATTCAGAAGTTCAAAAGAATAAAATATAGTAATATATCATTTAGGAACATAACAAATGTATAACTGCTTCAAAAAGAGAATGTGTGTCGAGTATCCCATATAATTACTATATAAACTAAAACTAAATACGCAAACAACTGCAATGCACATAACAAACAAATAATTTAATATAAGAAAAATCAAAATCAAAATTGCAATTGATTCACTGATTCATGCGGCACATGACAATACAAATATTGTATGAAAAGGTTGCTTAATTATTAATTATTATATTATTGTATATACAATCTTTTCTGCTGCATCCAGCTGCATTTGTCATTCGGTGCTGTCTAACACCATTACCGTCAGAGGCAGTCTTGAAGTACTTTTGAATGTCCTCTTGATGTTGTAGTCAGTGGCAATGTTGTCTCTTCATTGTTTCTGACAGCATCTGGAATATTAAAGTACAAATATTCAATTTCTTTAGTGAATGTACCACATTGTAGAATGCATGTTATCAGTGGAATGTGTAAAATATTAAACATAATATCATTGTCTAACAAGAAGGCCACATGATATAATTTGACTTTACTTTTTTAAAGTTATTCCCAGTTTCTCTTCAGCACACACATTTAAAAATAGGTAGATTTATAATTCTGAGCAAAAAGGGAAAACTATATTTCACACGAAGCCAAAGGAATATGTCTGCAACGGTTATGCCATTTGTAAGAAATACGCACAGTAGACTTTTAAGTTGTTGGTTGTTGACGATGAGTTGCTTTGACAGTCGTTAGCACCTCTATCAGGATCAACATACACACATTTACGAGGGTCGCTAGGTGGCGCAAGCGGTGGTGTTGTTGGTTTGGTCTCCGGCAGAATTTGTTGCTTTTACAATCTTACAGGCAGTCTTCTTAACAATAAATCAACACGTAGATGATATACCACACAAAGAACTGGACGGGAGAAATTTGAAAACCAAATGATGAAATCAGCTAGGTAAATATTTATTTTGTACTTAAGCCTGCTAGATCAAAATTAGCATTTTCCGCCTTCTCGGTTAAGGTCGACCCGGATGTAAACAAACACTCTTAGCTCACCAAGACACCAACCTCATCATGTTTAGCGCAACTTAGCCTGGTACTATATATAACAGTAGACGCCCGAAATCGGGCATCAACACATACCGACATATCTAACAGTTGCGAAATATCTGCCACACACCCACCCCTCGTACTAACCAGGCTTTTCATTAACGCTGCATTACATGATCTGAGAACGCCCTAGATCGCTACGACTTAAGTTAATCTTGAAACCTGTCTCATCATTCACCGCCTTCGCGTATGCTCTCTGATGTAAACGCTCGAATTTTATAGATTTCTTAGACGTTTGCTATTATTATTTGCACTCGTTTTATATTTTAACACACTTTTTTTAATCATCATTTTTATTATTAACAATCTTACGACTTCTACTTAAGTTAAGGCAAAGCCCTTGCTGGTCGAGGGCCCATTTAGATTGTAATTCTTACGACGAACCTAGCGATACTGATATTTAATTATGGATCAGATGTCAAAGCCTCCTAGCAAACACAGCATCAGCCTACTTGACGTCAATACGCAGTCAATCTGCGCAAAGAAACTAGAATATCACCTCATGATAGACGACGCCAAACCTGACGTCATAGTTGCATGTGAAACTTGGTTGAAGCCCGCTGTCAAAAGCAGTGAATTCATGCCGCCTGGATATGATTGCCATCAAGACTAGATTGGTTGCAGAACATATATCGATAATGACACCGTGTGAGATGGTTGCTGTGAAAATCCAGACCGCACACACTCCTCTCATAGTACTTGGAGTCTACAGACCCACAGATAATAACGTTGACTACTCAACCTCTATGTGTGACGCCATATCCAACATGGCCAGGCAATTCCCCAAAACCCTCCTATGGATTGCAGGTGACACAAACCTCCCGGATATCGATTGGAAAACAAACACAGTATCGAAACACCAGTACATAAAACAGATAAACGAACTCTTCCTCGACACATTTACCACGTTGGGCCTATCTCAAATGGTCACTTTCCCGACAAGACTTGACAACATCCTAGATGTCTTCCTCACGAACCGGCCATCCCTCGTCAACAGATGCTAACCCGTACCTGGGGTCAGCGATCACGATGCAGCCGTCTATGTAAATTCGGACATATTACCAAAAAGACAAAGACCTATCCAGAGGAAGATCCACATCTGGAGAAAAGCAGATTCAAGAACAGTTAGCAACATTTGCTGATGAAATGCAAACCCAACACAATCCAGAAACACCTGTGGAAACGTTGTGGGCGTTGCTAACTGCCAAGTGCCAAAACGTACTATCCAACCACGTCCCTACAAGACTGTCCTCCCAACGTTACAACCAACCCTGGGCCAACGGCATAATAAGAAATCTGTCACGAAAGAAGAAGAAATTCTCCAAGAAGGCCCAGCGTACCACGTGTGCCTACGACATAACAAAATATCGAGAAATAAAAATGTCCAATCAGAGTGCCGAAAGGCGTATTACGGATATATTAACTCCATGATAGGCGAAAACAAAAAAAATTAGGGAAATATAAAGAAGGTTTGGTCTTTCATCAAAAGCCAAAAGAAGGACAACAGCGGAGTACCCCATTCACGAAGAATGGCATCGTCCACAGCGATAGCCAGACTAAGGCTGACATTCTTAATATGCAGTTCTCATCAGTTTTCACCGACGGAGACATGAGCGATGCACCGAGACTTGGAATGAGCCCATACAGTGACTTTCCGCATATCAGAGTAACTGAAGCAGGAGTAAGAAAATAACTGGAAGCAGTCAAACCCCACAAAGCCGCAGGACCTGATGGGATCCCAGCCAGGTTCCTGAAAGACTATGCTGCAGAACTTGCACCAGTGCTAACGCTCATATACCAGGCATCACTCAACCAAGGTACAGTACCAGCAGACTGGAAACATGCCTGGGTCATACCCGTATACAAGAAGGGAACAAGAACTACTGCTTCAAACTATAGACCCATATCCCTCACGAGCATTTCCTGCAAGACATTGGAACGCATCATACACAGTAACCTGATGGACCACTTGGAACAACACAACATCCTATCTGACTACCAGCATGGGTTTCGCAAACGTAGGTCCTGTGAAACCCAACTCATCCAAGCTGTCGACGACCTAGCGATGTGCCTCAACTAGGGTGGCCAGATCGACGCAGTTCTGTTGGATTTCTCAAACGCGTTTGACAAAGTGTCCCACCACCATCTGGCTCCCAAACTTCACCAATACGGGGTGCGAGGGAATATGTTGGACTGGGTCAAAAGCTTCCTGAGCAGCCGCACCCAGGAAGTGATTCTGGAAGGCAAAAGATCATCGTCGGCTGCAGTGACCTCAGGCGTCACACAGGGTTCAGTCCTTGGACCCATCCTCTTCTTTTGCTACATAAATGACCTACCAGACCAAGTGTCCTCTACTGTATGCCTATTTGCTGATGACTGTCTCCTGTACCGAAACGTCAACTCACGAGATGATGCAGATATATTACAAGATGACATATACAAGCTACAGATGTGGCAAAAGAACTGGCTGATGGAGTTTAATTCGGACAAGTGCGAAGTTATCCGAATTACCAACAGAAGGAAGAAGAGAATTGTCAGTGATTACTCTATCCACGGACAACAATTGAAGGAGGTCAATGGAGCCAAGTACCTTGGAGTAACCATCGACAGGACACTAACATGGAGCGAACACATCAACAACGTGACAAAGAAGGCTAACAACACCAGAGCTTTCCTACAGCGGAACATCAGCAGATGCCCACAAGCCATCAAAGCATTATGCTATCAGACGTTCGTTAGACCCATCGTGGAATATGCATCGACAGCATGGAATCCATCCACAGAGAAGAACATCAAGGCCGTGGAAAATGTACAACGACAAGCTGCTCGCTTCGTGAAGAGCGACTACCGTCGACGCAGCAGTGTGACAACCACGATCGAAAGTCTGAAATGGGAGACCATTGCGAGTAGGCGGGCTAATGCCAAGCTCATAATGCTCTACCGCATCAGGAACAAGTTAGTGGACATAACAACGACTTCACTCACCGCCGCTTCAACTCGTACCAGAGGCAACGCATATCGCTGCTTCCAGACATTCACCCGCATCGACGCATACAAGCACTCATTCTTTCCAAGCACCATCAAATAATGGAGCAAATGCACACAACAGCTAGTTAGCAAACAATCACTGTACTCATTTATTTAGAAAGCATATCCTCTCCATGCCTGCCTAAAGTAATCTACGCCCATAAAGCACACTGACTATAGAGTCTTCTAATCTATTTAAACTTCACAAAATAAGAAATAGACCCAGGCCAGCGCTACACCACCCGCTACTTGCAACGGTCCACCCAAGCTCGACAATACTCCAGCCACATACGTGTGGCTGATACAGAGTTCTGAGCTGTACATAAGAAGAAGAAAAAAAAGCAAGTACCGGTTATTCTGCCGCACGTTCTATTTCATGTATTGCAAATAAATAAAAAGTTTCCACCGTGTGAAATGTGTGCTTAGTCATGTCAAAATTAATGCAGTTGAATAATCTAGAAATATACACAGGTTTACAACAGTCTAAAAACGTACCTTTTTTGGGAGCTCTACTTTTTCTGTTTCTTCTGTCAGTCTGTTAAAAAATGGCAGTACACGAATACGATAGCCCCACGATAGACTAGACCCGCAGTAAATACTAAGTCAGTGAATATTACAAATATTGTCAACACCGAGCTTTGGATCTGTACATTATATTGTTGTTTGGTTGTATGAATAACTTCAAGGATCATCCTTATTTTTGTTTATTTTATTACAACGAATGCACCGTAAACATGATGTCCATTACTAGCCAATAAGAGTGGCACTATATCTTCTACCCCATTAGAATCAAATGTCACCACCCCATACTCCAGCCGAGGGAGGACTAGCCTTGATTATCCAGGCGCCGTGAGATGGCAGCATTGGCCCCTCATTACGGCCTGGATTATTAAGCTCCTGCCAATGTTACCGGTAGGGGGCTTTACCCTAGATTCGGGTAGAGAGGATGATTGGCTCTCAGGCCAACTATGAAATAACAAATTAAATAAGGATACACTTTTATCAGATAATACTATACTATAACAACTATTCAACATTAAACTTATATTGGAACATGTCACACAAAAAATAAACCGACATTAAACTTTTTGTCGTAGTTTAGTGCCTTTTAATCACAACTGGGCCAGACTATATTCCTGCCGAAATCACGCAGTCAGGCGAGAGTCGGTGTCGCGCTTACATTTATCCAGGCGTTAAATAATATCCGGGTGACGTTTCTGCACGTGCGCGTTTCTAGGGGAATGTATTTAGCACCAACTACGACTGTCGCGCTTTCATTTATCCGGCGTTTTGTATGTCTATATATATTTATATATAATTGTATCTATATATACATTAATAAATTATAAAATGTTTGCTTCCCATAGACATAAACAGTTTCTGCCGTAAAACAGTTTCCTCTCCAAGCACACGTCACGTGACTTACTCTTATACTTGGTCACAAATCTGAAACAGAAAGTTATAATTATGTACTCTAACTATAACGTTCGTATTACGACAACAAACGAAACATTTAACTACTGGATATTATTTATCATTACCTGATCTACTGGTGCCAAATATGTTGTCTTACATATGCACATAAACATCATCCGGATAAATTATAACGCCCGGATAAATGTAAGCGCGACAGATTAAGCGAGACTAATTACAAGGGAGGCCCGAACAATGATAAATGACTAACGGACCCTGCCAGTGGGGTGTCAGCGGCCGGGGAGCGGCTAGCAGGCGGCTGTCGTGTGCCGAGATTTGCCGGCAGTCAGCCGCTCAGATCCACCCTCGGGCAGAGGGTGGCATGCTGGCTGGTTTCAGTCTGACGTATTCGAAAGTTTGTGCGTTTATGACGACACACTGGCTTCGAGTATAGCACAGTCGTGGTCAGTCTGTGTAGCGTTTACACTGCAGTCATTCTATTGTGCCTAAATAATTAGAAACCAAGATGAGATGCACAGCAAGACAAAATGGTTGGTTAAACGTAAAATCGATAAGCGCAGTATTCAAGTTGTCAACATATGGATGGATACGCCATGGAGCTATATAAGTTCACATAGGCGGTTGTTATAACGTGTTTCTTTGTTTGTCTGACAACTATACTATCACAGAATACTGAACCTCTAGTGAAACGCATGCTGTGGAAAATTCGTGAAATTCTCATGCCTAATTCCCTCACACTTGAATTCCAAACTCGACGCCCCTTCGTTTCTGCTAGAACCGGACATTAATTTGATACGTTGATATCATAAACACAAAGCCACCTATATTTATACGCAGACAGTAAACGACTCACAACTCCCATAATGTGAAAGCTGCGGTGCCATGCTGCACAAAACAAATATAATTTGTACTCTTGAAATTAATACTACACAAGCGCTCTCAGAAATTAACACAAACTGCACTATGCTCATGTTAAGTCGGTAATGGCGAACGAACCGTTAATTTAGTCTGAGCCCAGATAACATTACTGGCAGCAATATTTGTGTCAACGGTTGTGGATTTGATCAGAATGCTGAGAACATGAAAGGAGATAATACGCGCGAAAACAACGGTTTATTAGTTCTACTTGAGTGGAAAGGTGGCACCACCTGACGGTCTCCACCAAGTAATCGCCAGAGAACGTGCAAGAAAGACGGGACGCCGCGTTTCCGTATTGCCAAGCAACTTAACAAATAAAGAAATCAGCTCGAATAAGCCTATATAGTATCCTTAACTTCAGTATGAGTTATTAATTATAAATAATACACCATAGTAAGCTTGAACTAATAATTTTGTGGTTTGTTGATCAATGTTTGTCAAAGTCAATCAACAACTGGCTATATATTAGTGTCATGTACGTATTATTATTTTGATCGGCAGGTATATATATATATATATATATGTATATATATATATATATATAATATATATATATATATATATCTACCTGCCAGCCAACCAAAATAATAATACCGTACATGACAGAAGCCAATGAACCGAGGAAGGGGGCGAACAAATAGGCGACTGTACCACGGCGCCACGATAGATATACACATAAAATATATATAAATACCAAAATGAGGAGATGTTTTATGTGTATATCTATCGTGGCGCCGTGGTACAGTCGCCTATTTGTTCGCTCCCTTCCTCAGTTCATTGGCTTCTGGATTACCGATTGGAAATTTATCAAAAAAAGGAATATTCCGAGTTTTTTGCTTACGAACTTGCGTAAATTCTCTCAGAGAAATATGGAAACAGTAGAGTGACTGGCGCCTGGTGTGTGTAAGTTAGTTATTATTATTGGAATTGTCGGCGTTATGATTTCATATACTACATGCAGGATTGTGCAAGTGTAACAGTTCCCGTGGCATGAGAGTCTAGTCAGTGAATGTTCACGTTTTCTTCGAAACATTATTCTGCATGCCCAGTATAAAGGGTTTTAAACAAAATGAGTTTGTTGCATCAAAGTGGTTTATTCGCATTGCAGTGTTGCGCATATTATATATGCACAGGGTATTCATGTCACTACTGCGTTAAGTAAATAACAGAGTAGATAAGCAAGTCATTGGTCACGACGTCAAGATAATTATCTTCAGACACGCCGTCTCTCTTCACTGCTCAATACATCAACATATAATTACACATCATACGTTTTATACATTGATCATGTCTACGTTATTACTACAGCTGCCTAGGATACTTATTCGCATTGCGGGATACGCAGTTTACATAACAAACAGGAGAGTTAAAAATCTAGCTGATTGCTTTCTTATGTATTCGTGTGCGCGCGTGTGTGAACATGTGGGCGTGCGTGTGTTTTTTCTGCGTATGCGCGTGGTGCATGTGTGCTTGTGTGCGTTTGTGCGTTTGTGCGTGTGAACGTGTGTGTATACATGTGTATATGTTTGGGTGCGTGCGTGCGTGCGTGCGTGCGTGCGTGCGTGCGTGCGTGCGTGCGTGCATATGCAATGGATGACTTATCGACCTTTCATTGCTCGCAGATATGCGGACTGGTATCCTCACAACGAAGTATTACAAAACAAGCATTGGGTCATACAAAGAACCTTTCCTCTCAGACGCGGAAGGTGATAAGTACTGCCTCCTGTCTACACAAGTGGTACATGCGTTATCATGCGATACTGTTATTAAAAGGCGGTCTGATGGCTATCTGTAACCCGAGTCGATCACAACAAGCATACTCCGTATGTGTTGCTGTGCTAACTAAAAGGCTACTTAGCACGTGGTACTGGCGGTTCCCAAACACCGTTAATGTTGATATATTAATTTAAATAGAACGCATTAATTATAATTAATTAACTAGAACGCACGGTAATACAAACGCGAGAATCTATGATCGCATCATTATCAGATAAACATGTCGCAGACACAGCGAATTTTACTACCCAACAAGACAGTACAATTGAACACATGTGGAACTATCACGTACTTATGTCCATCGTCCCTCCTGGAGCATAGGCCGTCGACAGCAGCTCTTCAGAGTCCTTTGTCCTGGGCTCTTGATTCAAACTATTTCCAGGTGTCTTCCTGTCTGATGTCCGCCCGGAGGTCCCTTCGCCATGTATTCTTTGGACGGCCTCTTTTCCTCTTGCCCTGGGAGTTCCATGTCAGAGCCTGTCTGATGGTACTTTATGCTTGTTTCCAGAGTGTGTGACCAATCCATCCCCATATTCTTCTTCTTATTTCATCTTCGGCAGAGAGTTGGTGTGTCCTGCTCCACACGTCAATGTTGCTGATGGTGTCTGGCCAGCGGATCTGGAGGATTCTCCTTAGACAGTTGTTGATAAAAGTATGTACTTTCTTGATGGTGGTGTTGGTTGTCCTCCGTGTCTCTGCTCCATACAGTAGGACTGACTTCACGTTGGGGTTAAACAGTCGGATCTTTGTGCGTAATGATAACACTTTGGAGCCCCATATGTTCTTGAGCTATAACAATGCTCCTCTCTCCTTGCCAATCATTGCTCTGATATATACGTCTGTGCCTCCCTGCTTGTAGATGAAACTGCCCAGTTAGGTGAAGGTCTCTACCGCCTCAAGGTCACTCTCTTCCTCGCTTTCAGTGTGACTGGGTCAGTGCTGGCTGTATTAACCTTGAGGACCTTCGTCTTTCCTTCATGGATGTTCAGACCCACTTGTGATGAGGTGCCTGTCTATTGTCTTCTCCTGCATTTGCCGATGGTTGTTGGACAACAGTGACATATCGTTGGCCAAGTCCAGGTCTTCCAGTTGCGTCCACAGTGTCCATTGGATTCCATTCCTCCTTTGTGCACCTCTTCATTATCCAATCAATGGCCAAGAGCAAGAGGAACGGGAACAGCAGGCAGCCTTGTCTGACTCCGGTCTTCACTTCGAAACGATTCGTTAGCTTACACTGCAACCCATTCCTTCGTAGCTGATATTAGCAAGTTCACCAGTTTGGTTGGCATGCCATAGTGTCTCAGTAGTTTCCAGAGTGTCTCCCTGTCTACGCTGTCAAATGCGTTTTTTTCGTAGTCGATGAAGCTGATTGTATTGAAGTATTGCTGTACTATGATGCGCAGTATCGCGATCTGATCCACGCATGCTCTGTTCTGGCATAATCCAGTTTGTTGATCTCTCAACAGTGGGTCAACTTCATTTTTCATCCTTTCTAAGATGAATATGTTGAACACTTTCCATGGCCCTGACAGAAATGTGATTCCTCTGTAGGTGGAACAATTGCTGAAATTCCCTTTCTTGGGGAGCTTTATGATGTATCCCTCTCTCCAGTCTGATGGCACCTCTTCCTCTTCACAGATCTTTCCAAAGAGTGGGTACAGTAGTTTCATAGAGGAGTCTATATCTGCCTTGAATGCTTCTGCCGGAATCTCGTCTGGTCCTGCTGCTTTGTTATTTTTCAGCTGTTTTATGACCCTCCTAATTTCTTCCTTGGTAGAATTGTCACATTTGATGGGTAAGTCCGTTTCTGCTGGCTGGATGTCTAGGGGGTCCGCTCGGACAGGTCAGTTCAGAAGTTCTTCAAAATGTTCCGCCCATATGCTCAGCTGTTGCTCAGTTCCCGTGATGACCTTTCCTTCCTTGTCTTTAACTGATCGTTCTGGCTTGCTGTACTTGCCTGATAGTTTCCTGGTGGTGTCGTACAGCTGTCTCATATTCCCGCAGCCTGCAGCTTGCTCTGCCTCTTCTGCCAGGCTGTCAATATAGTTGCGCTTGTCTGTTTTTACACTCTTCTTTACTTCTCACTAATTTGTACTCTTGAAAGCAACACTATACAAGCGCTCTAAAAATCTCACAGACTGCATATCTTAAGTCGGTAACGGTGGACGAGTCGCTTTTGCCTAGATAAAATGTTCGGGGGCCATATTCTGATCAACGGTTGTGTATTTACCCAGGCTGAAATAAGCAGAGAAGAGGAAAGGAATTCAATCGAGAGAATACGCGCGAAAAATCTGTTTATTAGTTCTAATTGAGTTGACATTTGCCATCACGTAACGGTCTCTACCAAGACACGAACTCGACATGTGGCAGTAACCGCCAGAAAGAACATGCAAGAAAGACGAGACGCTCTTGCCGGGTTTCCCCATTGCGATGCAAAATAGCAAATGAAGAAACCAGCTCGAAGAAGCCTATATAATATCCTTAACGTCATTTACAGCCTCGGCGATATGAAACTGTGTTATGGTTGGTTTTCAATTGTATGAGTTATCAATTATAAGTAGTAAATCATAGTAAGCATGAACTAATAATTATTAATTTGAAGACCAATGTTTGTCCATGTCAAGCAACCATTGGCTATACATTATTGTCATGGACGGCATAATTATTTTGGTTGGCAGGTATTTATCAACACCAAAATGATGGAATAATTGATGTGTATCTCTTTCGAGGCGCCGAGGTCCAGTCGCCTATTTCATTCCCATCCTCGGCACATTAGCTTCTGGTTTACCAATTGGAGATTTATAAAAGTAGTTATTCCTAGTTATTCATTTACGGACTTGCGTACATGCTATCGGAGAAATGTGGAAACTGTAGAATGACCAGATTGCGTCATTATTAAAAGATATAAAACCTAAAATACTGTAACTGATGCCCTTAGTCTGTTGCTCCGTGGGAGTGGGTAAGTTAGTTATTATTATTGGAACTGTCGGCATTGTGATTTCATATAATACATGCAGGATTGTGCAAGTGTAACAGTTCCTGAGGCATGAAAATATGTTCACGGAATGTTTTCTTCAACATACAATACTGGATGCCCAATATAAAGAGTTTATAAAAATGTGTTTGTTTGTCGCATCGAAGTGTTTTATTCCATATAATTGCCTATAATATATGCGTAGGGTATTCATGTGATTACTGTCGATAGCTCAATAACAGAGTGGATAAACAAGTCATTGGTCACTACATCAACGTGTTTTTTCAGTCCGCCGTGTCTCTCCGCGGGTATAGCTGAATACATCAACAAATAATAATTATACATTACACGTTTTATACATTGATCACATCTACGTTATTACTACTGCTGCCTAGGATACTTAATTGCGTTGTGGGATATGCAGTTTACATAACAAACAGTATAATAAAATGTAGTTGATTTTTTATGTGTTCGTGTTGCGTTCGTGTGCGCGTGAGTGCGTGTGCGCGTGTGCGCGTGATGCGTTAGTGCGTTTGTGCGTGTATACAAATGTATTTGTGTATGCGTGTGTATGTGTTTTTGTGCGTGCATGAGTACGTGCATACGTGCGTGCACACGCGCGTGCTTGCGTGCGTGCATATGCAGTGGATGATTAATCGAAGGTGATAAATACTGCCTACTGCCTACACAAGTGGTACCTGCGTTATCACGCGATACTGCTATTAGTAGGCGGTCTGATGACTATCTGTAACCCGAGCCGATCACAACAAGAAGACTCCGTATGTGTTGCTGTGCTACCTAAACACGTGTTTGTAATTAAGGCCTTTGATTCGGCGGCCGCCGATTCAAACTCCGTCCCGCCGATTCAATTCGCCAAAATGTTCAAGTTATGGGCCCGACACCGCCGGTTCACAAACGCCACCTGTTTATCTCGGCGCACACGGCTAGGCTGCATCCGATGCATAGTTCGTTAGAATTCTTAGACCCGACTCAGTTATGAGACGGTAAGCGGAACTTTGGTAATAATCCAATTCGTAAAAACTGACCTCTTATCACGCGAACGGTTGCATTCAATAGCAAAGCCAACGAAATCTAAGTGGAAACATCGGTGGCATCGCCACCGGCAGTTCATTTTTCCAAGAATCGGACTGAACGCCATTTTTCATAGTTTTGCCTCGTCCTTAGGACTACATTTTACGGTGTTTGGAAGTTGTCTCGGTTGTAGATCACAGTTAGGGACGCTTTTTGTTCTTTATCTACAAATAAATACGGCCTAAATCCAAATTTTACTGGTAACAAAAGTGTATTTCGGACCGTGACCAACATCAGCAAGGTGAAGGCCATGTAGTTTGGTGGTGTCACCTAGCGAATAAACCGGGAAACTCCTAAAAAGAAATGGCAAATGTATTGTATGTAGTATGTGTATGAACACAGATACAATTAAATACAAGCACTAGCTTTGGGCAGAGTTTGAACAATCAGAACATACATTTGGAACAATATTTATTGTTATTATTATAGGCTAGTTTGGTAAATTATAGTAGTAGTAAAAGCTTTATTTAATGATGGTGACCATGTCTCGTGTTATATCGTGATTTTCAATGGGCCAACTCACACTATATTCTGTCATCAACATTTACACAGCTTTTGATAAAATATACAATTATCAACAATAAAATTACAAATTAATTAAACAAATAAAAATAAATACAGTAAATAATAAATTATGAATATGACACTACAAATAAAACAACATCAAGAATCAATTTATCAATTGTAGACTTAAAGATTGAAGTCATAATAATAGTAAATAAAATCAAGATGAATGAATTAAAACAATTTATCAATAACAAGTAAATAGTCATTCAGGCATATTAAGTGAAAAGTGCAAACAATTGTATATAGCCTTCTTGAGAAATTAAAAAAGACCGTTTTAAAGGCCTATGGCCAGGTTGTATTTGTGAACACGAATGTCTGTGCAGCCGCGGGTGTGATAATCATGTACATTATTGTTTAATATGGAAAGGCCTGTAATTTAAGCTAGGGCTTGCACGTGCATGATATTATACATTATTATGATAGTGAAGTAACGTATGCGAATATCGATTGGCCACAATCCTAGAGAACGAAATAGTGTCACTGTTGAAACGTATCGCAGATCTTTCACATTCAAAATTACACGTGCATACTGCTTTATCATCGTATGACCGTTCGACAGCAAAACGGGTCTGCAACTACCCCATAAGACGCAGCCGTAGTCAATCAACAGTTGCACCATCCCAGAGAAATACAGTTTCCTTGCACCTAGCGACATTGAGCGTTTCACTTGGTTGAACAAATACAACCGGCTCCGCAGCTTGGAGCATAGCTTTGTCACATGTTCATTCCAGGTTAGGTTACTGTCGACGTATAGGGGGTTAGGACACTGTTAGACTTCCTGCTTGGTTACAGACAAAAAAGAGTGCAGTATTTTTTGAGAAATGACTTTTTACAATATTCACTTGCTCTGACATAAGTGCATTTGAGTAGTCAGATTTCTAGATATGATTGTAGAAGCTGTTGACAGTAAAATGGAGTCTTTTTAGCTGATTTTACTAAGCCGAAGGGTATCTGTCAGCAATTTGGCTAGTTGACACTTTAGCTGGATTGCTGCCTGCATCCATTTGTAAATATTGACGGGTGTCATACATACAGGCATTTTGCAAGAGCTAGAGATATTATATTTTGACTGAACTCGGCCAGCATGTCAATGAGATGATAATAACAGCAGGTGAGAAGTTTAAGAAACTTTATAGGTCACGTTTTCTTATAATTACACAAAACATTAACATGGTCGCCAATGGGAAAACTGACAATGTGCTGACCCCATAAGACAAGTCATTTGTGGGTCTGGAGAGGTGTCACGACACGATTGTTGCCATGTATGCAGACGTTCGGACGTGCAACGTTGTAATTTCTGTCTGGTGCCAAGTAGCATATACTCTGGCTTATCGGCGCTTAGAATCATTCGTTTATCCAGTTGTACAGAGGTTTTGAGTGAGCTGTTAGGGACCGGTTTATGTCTGCAACACAATAGCCGGCCGTATATAGTGTCGTCGAGTCATCGGCAATTCGGCACGCATGTCAATCCGCGTGTTTGCTACTTCGAGAATGGCATCGTTCATGAAAATAATAAAATGCAAGGGTCCAAGTATTGAGCCTTGCGGCACACCTATCGTTACCGGAAGAGGGTCTGACAACACACTATCATATTTCACGCATTGGTAGCGTTCACTAAGATAAGATCGGAACCAGGCTAGCTCGTTTTCATGGCAACCATACAACTCCAGTTTGACTAAAATCAGATCAGGGTCAATTAAGTCAAATACCTCTCTCAGGTCGATTAATACTATGCCACACAAGTTGCCTTTGTTAATGTTGCTCATAAAATAATCGGTCAGCTTAAGCAATACGGTTTCACATGACCGATTCTCTCTAAAGCCGGATTGATCGTCTAGCAGTAATTTAAACTATGTAAGGTAGGCGTATAAATGGTTGTGTACGTGTCGTTCCAGAAGTTTAAACAGAATTTGGAAGACCGATATAGGTCTATAATTCATGACGTCGTTTGAGTTTCCGCTTTTGTACAGTGGGGCCACTCTGGCCTTCTTCCACGATCGTGGAAAGTGCGCCTTATCGATACTAGCATTGCAAATGTTGACTATGTGCGGTACAATGATTTCATCAATCAGTTTGAGTAGTTTACAACTGCTGGTATCAAGTCCTGTTGCTTTTATCGCTTACATCTTTCGTAACTGTTTATGAACAAATTCAATCGTCATATACGGCAATTTAAAAGTCACGTTTTCAGGTTTGTTTCGCCCGATAAATGTCTTCAGTTTTGAATAGTTCGACATGGTGGTTGTCGTTGTACCATATTTTGATGCAATGGTGTTGGCAAAATGTTTGTTGAATTGATCAGCCATAATTTTCACGCGTGTGGGTGTTGCTGACTGTTCTGGTTGGTGTGCTTACATACATGTTTGTACATTTTCAAAGCCTAATTTTAATTATTTATTTATGCATGTGTATATATATATATATATATATATATATGTATGTATATATATATATATGCAATGCAAAGATAAATATTATATTAGTGTAACTTGCTATATTATGTCAGTGTACATATAGTTAATGTTAAAATTATTACTGTTTAATATCATACGTACTTACATGTAACATTCAAATGATAGACATTCACGTGTGTGATTAAAGAAAGTGGAAAAATGGAAATGTGTCGATGTGGTTTGTAAATTAGTCGGGCCAGTTCAAATTCAGCAGGGTCAGTTCAAAATTGATCTGGGCCAGTTAAAAAAATCTGGGCCAGTTCATTTTTTTGCTAATTGCATACAATTACAAAAGGGCTACTTAGCACGTGCTACAGCCGGTCCCTAAACACCCTTAATCATTCTACAACAGTATTAGTAGAAAACATTAAATATCGCGCTAATGCGTACGGCAATACAAACGTGGGAATTTATAATCACATCATTGTTAGTTCAAAATGTTAATGTCGGAGAGAAAGTGAATTTTACTACCCGACAAGACAGTACAATTGAACACATGTGGAACTGTCAACTGATAACATATTGTGAACTGATCATATTCGTATTTTTCTTCAGCCTGAAATTATGCTTCTATTGACATCATGGCAGACTACTGACCGGTTTATGGTCGCATTTGGCAGCTGGTCACTCATTGTAGGTGTATAATTATAATAATCAATCCGTACCTAGGATTGTGGTCTCCCAAGACAGTTGGTCGTCGCAGAGTGGTCCCACAAGACAGGTTCTATGTTATCTACATTCATTAGTTGCACCTGGTTGAAGTGAATGAAGCAAGATAATCAGATATCCTGTGGCGAGCATGCAGCTTGATATAATATTGAGAGTAAATTACGGGCATCACAGTTGGTGTAATCGTTACTGCGTCACGTGATGCATAAATAATGACGAATGAATGCTTGTGGCCTGATAACAACGTTATGTTACTATCAAGTACAAGATATCTTCCAAATTCGCCCTTGCGTAAACGATGACACAGTACTCTCGAGTATGCGAACATGACATAACGAATGGAGTAGATATGACAACATTTTGTTCTACAGTTTAAACAACCTTCAGCAGACAATGCTGCAAATGATGCTGTGCGCTTTGGTGATCGTTCTAGAAAGCAAAAGCACATTACACCTTGATGCAACATTTGTACGTGTTGCCGATTTGTTGGCGATTTATAGGGTTACTCATTGTGGGAATTCAGCTCGCCGTCACTGCCCCAGATATCCCCGTGAACCTCAGATCATCTGTTTCACAACTTTTTGCTCATAATACATGCATGGGGAGACTGAAACTGAATTTACTATACTTCCTAACATATATCATGTGTACACAATGTTTATATCGGTATATCTCCTAATACAGAGTGAGCCCAAAGGAAAAGTTTCGTAATATATAAACATTTTATGGACAATAAGTGTATTTTAATTCAATTCAAGATCAAGTTTAACAATGACAAACAAACCTTCTCTGTAGCTGCACCCAAAATGTGGAAACAACCCTCATCATTTTAAAATTATAAAGATTTATATATTGCTACCTTTAGTAAAAAAACTCACGACTTACTTAGTTATTTATAATCGCATTTCCACCCTAACTTTCGGCTGTCCCTTGCTCTAATGATTTTTGCTCATCCCTTTTCATGGTTCTGCCTAATTATTCTTGTATGTTGTTCCTCTTAGCTCAAATTCCTAGGGATATAGGCGCAATAGAAATGTATTATTATTAATTAGTTAATTAATTACTTATTGTCTTGATGATGATAAGCATATATAAACATAATATACATGAATGTATTACCAAGGACAATGGAAAGAAGCAATCTTGCCTACAGTCCCTTATTTAAGGAAATGCATTAATATATAATGCTCCTTGTAGTGGTGCAGAAATAGTAGAACATGTGCAGGGTAATAGGTACATAGAACGTAAGACCAAGGGCATTGCACCAACTGTTCTTGTACTTAGGAAGTAGGTTCATGCCTATTGCACTGACTGTTCTAGTATATAAAACATAAGCCAATGACCATGGATTGACTTTCTAGTACAATCATCGCAAACGCTAAATATGGCCATGACTGCTCTGGTGCAGGAACGTACGCCCTCGAGTAATGTTTTGACTTGTTGATAACTTCGAGTGTACGCCCTTGAACGATGCATTGACTGGTCTATTATGTGTAAAAATTGTATACCAAAATGCCTACTATTGACCTTCTTCTGTCTCGATGTCGCATTTTCTATGCCGTTTTACAATAAACTTGACATCTCCAGTAACGATTAATGGACATGTATAGCTCTAGTGTTAATCAGCGAACTGCTTTTGTGCAAGCGGAATATTCTCACGCTATGTTAACTGGGACGTTGTCGGCGGTAGATGTGTACTACTATTGTTATTATGCTTGTCACACCGCTGTTGGGTATTCTGCCTAATGAGGGTGCAAAGTGTAATCAGATCAGATATTCTGGCTAAGTAAGATTTCGTTAACAAGTCAGTCGATCGCATGTACACGCTATTGATCAGATAACAAACTTGTTTCCATCTGGAAGGCCGCCATTGTACCTGTGTGCGAGCCATTTGAGATAACGACAGTTAATTATACACAACGCATGCATGTGTGTGTGTGAGTGAGTGAGTGAGTGAGTGAGTGAGTGAGTGAGTGAGTGAGTGAGTATGTGTGTGTGCGTGTGCATAGTACTGTGATGATATACATTGTCCATTGCACCGTTTAATCTCCTGTTGAGGCATGCCATGTCAAATGTTGTTATGCAACTGAACGAACTGAGCTATAAGGGCGAAGCGGCCACAATTTTCGAAGCGGTCACACATGAAGTCGAACCCTGCCAATCTTAATGAACCAGTAACTACATTAATTTTCCTTCCAGTTCTTTTGTGATGGTCAAGGTATCTGCTCCGTACAACAATATACTTTCAATGATGGCACTGAATAATAATAATAATAATAAGATAACTCCTATTGCGCCTAAATCCTTCGAAACCAAGCTCAAAGGCGCATCAAGACAAAAGAATTGGTCAATCTCATCAAATTCATAAGCAGTATTCCAGTTGTCAACAGATGGGCCAAGGCGCTAGGGAGCTATAGTGGATAAGCAAGGTTGTAAAGATACGTTTTTAAATGACGACAGAATTTTGTAATATTTTCAACTGATTTAACACTAAGAGGGAGCATATTCCAAAGTGTTGGTGCAGCAACAGAAACAGCCTTAGTTCCAATGTTTGACATTTATTTTAATGATAATTTAAATGTTCTTCTTATGTTTGCCTTCCACACATGGTCTAGCTTGTTACATGATTGCCAGGCTAGGGCAATGCGCTGATGAAATTATTAGCTTGTACTGCGTATCCAGGAACGTAGACACCGGGAGTCGACTATTCCTTCACGTACTTCACCACTAGTCGCTTTTATCACTTTTCATTCACCTTATATGTTGATGGTGATTACCTTGGTTTTATTCACATCTCCATCACACATCACAATAAAGGCAAAACCCAAATCGTGGAAATGCACAGGTAGATCATGTTCTTCTTCGGAGAAAGTGAACGAACAGTGTCAGAAATGCAGCCGGATCTTTCAGTTCTTTCAATTCAGTTGACCCAGACTACAGAAATACTATCAACTGTCATTAAACTGAGTCTCAGAACTCCAAGGAAAAACACAATTAGCTAGACATAATGATCCATTAGGAATGGTGAAAACTAACACAGTAAATGCACACGAGAACTAAACAATAAATAATGTATTCTTTGCGAAGATATAGAACGCAAACCGATTGAGATATACAATTGCCTAGTGAAGGCAAACGGCCATGTAGCTAAAAAAGTAGCTAAAAATAATCAGTCTGCATGATGACCCAGATGTTTGTCATACATGACGAGACGTAATCAAGAACGTACCAAACTCAAAGGAAACTCTTGCTTATGCTTAAAGGCAAGCAGAAGAGAGATACTACTCTACACTACATGTGACCTTTCCCCTAGTCAAGGTGACTTTCGTCAAGCATGGGAAGTTATAAATCATGTAACTGGCAGGAAATCGTCACCTACTAGTATGCATCCTTATATCTTGTTAGATAATGGTTTGCGCCGTAATTGTCAATTTGGTGATGTACATCGCCTGGAGTGACTTAAAAGTCCCATTCTGGCATGGCAGTCTCTGCCGAACATGTAGCAGACATAGGCAGTTTGCTGAGAAGGGAATGCAGGATTGGTAGATCACTGCTTTCGGTGGTCCCTCTTCTCAGCCAGTTATGTTGTTCTTGTGTCTTCTCCTCTTCTTATGCCTGTTTGAATTATCGATTTCCAATGACTGCGATCATCAGCGGCTGTCTCTCAGCTGTTTGCGTCAATACCCGCCATCTTCGAGTCACGTCAAGTCAAAACTGACAGGAAATCAGCACCTAAAGGTAGATTAAATGGGAAATCTCCGGAAGAAAGAAAACGTGAATGGAAAAAACACCTAAGATAGAGTTATTGAAAATGATTTGGATATCAACCCTGAAAATTTCACTTTAATTGAAATTCTCAAATGTAGAAAATGTGGAAAACAGCTGGACTAGATGGAATTCCACTGGAAGTTGGGTGAATTAAAATCAACAATATTGGAACTCTGAAATAATATCTTCAATAATTTTATAAAACCTGATGCGTTTTCATAAATTTAAATAGTACCTCTTCCAAAGAAAGACTATTTCACACAGGCAACACACTATCGAGGTATCACCTTGTTACCAATAGCAACTAAGATTATTAATTGTGTCTCTTACTAAACAGATGCAAACCTGCCATTGACCCTCTTCTGAGTTTGAATCAAAAGGGTCTTCGCAAACGTCGATCTACAACTGACCACATCTTAGCTTTGCGCAGAATTGACCAAGAAGCCGATGTCAACAACTTGCCTGTAGTACTTATATTTATATAATTCAAAACGGGCATTTCATTTTGTTCACATTGACAAAATATTCAAAATCTTACGTGACTACGGAATGGCAGAGAAGATTGTGAGTGATTTTAAAGTAATATAATATAAAGACATGAGAGCATCCGTTATTTTATCTGACGAAGAAACCGAGTTCTTTGACAGTAAGGCCGGTGTTTTGCACGGTTGCACATTAGCTCCATACATAATTATTATAATATTGGAATATGACATGAGACAATCAACGATATAATTTGGTCTCTACGATCAGAGAACGGAGAAAACCTATGGCGTTTCCAAAGAAGGTCTTGCATTTGCTGATACTTATAGTCATGATAATTGATAACATCAAGTGTGCACAGAGATTAGTGGAAAATGTCAAGAACAACGCAGAAACTGTTGTACTGGCTATAAATGTAAAGCTGAATCTCATAACACGTACAATTTTCTAAGACACTAAAACTCAGTCGCGTCGTGATGTGTATGCCTGGCTTAAGTCTCTGCATGAATGTGATATCCATGTTTTGCACGAATGCTCTTTCAAAGGCGCTGCTAGTTACATTAGAACGATATGCGAAACCATTGGTTGGCCAGGCAACCAATCACCGAAGCGCGTGACAGCGTAGGAACCATCATAGCACCGACGTTTAGTCAGTGCACTTGATTCTTGCTGGACATAAGTGTATTTGCTGTGATAAATAATAATGTTCACAACTTATCAGCTACTGCTGGCCGTTTCGCTGGTGGCTGGTCTTGCGCATGCCAGTTGGTGCAACTGGCATTACTGGTCTTCCTGGTCTTCGTGGGGAGCATGCAGTGAACCGTGTGGTACAGGTGTACAAAAACGCACACGCACATACATCTGTTCGGGTAACATCTATTCAAAAACACGGCCATGCAACACCATCCTCTGTTTAAACGGCGGTACACTCCGCTCCGGAAACTGCGACTGTCAGGAAGAGTTCTGGGGAAACTGTTGCAGCCATCGTAAGTAAATGTATTTAACTGTTGTATAATGTTTACAGACATCAGCTACACGCTTAGTCGTACTTGACTTGTGTGTAAGGTACCGATGACGTATGAACATATATGTGCAAACATAAATGATTTTGTATCAGAGTGTATTGATCCAGGCATCACAAAGGACTCAAACGTTGGGTTTAGTCAACATGTTGAAATAAACGCTCGTGTCATCAGATGCAGTGTGTTATCGCCTTTAGCAAAATGACTAACACAGTTGACATGCCTGATGATATAAGCAATGCTGTTCGATGATATAAGCAATGCTGTTATTGCACATTATGTATATGTTAAAACCGATGGGACAACACAATACCACACTCCGAGAGACAGTCCTCTTATGTAAACTGTTCATTGTCACGAGCCAATTTATTTCGACCCAGTTCTTTTGACATGTCACCTCTCACTCTTCTTAACAGCCCCGTGCCAAATACATACTTTGATTATTTTGTTGGGACATTTTGATGAACCGGTACTGGGAATAGTAGATAACGAGTCAGTTTCAATTAGAAAAGAATTCTAGTAAAACAACATACTGTTCCGTATCATTTTGACATGTTTGTTTCATAGTGTGCGTTATTTTCATGCAATGATGTTGAGCTATACGTCAGAAATTATGTCCCTTCAAAGCTCGACGATATAATCGTCTGCATTACACACTTGAGAAGTGCTTGGCTGCTTATTTTGACTTATTCTGAATAGCGTACTAGGTCCTTCAAAACAACTTATGTTGATGGAACGGAACCTAAAACGGACTACTGAATAGAAAAACAGCAATTATATTATGTTGAGATACTTTTCTTAGTTTAGTAGACTAATTAGTACTATTAACTAGATGTAGCAACTGCAGATGCAGCAGCAACTGTTACAAAAACCGCATCAGCAGCAGTATGGCAGTAGCGATAGCACTGGTAGTTGCAGGATGTCATTTGCGAAGTTTGTTTTGAAATATACTTTTTAACATCGATGTTGAAGTACAGTTTAACGTTCGCATGGTGCATGGTCCTCGCTGATATTTACGTGGGAATTCTTAACGCGTTAAAAAGATTACTTTATAAATACACGTTGCTGACACCGAAGGATATAATTTGTATTGACACATGGTTCCTATGGGTGAGATATGGATAATCAGTTGATCTCTAAGTGTGCGGTCTACGAACAATGTCAAAATCAATAGCATTGAAATCACACACAAGTCAATGCCTATAAAACCACGCAGCTATGAATTACTATCATGACGTGTGATACGTTGCCGCTTAGTGGATTTCCAGATTTTGTATAACCAGAATTATACAATGAAATACAAACTCGTTACCATTGACCAATGTTTCCGATATGTTTATGAATTAGGCTGTCGTATATTATTTAACAATTTGTACATACCATTTTAGTATGTATGCCTGTGTGCTGAACGCTCGAGTTTAATATTTAATTTGAAAGAATCTATGCACAAAACCAGTGGTTTCTGAGAATCTGCAATGCATACCCATTAACAATGTACGTGACTACTGCTCGAGCACATGGCATTAATGCTGCTTCACACTCATTCACTCATTGGTTCCCTCTCTCTCTCTCTCTCTCTCATAATATGTCATGGCATGTATGTGTATAATATGTATTAAAATATGTGTAATAGCGTTAATGTAATGTAATGTGTGATGTGTGTGTGTGTGTATTAAAATAGACAATATGTGTGTATGTATGTGTGTGTGTGTGTGTGGATTGAATTGTGTGTATGTATATAAAATAGAATAAGATAATATGTGATTAAGAAACTCTCTCTCTCCCCTCTCTCTCTCTCTCTCTCTCTCTCCCTTCCTCTCTATCTCCTTCCTCTCTCTCTCCCCTCTTCCTCCCTCTCCTCTCTCGCTCTCTCATTTGTCACACCTTACACAAACACACACACACACACACACACACACACACACACACACACACACACACACACATTGCATGCCATATATATATATTATTGATATTCTAATATTAATATTCAATGCTATTCCAATATTATTGATATGAAAGAGAGAGAGAGAGAGACGGAGAGAGAGAGAGAGAGAGAGAGAGAGAGAGAGAGAGAAGGAGAGACAGAGAGAGACACAGAGACGGGGGCAGAGACAGAGGTGAGTGTATGTCTGCTTTGTTCTCTATTCTCTCTCCTCTCTGTCTGTCTGTCGCCTGTCTCTCTGTCTTGTCTCTGTTTGTCTGTCTGTTTGTCTGTCTGTCTCTCTCTTTTTCTCCCCAGTGACGTAATGACCCGTATTGCAAGGGGTGCACTGGCCCCCGAGCGTCGAATCGACCTTCAACTTATATAATGTGTGCGTGTGTGTGTGTGCGCGCGCTTTTGTGTGTCTGCTTTGTTTTCTATTCTGTCTCCCTCCCAGTCTCTCTGTCTCTGTATATCTGCCTATTTTTTTTTCTCTCTCTCTCGCTCAATCTCACTATCTGTATATATCTGTCTCACATTCTCTCTATCTAGCTATCTTTCTCCTTTCGCTCCCGCTTTATCTCCCACTCTGTCTCCATTTCTCACCTTTCCTTCCTCTCCCTCTCCTATCCTCCCTCTTTCTTTGTTTCTTGCTCTCCTTCCTTCTCTCGCTTTGTCTGTCTCTCTGTGTCTCTCTGTCATCTGCATCTCAGTAGCTCTATTTTTCTGTCTCTGCAGTGACTGAGACAGAGTGACAATTTCAACGTTGCTGGTGTTCAGTCTGCCAGTCAGATACCACTTGTTGTCAATTTCTTATGGACAACTGAAACGATAGGCTTTATCTCTTTTTATGGCAAGTTCAACTCTGCGATTGGATAAATTAAGACTGGCGTGGAGGCCCTGGAGGGTCAGAGTGTTTCGATGACATTATTGGGATATATGAGAGGCTGACGGAGGATCTGAATGACTTACCAGAAACCAAACGTATCCGAGCAGATTCTCCATCTTTGACATCAATGTAACCACATATGAACAATATAACACAACGATTTCGACAAAACCTAACTCCATTTAGAAATCTGCGTTAAACTGCTTATTAAGACACTCCACGGTAGTTTTCTTACATCGTGTCAAGCGTTGAAGATTCCTGAATCTACCCATCACGTTGCAAAATCTGGTTACAACAACGGCTTGCTGTTAGCAGTCACTCAGTAAGGTGATGTTAATCATTTTGTATCTGCAAGTGTCATTGAGACAATATGTCTTCTTCCATTCTGCCTTCCTCAGAGAGGGCGATTGTAGATCAAATAAACTATAAATAAAAAAGTGAACGATAAGTTTGGTGTTCGCCTAAGTATTTGCAAAAAATAAACAACGTTTAATGTATCGTTATAGATTATAAATGCAAGAACTTTTCAATTTGCAAGGATGCACGATCACTTAAGTTTGCTTGGAGAGGAAACATGTAAAATATGTGCTCTCTCTCTCTCCCTCTCTCTCTCTCTCTCTCTCTCTCTCTCTCTCTCTCTCTCTCTCTCTCTCTCTCTCTCTCTCTCTCTCTCTCTCTCTGTCTCTCTCTCTCTCTCTCTCTCTCTCTCTCTCTCTCTCTCTCCTCTCTCTCTCTCTCTCTCTCTGTCTGTCTCGTCTCTTGTCTGTCTCTGTCTGTCTCTCTCTCTCTCTGTCTCTCTCTGTCTGTCTCTCCTCTCTCTCTCTCTCTCTCTCTCTCTCTCTCTCTCTCTCTCTCTCTCTCTCTCTCGCTCTCTCTCTCTCTCTATATATATATCTTTGTTTCTCTCTCTCTCTCTCTCTCTCTCTCTCTCTCACTCTCTCTCTTCTCCCTCCGTGCCTTCCTCTCCCTCTCTCCCTCCTTCCCTCCCTCCCTCCCCCCCTCCCTCCCTCCCTCCCTCCCTCCCTCCCTCCTCCCTCCCTCCTTCTCTCAATGCCCCCCTATCTGTCTTCTCTTGAACCATAGTGATACTCCTTCTATCAAGATTTAACAAGATTGCCGTCCAGAGCTTCAAGCTCTCCAGACAGCATGCGGATAAGGAAGCCTTTGGCTGATCGAAAATCCAACAATTTTCCACCTACGTATAACCCGCCCTTGCCAGCATTAACACAATTATCTGATAATTTGTTCCAGTAATTCTGCGTCCTTTTATAGAAGTATTTTCTCACATCTAATCTACACTGCTCTTTGACTAATGCCGCATAGTGCCCTCTGGGTCTACTACCGTAGTTTGAAGAAAATATCTCTATCAATATCTTCATAACCTTTCAATATTTTTAATAACTTCTTTTGTTGGTATCCTTTTAGACTTCTAATTTATAATGTTGCCAACCCGCATTCTAATAGATGTCTTTGATAACTAAGATCTTGCATTTGCTTTGTTGCTCTTCGTTGTACTATTTCTAGCTTATCTATGTCCTTACGGTATGGCCTCCATGCTTGTATGCAATATTCCAAATGAAGTCTAACTATTGCTTTATACAGTAGTACAATCAGGTGTTTGTCCTTATACATGTGATATTTCTTTTAAATAGCCCTAATATTTGGTTGCCCTTTGAAGAAGCAATTCCAACTTGCTCTATATAGTTTATGCCAGCACAAACTGTGACTCCTAAATCCTTTCCCTTTACTGTTTTACTTAATATGGTGTCCCCCATTATGTACTCTTTTTCCACATTTCCATATCCCATGTGAACGCATTTATGTTTCCCAAAATTGAAAAACATTTGCCATTTTTCAGACCATTTGACTAATTTGGTTAAATTTAAATTATATTGTAAAGTGTATTTAGCTGCATCTGTTTTAACTCTTCTGAATAGTTTTGTATCGTTTGCGAATTTCAGTACTTTGCTTGATATATCATCATTCAAATCAAGAATAATATAAGTTTCAACACTGACCCTTGTGGCACTCCACTCAAAACTGGTTTCCAGTTTGAAATCTCCCCCTCTAATATTACTGTCTGTCTGCTGTCTGTACATCATGTTTCTATCCATCAGATCACATCATCCCGTATACTATGTGCTTTAAATTAGCGCAGCAATATTTGATGTGGCAGTAAATCAAATGTTTTTTGAAAATCTAAGTAGACAACTTCCACTGGCGATCCATTGTCTACCCACTTTGTAATTTCTTCCAACAAACAAGAGATTAGTTGGACAAGACCAAGCTTTTAAGAACCCATGTTGTGATTATTTTTTTAATTTGTGTTTAACAAGGAATTCCACCATGTGGTCCCTTATAAAGGTTGTTCTTCATTAATATATTCCAGTCTATGTGTGCTAAATATTTTCTCATCTGTTTACATTTGCCTTTGTTGGAGTTTCTCCTCCGTTGCTTTTTACCATTATTCCCTGATTGTACTTTTTATATTAAAATATATCTCGTTATGATCACTAGATCCTGGAAGTTCTTATACATTCACATTATCAACCAATTATTTCTGAGAAGAGAACACTAAATACAACACATTTCCATCTCTGGTTGGTTCCAAAACATGTTGAGTAAGAAAACAGTCCTGTATTACAGAATGTTGGTCATCACCTCCAGCACTCTCTAGTGATTTCCACTGAATATGTATGTGGTTAAAATTACCCATTATAACACTTTCCATTTTACTCATCTCCTTTATAGCATTGTGCAGTTTTATACCATCCTCTTGTTGTATGCTAGGACTATGATAAATTAGTTTTATTGTTTATGCTGACTTTCTGGTAACTACGTTGCACCAAATAGCTTCCTCGTAATCTGCTTCACTTTTCAGTCGTACTTCATATGCCTGTATAAATTCTTTAATACGTAGAATGACTCCGCCTCCCCTTCTCACTTGATTGTCCTTTCTAAACATGACATAACCTGATAGAGCTAGTTCAGCATCTACCATGTGTTCGTGTGCCCATGATTCTGTGATGCCTATTACATCTGGGTTATAATGAATGAATGAATTAATTAATTAACGTTTATTCACCAACAACAACAACATTATACTTGCACAGTATGGTGTGCTGCTGCTGTCGAAAGGACATAGCTGAAGTCATAGACTGATATGTTGCTTCTCAAACTAAAAAAAAAATGAATAAATACCACACGAATTATAAATAAATTACAAAATAGTATTCTACAAAATCGTATTCTACCATAGTGCTTATGTTACTATTATACGGGTTTAACTAAACATCATCATTAATTAACAATTCACAAATATGTAAACAGTAATGACAACTTGAACGTTTTTTTAAATTGTGTTAAACTTGGAAGCTGAGTCAATTTATTTGCTAACTTGTTCCACGTTTGTATACCCCTGGGGGTGAATGAAAACAGTTGGAGGGCGGTGTTTGTCTTTTTAACACAAAACAGTTTGGTATCATGCATGTGTATAGCTGCAGTTTGTTCAAATAATGCTTGAACATGATCATTTAAGGATTGTTTTTTTGCTTTATAAAGTATAATCATAGTCTCTTATTTAAATAAATCATGAAATGTAAGCATGTTTGAGAGATAGAAAAATACAGATGTATGATCATGGTAATTAAGGTTAAAAATAATCCGTATAGTTTTTTTTCTGGAACAGATGTAGTTTTCTGAGTCTAGATTAATAAATATTTCTCCAGATCTCACAGCTATATGACGTTTGTGGTGCAACAAGTGAATTATATAACTATGGTTGGTTAAGTAGATTTTTTATCCAGTTCGGAGCCAGACCCCATATTCCGTAGCATTGCTATTTACTTATCAATATGTTGTGGTCAGCTTTGTCAAACGCTGTTTAGGTCGGTAAAGATACCAATCGTACATTGGCAGTGATCCATTGCGGAAGTACCCTTTTCGAAAAATTCTGTTAATGCTAATGAGGTTGAATGATTCTTTCTGAAGCCCTACTGTCAATCTGTCAATATGCGTTATGTTTCAATGAAAGACATGAGCCTTTTGTTGAATATTTTTCAAATATTAAAAACAAATTGTGATAAGAGATACATAGATATTTGGAAAATTTGGTACCTACGTTAACGACGAAATTGTTAAAATGGTTAGCTATTTCTTTATTTTATAATACTACTAGGTTTTCACCAACACGGGACTTGTTCAAGTATGTGGTTTCAGATTTTCTTTTACCTATTATACTGTTTAGAGTTTTCCAAGTTTCTCTTATATTAGTCTTACAATTGTCGAGTTTTTTCTGTGATACTTTTTCTTTTCTAGATGTAATAATTTAGTTAACTTATTTTTTTGTAATTTTTGCTGCGACTTTCTGTTAATTCTTGCCTTTTTTGTGGTAACGTACAGGTTATTCTTCTTTATGCAAGCGTTTTATAGCCCTCTTGACAACCAACGTTTACCATTCTTTTTTTGTATTTCCTGAATACATTGTAATTTTGACAGGGCAGGCATCGTTGTAAGTGTTACTTATTATATGCATAAAGCGCGAGAACGTTAAATCAGGGTTTGACTCGTTCATTACAGTGTCCTATTTTGCATCATTTAAATCGTGCTCAAATTTGTTTAGTGCGTCATCATCTAACGTTCTGTTATATTTATTTGTTGGATCATCGTTATTAATCACATAAATGCTGTTGTCACATGGGACGAGAATTGGCATATGATCTGCAGCATCGCTTAAAACAATGTCGCACATTTTGTATCTACACAGCTCAGAACAGAAAATGTTATCTATTATACTAACATTCGTGCCTGTTATTCGTGTGGGCCTGGTGATTAAGGGATATAATCCAGAGCTGAACATTTGATCAATGATGTATTTTGATTCAGCTTGCTCTTCGCAGTGCAATAGATCTATACTGTAATCACCACATATGTAAACAATTTTACTGGTGATATTTCCCAGAATGAACAGATATCTGTCACCATGATTTCTAAATGGGTTCTCCCATATTTACTATGCTTCTGACATTTAAGCACACACTTCTAAGTTCATTTTTATGGATATTTGGTAAAACTATCCTTGTAGATTTCCTTGTACCAATCTCTTATGTTCTTAGAATAAATTAAAAAGTGAGGAGATGATGGGTCACCAGTGGATGTTGTCTACTTAGATTTTCAGAAAGCATTTGATAAAGTGCCACATCAAAGTTTGTTAGTTAAACTAAAAGCCCATGGTATAGGGGATGGTGTGATCAGTTGGATACAAACATGGTTGCCAGACAGAAGACAGAGAGTAATAGCAGAGGGGGAGATTTCAAACTGGAAACCAGTTTTGAGTGGAGGGCCACAGGGGTCGGTGTTGGGACCTATATTATTCTTAACATAAATAAATGATTTGGATAATGATGTATCAAGCAAAGTACTGAAATTCGCAGACGATACAAAAGTGTTCAGAACAGTTAAACAGATGCAGATAAACACACTTTACAGGATGATCTAGCCAAATTGGTCAAATGGTCTGAAAAATGGCAAATGTTATTCAATTTCGGGAAGTTTAAATGCATCCACATAGGACACAGAAATGTGAACAAAGAACACATAATGAGGTATACTATATTAGGTAAAACTGTAAAACAAAAGGACTTAGAGTAACAGTTAGTACTGACATGAAAGTTTCGGAGCAATGTGGAATTGCTGCTTCAAAGGGTAACCAAATAATAGGGCTAATTTGGAGAAATATTACATATAAGGAGAAACAGCTAATTGTACCACTGTACAAAGCAATAGCTAGGCCACATTTGGAATATTGTATACAAGCATGGAGGCCATATCGTATGAAGAACATAGGTAAGCTAGAAAGAATGCAACGAAGAACAACTAAGCTGATTCCTGAACTGAAAGATCTTGGTTAAGAAAGAAGCCTATTAGAATGTGGGTTGACAAAACTAGAGACGAGGAGACTAAGAGGAAACCAAATAGAAGTTGTTAAGATATTGAATGGTTATGAGGATATTGATAAAAAAATGTCTTCAAACTGAAAGAAGGCAGTATAACCAGAGGCCACAATGCAGCACTAGTCAAAGAACAGTGTAGGTTGGGTATGAGAAAGTACTCATTCTCTCAGAGGACAATAAATGACTGGAACTAATTATCTTGATGATTGTGTTAATGCTAGCAGTGTGAATATGTTCAAAAATAAAATTAACAGCTATCTGGCGAGGGCGGATTATAGGTAAGTGGACAATTGTTGGGCTCTCGATATGCCAAAGGCTTCCTTGTCCGCATGTCGTCTGGTGCTTATACTGGACGGCAATCTTGTTAAACCTTGTTAAATCTTTGAGGTGGCTCTACGTATCCTCCTGCGGATCTAGTTTGGTGAGTGAGATCACATGACACAGGAAATATGTGTGATGAATGTATGCATTTGGCGCATTGTGGCCTGCCGCATGTTACATAAATGAGCCCGTATTTTGGATACTTTTTGCAAAGATAGTGCTGATAACAGTTACTTTAGTACTATAATGATTTGCTTATGCATTGTAATTGTTATCAGTTATCTGTGTACCTGCATTGTGTCACAATTAGTTTTTCGTGCAGATAGCAATTAACATCTGATTTTGGAAATGCATTGCCATGTAATATGTTGGCATGCATGCGCTGTCACGATTGGTTACGAATTGTCCGTTGTTATTTACAGTAGTTTTATTCAAACTGAGCTGTACAGTCATCATCCTGCATTGGCATATTTATAAGATACCAGAATGAAGTGAGTGTTTGGTTGTGGCTAGCCATAATCTTTACGTTGACATTTAACACAGGCCACAACGCGACGACAAACCTTCAAGCGACCGCCACTGTGGACTCTCTCACATTGACATGGGATCCTCCACCTGGTGAGACCGTAACCGGATACAGAGTTGAATTGCGGAATATCAATGACACAAGTCAAACGATTAGTCCGAATGTGAGAAAGGCAACGATGTCAGGTTTGGCGGCTGGCAAGAAATACACCGTCGTCGTGATTACCGTGGATGGAGACCAGGAAGACTACCCTTTGGAAAATAGTTTCTACACAAGTAAGTCTGCATAACCGCACAAGTATATCTGTTTATAATCTAAACAATTGTGTTTTCCGATAATTGAACAACCGCGACATATTCAACTGAATCAACGATTCTTAGAAGCATTTTCGATGGTGACGACAACGTCGATTGTGTCCGATATGTCGAGTTCTATCTTGCACACACTAATAATATAATATTTCCCTGAGTATATTATCCATGTCCTATCCCATGCTAGCTAACCTTTTACCTGAACGTTTGTATGCAGCTAAAATTCTTAAGAACCCTTACATGTAGTTTCCCTAGCTTTCTGCATACCTTAACAAATGTATGCAATGTCCGTTCCAACGATTTGTGGTGTTTGATTATATACTATATTATATTTGAACATAGTCATATGTATAAATAATCGTCATCCACTGTTACACTGATGTAGCTCTGATTATCACCTTGTTTCTCTCTGCAGAGCCGAATGGTCCTAGAAACTTACGTCACAATGCCACAGCAAAGGCTCTGACCGTGACATGGGACGCACCCATAGGACCTGTCGCAGGGTATTCACTCGAGCTGAAGAATGAATCAAGCACACTGCAAACCCTGACAAATATAACTGATACAAACGCAACATTCACCAAATTGACGCCGGACACGAAGTATACTTTGCTTTTGATGTCCTTGATTGGAGACGATGAGAGCGGCTATCAGGTCAGCGCCCCGCTGGAAGCTGACTTGTACACTAGTAAGTTGAACCATCTTGTTATTGCTGGTTAAAAGATCCAGTATTGCAATTGTAATTGTAATTATATGTTATGGCGGCGTATACAATAGCACAGTGGCGCCATCGAGCGACTATTTACATAGTCATTGTGTGCGTGAATTGCCCGTACGAATGCGGCACGCTCTTCTTTATAACCGGTGTTATGTTGTATAGTTAACCATTGAACGAACGTGAATATGTATCCTGCTCTCTATTGCAGGCATAGCAATGTTAGCTTGTGGCGGACCAAATCGTAGATAACTGTCATATTTCCACACCAAATGTTTTCGTAACAAAACAGTTAACAAATGTAACACGAATTAAAATAAGTATATATTACTTCAGCTGGGAAGTGACAGTTAATCAATACGCAATCAGACTTTGGAAATATTGCTCTGGTTCCATCAGTCTGTATGCGCGAATACATTATAACATGGGTACACCCACAACTCATAATGCAGGTATTTTTATTAAGCAAGTACGTGCAATGTGTATAGTCACGTGTTTGAACTAGTGAGCACATTTATCTTCCAAACAGAGCCTGCGCTGCAGGCAATCGCCACGAGTAGTTCGAATGTTCTGGTGGTATGGGCGCCCGGCGCTGAGAGCAGAAGTGGTTCTTATCTACTGAGATACTACGGCCAGTACCATTCAAGTGACTGGTCAAGGGAACAGGCCATAGGTGAAGGCGACACACGCGTGATGGGACTGTTCCCTGGCGACCAGTACACGTTCGAAGTCACGGTGGTCAGGGACAACATGAACGATTCATACATCACAGCTACAGTAGTAATGTGTGAGTTAGTTTATATTTAATTTGCGTTAATGTCACACTATCTTCGAAAAACATTGATATTTCCTGAGTACTGAAGACACATACATTTGTATATCACGCGAAGTGACAACCATCTAATTGCAATGGATGGTATATTTATAATTTGAGTCATTTTATAAATATTATTAAAGTTTGTCTAACCTGTTCGTTACGTAGAGGTGCATTGTTATAAATGATAAGGTAGTTAAAGGTAATCTGGAACAGTTCGCTACAAATGATTCAATTGTATGCAGTTAATCGGAATAATATTTATTTGAGGATCACTGTGTGGATTATTATATATCGATATATAATAATTGGTACTGAACTATTATGTAGTAAGTCATTCACTACACTTTACTTTTAATCACACTTTTAATAACAATAATTTTAATAACAACTAATGTATAACCATGATGTGTTGGTGATTGTTTAACTTCAGTTCCACTGCCTCCGACTAATCCAACGGTATCTGCCATTACTACCAATAGTCTGAGGATAGCCTGGAAATATGACAACAACACATCATTGTGTATGAAATGGAAGGTCGAATACACAGATCGAAGCAAGAGTAAAAGCTCGGAGATCATCACCAACACAACGGATGAGAGAGACGTGGTCATTGACAACCTGTATCCTGGAACAACCTACACTATCAACCTTTTTGGTGTCACTCTAAATGAGGTCGTAGGTGACAGATCGACTGAAGTGGAAGCAACCCTTAGTAAGTACAAAGCGTGGTGGTGTAGAGATGGAGGGTAGTGTAACCGTTAAAGCGTCGGATTCTCAATCGAGAGCTGCCGGTATTTTACCGTCTTGCTGCCATCTTGAACCTTGCAGTCTGTCCGCTAGATAACATATCCGTGCAGTGGAGTATAACCAATGTTTTGTTGGTTTACAAAAGTAGAAAGTCTGTCGATTCAGAAACTGCATGACGTGACCGTGGTATCGTTGGGAATTTGAAATATTCAAGATGGCCGCCAATGTATGAACAAATATCGGGGTGGCAACGATTCCCTTTGGTACTGTGACTAAGGGAAAGTGTCTTCGACACTTCATCCTGCTATTATCCGACGACTGACGTTTTGGTCGGGAGGTGCTCTTTCCAAGACTGATGTTGGTGTTAAGTCAGTAAGAAATATAGTTTAATTTCGCCGTCATCTAAAATCCTATATTTTAATATTGCACATACTCCTTAGTTTCTTAGCAATTTCATCCATCTGTTGAAGACTTTTGCTCTGTACTTGACAATGAGAACGTTTAATCCTTTGGAATTGTTACTCCACTGAACTCCGATTTTCGGAGGATATTGGCATTAAAGAAAGCATTCCATTATTGTTAGTAGTAGTAGTATTGTTATTATATAAATCACTTGTATGCAATTTGTTTTTAAGTTTGCAGCAGCTATAACTTGTTGAAGAATGACATCTTCTGCTTCGACGTCACGACATTTTGTTATTGTTCCTTTGACGATTTCCAGTAGCATAGGATATCGGCCCGCATACATGGCATTTTATTGGTCTACTTATGCGTGGCGTATCTTTTTCTAGTGTAAACTGATTGCAGATAATGGTGATTAACTGACGTTGGTCTTCGGTAGATGTGAGAAAACTGCAAAAAGCGAAATGCTGCTGCAGTCCCATAGTCGAAGTCACTTCCCCCACGTCATAGGCTTTTGAGGTGTTAATTTCCAAACATGTGGTAGCATGTCTTTCTTTCTCAGCTTTGGAGTAAGAATCTAAATCCAACAAAATTCGTTGATCGAAGGATGAAGTGTCGAAGTCACTCTCCCCAGTCACGGTATAAGAGGGAATCGTTATTTCATCTATTGACGGTCATCATGGATATTTCAAGTGTTTCTATGATGCCAGGGTGGCAACATGTACATTCTGAATCAGTAGACATCTTAATTATGTAGCTAGTTGTTACACAGGGTGTACCTTCGAATTTATGATAACGTATGTTTTCACAGAATAGTTGTGACCTTGGCAGACATCTTGGATTATTTCACTATCCCTTTGTCGTACATTGCTACCACCAGTTGTTGCACTGGAATCCTCGGGTGCTAACACACATATTAAGAAATAAAAAGTAAGTGACTAGGTGGCACAACGTGAAAATTATGGCCAATTCTATATATACGTTCACTTATTGACGGCCATTTTGAATATTTCAAATTATTCAATGATATCCGGCGACATTATTCATATTATGACTCGGTAGACCTGCTTATGTACATAGTCGCTTTATGTGGCACGAACCGTAACATCGAATATATTATATTTTCACTGAACTAGTAGTTATTTTGGCAGCCATCTCGGAGTGTCTCTCCATCACCCCATCGTTCCCTACCAATAGTTATCCAATTACAATCCTCGCATGAAAAACATAATATAGTCAGACCCAAAAAGTATGTATATATGTGGCACAGCATGGAAATTATGGTGAAATCCATATACTTTCATATATTGGCGGTCATCGTGGATATTTCAAATTCCTCAATGATGCCTCGGTGTCAACGTCCAGTTTCTGAATAGGTTGATATTCTACTTTTATAAGCCACCAAAATATTGGGTACACTCCACTGCACAGTTCAGCTCAAAATCACTGTTTGGCATCAAGCTTTTATGCGGCAAGTCCGCTCTCTCTGAGTTGCTACAGATCACACAACTATGTGAAACAGTACCTTGCTATGACAGTGTTGGATAGTTGTGCATTGTATAGCCTTCGCACTAAGATTGCAACGTGGTTGAATGCTTCCCAGAAAAGTCGAGATGGATATTGAACAGGACTTCCAGGGAGTAAATGGTAAAGCGCTTTGAGCAGTCCTAAGGACTGGAAACCGCGCTATAATAAGAATGTACGTTTAAGTGCATATAGTTGGTATGTTTGTCTCCTATCATTCGTCTGTACGTATACAATTCATAGTGTCCTATGTACAATTGTCAAGTGATGTGTATTACTTGTATGCTTCAGTGAACGTTTTACTGTGTTTTAGAGCCGACGACTGTGCAGAACCTAAAGGTGGAAGCACGAACTGTGAGTTCTTTGTTGACGACTTGGGATGCGCCCATTCCATGCGTCATAACAGAGTTTGTTGTCAAACTAACGGGTGTACCTGGAACAGAGCGTACCATACGTGCCAACGAAAATAGAACACTTTTCATAGGTCTAACCGCTGGTACACAGTATACAGTTGTTGTGGTCACTGTCAGTGGATATCAGCGCAGCAAACCACTAGAAAGGCAGTTCTACACAAGTGAGTAGACTATACCATTTTCAGTGTGACAATTTGTTTAGGTCACCGATAGATTTAATTAATGGTGGGAGGAACAATCTTCGCAAATTGAGAAAAAAGTCACTATATACTAATTAATGATATCCTTTTTATTAAGATGCAAAAGCGACGTCGAATGTCACATGTAATTTCCGACGGAAATACAACACTTCGTGCCCGACTTTAAATTGAATAGTTAGAACAATGTTGTATCTACATAAACACGATACCAAGGGAAACAGTTGTATAACAGTTGTTTTAACAAAGACTAGTGATAACAAACACAACAACCTGTCGAACAGTGTTTGGATAATTTGTAAGCGATCGACCATGCGTTGGCATAATTCATATCGTTTCGGCGCATGACAAAACAATCACTAAAGGTTTGTTTCTATGTTTCATTTTATTGTAATTGTAATTGTACCAGCCATTCATAAGAATAGACACATCCCGTATATCTTGCGTTGTCCACTAATGCCTGGCTTTCACCAGTCTAGTTTGTTTACCAAACGTAAATACAATATAATTGAGTCTAATACACAACTGTTGCATGACTGCAGTACAAAGGTCCATTTAGATAATAGCTGCAATGCAATAAACAGGAACAAGAAGTGTCAATGTTTACATCATTTTGTTCTTATTCGAATCTACCACATTACAAGAGCGTTGATATGTGATGATCATTATGTCTGAATACACCGAATTGGAAACTAACACATTAATGTGCATGCTACTTGTTCTAGTTAGTTTTGTTACATACGTCAGCTTCAATTTGTTTAAATTAGGTGACAATAACATTTACAATTGTATACTTTCAGAGCCTAATGTTGCCCAGAACTTGCGAGTACTCTCCCGACAAGTGGCCAGCCTAATCTTGTCATGGGACGCCCCGGTGTCAGGGCAAATGACAGAATACTACATCGGTCTACGGAATGTGTCTGTGAAAGAACAAAGAATCAGTAGCCATGCAGTACGAAAGGTGATGTTCAGTGGTCTGACTCCAGGCACAGCGTACGCTGTTGTCTTGGTTACTCTGAGTGGAGACCAGCAAAGCGAACATGTAGAAGGAGAGTTCTACACAAGTACGTATAAGTGATTATTTTATTTGTAGGAAAAGACAAAATGCCGTGACATTAACGAAGGTCTCCGCAATCAACTACCTGCATTCACATTTGTTTTACTCGTTTATCAACTTTGTGCCGGATTTAGTCGGACACACACATGAACACATTCAAGTAAATGTACATACAATGTTTACTAGTATGCGTATTAACATTTCACTACAGTATACACGCAGATGGGTTGCGATAGCATGTCATATGAAACAAATGAAATTAGTAGTAACATCCTTTCGCAGAATCCTTAACGTTACACCGGGTTGGATACATTACAGCAGACTATTTATTTCGTGTGAAATATATCTTCCTTAATCCATGTTATGTCAATGGAAAATGCATTAATTGCTGCTCAAACAACGGAACATACATTTGTTTTGGTAGATATTTGTGCATACACTCCCAATATGAAGTCGATGACATTATTTGTGTCATAGAACCAAAGGCCGCACGAAACCTGACACCATTCGCCACTACCGATACACTGACAGTCACATGGAACGCTCCGTCATCGGGCCTAGTGGAGAAATACAGAGTCGAGATGACGACCGATACCTTGTCAATAGTAATGAGCTCCGATGTGGTTTCAACAAATGTTACAGTCGGCGCCCTGACAGCGGGCACCCAGTACAATTTTGTCGTGGTCGCCCTGAGTGGAGACCAGCGCAGCAAAGATCTGCAGGAAAGTGTTTACACCAGTAAGTCCGTTAACGATTGTTTAATAATAATAATAACAATAATAATAATTGCAATAAAATAAGATAATCATTCAGTTGATCTGGATCATTTGAATGTTTTGTCAGCAAACAGTGCATGGTATATGCAAGATGAGAAGAACTTTGCATGTTCAATGGTTATAATACCTGGGACGTCAAAAAGTTTATATGCTTATTGTAGTTTCTTTAATTAATACAATTTATTTTATTAGTATTAATTATTCATTCGCATCTACATTTCAAAGTATTGTCAATGTTGTCTACTATCTGGCAGTCGTAAAAGAGCATTAACGGGTATATTTCGTACAATAATAGTCGTATGCCGGAGACGTTGGAACGCATGATCAGGTCTAACCAGACACGTCACATTTAATGTTGGTATTTATTCGATACGTTCCTTGTATTTTCATCATTGGTATTCATTTCAGAGCCTTATATGCCAATCAACCTCATGGTGGATTCAAGGACTGTGAATTCCCTCATCGTCATATGGGACCCGCCCGTCTCAGGGAATGTGGAGGCATACGCAGTCAGCATACAAGGTCTGCCGAAAATGGAGCAAACAATAAGTGGCAGAGCAAACAGAAGCGCTGTCTTCGATGGACTGATGCCTGGGAGACGGTACACTGTCGGTGTGGTTAGTGTCAGTGGCGACATGACTAGTGACAACTTGGATGAACAGTTCTATACAAGTAAGTATAATAATTCATATCTAAAATATAATACGTTTGCTCTCACAGTGTGTAAACATTTCATATCGCTTATCAATTCATGCTTAACCTTTCTGTATGCATTACGTTCAGTAAAAGCACATAAACTAGGTTACTATATTTTGACAGGGCAAGCTTTATATAATACGGCTAATTATAGTTATACGATGCTTTGTTAACGATCATAATGATCTATTAGGTGTGATGCTTTTGTTCAAAGCCGCTTAGTTATATTTCTAAGTAATATTGCAAATATACAAATATATGTAACTACTATATACATTATGTATGTATATATATATATATATGTAATATATATATATATATACATATATATATATATATGTATATATATATATATACATATGTATATATATATATATATATATACATATATAGCTTATATTTGTCAAACGCTTTTTCTCGCAGAGTGTGAACATTTCTTACCGTTTATCAATAATTATTATTGTTTTCATCTGCATTACATATTGTTAATGCACATACATCAGTCACATGGTTATACAATGTACTTGGACAATGCAAGCTTGATATAGTATGGTTATGTATTATTACTATGCTATAATGTGATAATGATGTATTATCGTAGGTGTGGTGCCGATGTTGGACAATGCCACTCAGGTATAATTCTAAGTACTATTGCTAATACATGTGTATACTTGTAATGTGTATATTATCTCTTTAAAAGTATTTATGTTAGACAAACATATTGATAATACCACTCATATGATGACGTATCGTCTTCCCAATTTGACTTTGATTACATTAATATTGCTGTACACTTTTAGAGCCGGATGTTGTCTGGAACCTAGGAGCAGCTACGAGAACTACGAGTTCATTTATTGTCACATGGGAAGCACCTGCAGGGGATGTGACGTCATACTCAGTAGAACTAGTTACGGAGCCTGTGGCGCGGAAATCAATAAACAGCAGTGCCGAAAGAACAGCGACATTTGATGGTTTGACGGCTGGCACAGAGCATACTGTTGCTGTGACTTCTGTGAGCGGAGACCAACACAGCGACACTCTACACGAGTCTTTCTTCACAAGTAACTGTACAGATTTTTAGTGCTTGTTTCACACCAATTATATTGGGATATATTATCACATTTTCAGTGTAACCTATATATATGTGTGTGTTAATGTGTGCGCGTGCATGTGTGCGTGCGTGAGTGGCGTTGTGTGTGTGCGTGCGTGCGTGAGTGTGTGTGTGCATACATGCGTGCGCGCGTGCATGTGTGTGTGCCTGGATGATACAGACATACTACATTTTTCAGAACCTCATGCGCCCCAGAACTTAACCATCGACACAATAACTGTCAATTCGGTGACGGTCGCGTGGGAGCCTCCGAACTCAGGTGGTTTGGCCGGATACAAAGTACATCTCACAGGCGTGTCGGGAACAGACCAAACCATAAGCAGCAGCGCCAACCGAAGAATGACGTTCACTGAGTTGACGCCCGGTACACAGTACACAGTCGTTGTCGTCACTCTGAGTGGAGACCAACTAAGTGAAAAGCTAGCGGACTCATTCAACACACGTAAGAATACAAATGCAATGTTGGAAACTGAAATGAATAATATATCGAACACTTAGTGTCCATGTTCAGGAAGTACCGTTTTAACAATGTTGAGTGTTGTTACATTATACAACAACTATCCTCAAATTGGCATTGTTTGCACAAACTACTTTACCAATGAAGCTAATATGCTAATTTTGCAAGATTTAAATGTTATAATTTGGTTGGCACGAAAACACATATATTCGGAAATATTTTCTAAACAAAGAATGCAGTTCTGCCATAATTTCGCTATCTACATTCACACACTACCGATATGTACTAATCCCAATAGGCGTGACTCAGTTTGTCAAGTTTCAAAAGATCGCTTTATTACATTTATACAAAAACATAGCATAAACGACTGAAACATTGAACTAACAAACACTAACGCAAATATGTGTGTTTATAAATACGCTACCGTACCGACAATACGCTTAAATTTACTATCAGTTGTCATGACTGTCATCGCTTTACATGTATTGGTAAGGCGATGACATTGTATGTATAACATGTATCTGCACCATTTAGTACCAGAGTCTGCCAGGAATATGAAGGCGGATGTCAGAGCAGTGCATTCTCTGACAGTGACGTGGGATGTCCCCACTTCAGGGGGGTTGACGGAGTACAGGATGAATGTGCACGGACAAGATGGGTCAGAACAAACCGTGTCAGTCAGTGAGCCAAGAACAGCGACGTTCTCTGGCCTGACGGCTGGCACACAATACACCATCGTGTCGTTTACTGTAAGCGGAGAACAGAGAAGTGGAACGATACAAAGGAAATTCTACACACGTATGTTTGTAAATCGGTATACTTTGTATTGTTATACATGTTACCATTTGTTACCACATGTCATGATTTGAGATTAATCCAGCCACGATTAAATGGCGTTGTTTAGCTGAACATTACAATGACAATAACACATTACTTTTTACCTTCTGTGATAGTTGCTAATTATACGTATCCTTAAGACTTACGCGTGTGCAAAAGATGAGCGATGACATTCAAAACTCATCTACAAATATATGTATATCGTAGAACTTGTCATTACTACTCATGACACTTACTGTTATCATCATTTGCATTCCTGTTTAGTTCCACTTGTAGTGACACATTTTTATTATATGTGCCAATTTTTAAATAATTATCGTAATATTAACTCGTCGTAACCGATGTTTGGCAGCTCCAAATGTGCCTAAGAATCTGACGTTGACCGACGTATCTACTGCGTCACTTACTGTGTCGTGGGAGGCCCCTGAAGAACGATTTACAGGATACTCCATCTGGCTGCTGGATGTGGCAGACACCGATCAATCAACCGACAGTGGAACAAGAACAGCATCATTCCATGATTTGGTGGCTGGGAAACAATACAGTGTTGTGCTGGTAGCAGTGAGCGGTGACCAGAAGAGTGCCGAGCTGACTGGTATATTCTATACAAGTAAGTCTTTAACATATTACAACGTAAACAATGTCGCTTGCTATGGATACACTTTTGAAGTGTGCTTTTATAGAAGTAATTCTAAACACAAAGCATCTAATACTTGATTGAAAATGAACTATATATGAACATGTCAGTTATCTATATATGAAGGGGTGATGTATCCGCAAATGCGGTGTTTTGTTTTAGAAAAAACTTTTATAAATTGAAACTTAACTACGACCTCTACTGTTTCATGTCGAGATAACATTACCGTCTTCGTTAACGTGAACGGACATATATATATATATATATATATATATATATATACCACTCTTGACGTAAACCGCATTAGCGAAATGGAAGTGACGTCTTTGTGTGCTACTGGTGGCGGTGTAAAGCAACATGGTGTAATATCGCTGCTGTAGCTCCAAATATTGCGACGAGTCTGGCTTCGACATCCACGTCGAGTTCGTTGACCATAACGTGGGACGTGCCAGACTCGGGGCTGATGGAGAAATATGCTGTCGAATTGAAAAACGAGCCAGGAGCAAATCAAGAAGTGTCTGCCTTCAACATCAAAACAGCAACGTTCACTGGTTTGGAGGCTGGTACACAATATACTGTTGTCATGGTTACCGTGAGTGGAACCCAACAAAGTGACAGAGTGGAGAAAGTATTCTTCACCAGTAAGTAAAAGAATGCCACAGTTTACCAAATCCGTCAAGTTCAAACAATTGTTGCGAGTACGTGCAGTGCGGTCGTGTACGTGTGTACGTGTATTTTATATATATTTCCTAAACTGGTATGACAATTCACATTCACTTTTACGCCGTTTGATAATTGGGCGTTGTTGTTATTTGGAACTACATCAAATAAAGTCACAATTATTTGAGCATGTGCGTAATCTTATAGATACGTGGTATATTCATGCATTATTAATGTATAATTGACCTGCTATTTCAGAGCCTAACGACGTGCGGAGTGTATCCGTGAAAACATACGTTGACTTCCTGACAGTAACATGGGAGCCACCAATTTCTGGACTTGTTGAGAAGTACACAGCTGAATTAAAGTATGTGGCGGGTTCAAGAAAGTACATTACAGACCTCACCAAACGAAAAGCAACATTTGTGGGCTTAAAGTCTGGTAAGCCATATACCGTCCTTGTTATTGCTGTGAGCGGATCACAAAAGAGCGTCGGCGTAGAAGACGTGTACTATACAGGTATTTCATTATCGTTAACGTAACATTTAACGTACATTAGTTAGTTGAGTAGAGAAGGTACTGACTGGCTGGAAAACAAGAAATAGGAATGGAACAATCTATGAGCTTTGGCCCTGCTACGCACAGTACGATATATACCACGCTGACATACATTGTGCCTCAAAAATCGCCCACCTCGAACGTTCCTGCGAAAGAATGAACTAATTTGAAATAACTGAAATTAATAAAACACTAATCTACATTTTATATTTGTTCCCAAACAATACCCCTTATGCTCATTTTGATCATCACTATTATAGCAAATTATTAATAACTGAATATTATGTGTTCTCTTCGTAGTTCCAAGAAATGTGGAAGTGCCCTCTATAGACAATTTCGGACAATCGTACATTAGATTGAAATGGACGAGCCCTATTGGAACACGCCGCTATGTCGGAGTGTCTTTCGGCAAATCGCAGTCCTTAGCCACATTGAAGGTGAATCAAGACGCGCATACGCAGGTAGACGGGCTTAAGGCTGGCACCGCCTACACCTTCAGTTTGTATACTAGAAGCGGCAACCTTGAGAGCACGAGAAATACCATTTACATAAATACAAGTGAGTTTTCACCATTTTATTGTATGCTCTCTACCTTTGATACATTAGTTTTGATGTTGGCTTATTAAGTGGCACCTCGATGGCGACTGTCAAACTCTTAGAGGAGTGGCCTGATTCATATTTTGTTTGCAATAATTACATACCATGTTTATCATAAGTCTGTAACTTGTACTATTTATAATTATAGTTTGACATGGATGCATTATATGTATTATTTGAAATGTCTGACAGGTCCAAACAAAATTAATGATTTTATGCTGCGGTCACATATGCTGTGTTCAATCAGACAATCGTAAGAGACGCCACTTTAAACTGTTTTATGGCGTACAATTGTTCGCAGCGCCACGCACCATTCCACAATTATTCCAAGCTACGTAAATGTCATACATAGTCGGTTTGTTATGTATTTTCGTTCATTTTTTTAGATTTGCAAACCTAAAATTTGTGGGGAAACGTTATGATATAGTGCATTTGAAAACCAAAGTATTAATTTTTAAAGGTATATATGGCGGCCATCTTGAATTGTTTAATGGTTTTTGTTTAATGGTCTCTATGTTGCAAAGACAGCTTGACAGATCAGTAACGTGTCTGCTTCCTCGTGGAACGACATCATCGTCGGCCAAGACTTGGAGTAGATGGGTTTTGACACGTTTCAGAGATTAAGGCTTGGCACGTTTGTTTGCTCACCTGCTCACGATGTTGTCTCCAGACGCACGTCCTTCAAGTGTGAGTTGTCTTTGAATGGGCCATCTCATACAGTGCCACATATGCGTATTTGTGGGCGAACAGGGAGCGCTTGTAGTTAGCAAGGATCTGTCTGGTTGTCGCAGAACCCTACACATCAGCATCTGACCAGGAATCGTCCATTCCAGAGGCCAGCTATGACGACATGCAGCTCACCCAGTCTGGGAAAAACAGTGCCTTTCAAATCCGACCTAGCATCCACCGGCTGCACTGCTTCCTCATAAAGGAAATTTCATTAAGCTTAGGTGATTGTAATCGGTCCTATTGGATTCCTTCCCCCTCAGTATGTGGGCTTAGCCATTGTTTAGCCATTGAAAACAAAAGGCTGGGTGGCTTAGCAGCTGAGATATTGCTAAATACAGATTTTCAGTGTCCACCATTTACAAAATTCAACATGGTCACCATATATACCTTTAAAATGTAAACATTGGTTTTCAGATTTATTATATCATAGTGTTTCCAAAAATGTATATGTTTGCAAAAAAATCACGAAAATACAAATGTTGCATTGTGAACCTGAGTAACACATGGAATCACTTAGTTCAGCCACTTACGCTCTGTGTGAAACTTATCATCTGAAACATGTTCTCATAAGTTGCACTACTTCAACGTTGCTTCTAACTAATTATGTAATTTATTTTAAAGAAAAAACATCCGATGCCGAAATTATTAGGAAATCCAGCACAAACTCATCTGTGACTATTTACTGGAAAAAAGCGACTGGTGACGTTAACAAGTATCAATTGACAATCAGCCAAATTGCTGGAGGGAGCACTACGTCTATCACAATCAACAAGTAAGTATAATGTAGCTTTATTGGGAGTTGACGGAAATGGCATGGAAGTAAGCATCAACTAATCAGAATATTTAACATAAACCATTAATAATATTGAAAAGTTCGTTTGTTCGAATATTCCGAAGAAATAGCATTAACTGTTGTGTATTTAATGGCTGCATTTGCGTAATATTATATGACACACCAAGTGTCTGACATGGTTACACTCATGGACCGGCCAATACTGGTTCCATATCAGCTGTAGTCACCAGAGTTTCAACGGACATCAAATTTCTGAAAAATATCACATTTAGCGGTCATTGAAGTATTGAGCAGTGTTCGTCAACTATCGGTGTGTATGTTTTGTCCTCGTATAACTGCGTCTCTAGACTCCCTATGTACATTCAAAGTGTAGTGTTAATAGTGTTAATTCGTTGTTGTAACGTTGGCAAATTATGTTAAATATACTGGGGTGAGACACACGGAGAAAATACTCGATGATGCGGAACAATTTCAGTCTCCCAACACGGTAAATCAAAGTGATGCAGGGTACATGTTGCGTGTTCACAGGGATTCTACTTTGGAGTATACCTTCACTGAACTGAGCCCAGGCCATGGATACAACATCGCGATATCTGTGATGTCAGGGAACATAATAATTTCCTCAACCTCACGTCCACTTCACACAAGTAAGTGGTACAGTCGACACGATATACAACGAGATGGAAATAATTGAATATGTGTCTGCCAGTAATGTTTTTAATTCAGATAATAATTGACAAAGGTTGATCAAGTCTCAGTGGGATTTGCAATAATTAATGTTGTTATACAGTTAATTTTGTTACACACATTCTCATTTATTTATTTCGTCCACGTAGCATTATGACATTATATATTCCTTCCAGATAGTTAGTTTGATCAGGGTATAATTTGCAATGATCACTCGAGGAGCTATGTTTCGGTCATGTCCTCTCAGATGATCAGAGGGCTGCCAGTATGCCTAGTTGCAGGATGCTTTGTCGTGGCAAATAACCTGACATGCTAGGCGAAGACCACATTGTACCACGATATTGGTGTTTCAATGAAATGGGCCTATTTTTCCTGGTTGGTGATGTGATCAAGCCCGATTAACGTTAGGAAGTATAAGTATATTCGGCGATTTCCTGTGTGCAATTCTGTTTTGTTTCAGATCCCGAGCCTCCACTCGCTCTGCAAGTAACTTCCACGACGACGAAAAGTGTAAAGATACAGTGGGAGTATGACAACAGTCAGTCTTCTATCGAGATGTGGAGAGTCTTGTACTCGGAGAAAGACAAGGAAGAAGTCGATGAACTCACCACGGATGACGTTGCTCAACGAGAAGTGGCCATCGACAATCTGATACCAGGTCAAAGTTATACTATCAAGTTGTTCGCAGTGACGTCAGGGGATATCGCCAGTTTGGAACCAGCAGAAGTCATGGTCACTTTAAGTACGTACACAACTTTGTACATACGTGAATTCCCTTTTGGTCTACAATACGAACATTTTGCTTGGCTATTTGTGCCGATAAGAAACTTGGTTTATTGTATAATTTGTTATCAAAGTATAATATTGAAAAACAAACAGAAAGCGTGTTTCGACATATACAGCAAAATTAAGCTAAACAAGCAACATTGCCTACCTGCCGGGTGTTAGTATATATAACATACTTTACGATGTATAATATATGTAAACGTGCGTGCAATTTGCATAATGACCACTTCTACACGGAATAACTAAGTATAGACTATTATGATTTGTAAGTGTAAATACGAATGTGTATTTGTGACATGGAGTAAACGTAGTGAACTGTTTTCTTTTCAACAGAACCACGTCCTGTGACAGTATTGACGGCAGTCGCTAGTAGTACCAGCGATGTTGTCGTGAGTTGGGAGCCACCAGACGGTAGTTATCAAGATGCATATCGAGGTTACTACCGTTTCAACCGACCATCTGATTCATCCTGGAAGAAAACATTCACACTGACTGGCTTAGAGAAAACTGTGGGTGAATTAACGCCTGGCAACAGCTACACGTTCGAAGTGAAAGCAGTCAGCGGCAACCAGTACAGTGCTGGGGAAAGAACGTCGGTAACTGTGTGTAAGTTTCATTCGTAAGTTACTTCATGTCATCTATATGTTGATAGTGCTGCGATTGCTGTTGCTATTGCTGTTACAGCTGCTGGTGCTGATGTTGATTATTATTATTATGTTGTTGTTGTTGTTTTTGTTGATGGCAGTAACAGGAATTTTGCTTGGTTAGCCCACACATCAAACCAGAACAATTATATTGCACCAAATACGTATGTTCCATGGCATTTGATCATTTACACAGACGCTAGATATAACGTGAACTATGTACTTCGTATATCAGTTTAATGATTACCATGATAGACATCATAGTTATGGTAATCTCCATTATGTAATCCTTTTTCATCCCTAAACATTTGAGGTTCTGGTCAATGCTTTATTGTGTAAGTCATTCTGACATGTATGGGTTGATTGGCATGTTTTGATTTAACGATGACGTGTTTCTTTATTTTAAACACAAGATCCTCTGCCTCCGACTGCGCTGAAGGTATCAGCTAGAACAACCAACAGCATGAAAATACAGTGGCAATATGACAGCAGCAAATCGTTGTGTGTCAAATGGAATGTTACATACACGGAAACTGACAAAGAAACAACCAAAGAGTTCATTTTAGACATGGCCAGTGCGCGGGATGTGGTCATTGACAGTCTGACACCAGGTCTGACCTACACTATAAACGTGTTCGCTGTCACCACGAATGATGTCGTCAGTCTGACGTCAGCTCAAGTCGAAGCCACTGTCAGTAAGTCCAAACGTAGTTTGCGATAACTTTCTATCCGAAGATCATATACAGAGCACGTGCGTCTAATTGTTGGTACTATCCATGCTACTCCAAATATCATTAATACATATACGGACTTCTTTTTTATCATACACATTTACAAATAAACGTCATTTAGTTTCCAGGAATTCCAACCGTCTACTTATATAAACTGATATATTGGGTTCAATTTGTGAGCAGAACCCGCATTTCTAGTGTTCTGTTTTCCCCTCGCTTCACAATAAATACTTGTAAAAGTACAAAATGCGCCATTGACGTGGTGGCATATTACATTTAACTTCCCCGTAAATGCAGCGGTATGAATCATGCTTGGATGCTACTTATTGGATATGTAAAAATAACACTTACCGCGTTAATGAAATACTATTTGGTAAAATACACATCCAGTGCTATACATCTAAGATTTGATAACATCGTGAATGAGTAACGTATTATTATTATTAGTAGTAGTAGTACTAGTATTATTATTAGTAGTAGTAATAGTAGTAGTAGTAATAGTAGTAGTAGTAGTAGTAGTAATAGTAGTAGTAGTAGTATTAGTAATTGTTGTAATAGTTGTAGTTGTAATAGTAGTAGTGGTAGCAGTAGTCGTTGTTGTAGTAGCAGTAGTAGTAGTAGTAGTAGTAGTAGTAGAAGTAGTAGTAGTAGCAGCAGTAGCTGTAGCATCAGCATCAGCAGCAGCATCAGCAGCAGCAGCAGCAGCAGCAGCAGCAGTAGCAGGAGCAGCAGCAACAGCAACAGCAGTAGCAGCAGCAGCAACAGCAGTAGCAGCAGTAGCAGCAGCAGCAGCAGCAGCAGCAGCAGTAGTAGTAGTAGTAGTAGTAGTAGTAGCAGCAGCAGTAGTAGAAGTAGTAGTAGTAGTAGTAGTAGTAGCAGCAGCAGTAGTAGTGGTAGTAGTAGTAGTAGTGGTAATAGTAGTAGCAGTAGTAGTAGTAGCAGTAGTAGTGTAGTAGTAGTAGTAGTAGTAGCAGTAGTAGCAGTAGTAGTAGTAGTAGTAGCAGCAGCAGTAGTAGTAGTAGTAATAGTAGTAGTAGTGGTAGTAGTAGTAGCAGTAGTAGTAGTAATTATAGTAGTAGTATAAGTTGAACTTGCCTTTGTTCTTCTTGTAGTTGTTATTGTTAAATCAAGTACGTCATAGTGTCTTAACTTAAGCTATGTCTTGTGTGAGTACTCTTAACAACATTTTACATGTTTTGCACATTATGTCGAAACAGCGCCTCTGCTAGTCACTGCATTAAACGCCACATCCACGGGTAGAGCAAGTGTCACATTGACCTGGGCAGATGCTGAGGGCAGCTTCCAGGATTCGTATCAATTGCGCCATCAGGTTTCCAATGGAGATCCCGACTGGACGGATGCAGAGATAATTGCTGGTTATGAGAACATTGTGACTGGTCTCTTCCCTGGCGCGCAGTATACGTTCGGGATGAAAGCAGTCAGCAAGGACCAGACAAGTACTGAACAGACGATAACAACAGTTGTATGTAAGTCACATTCTTTTACATGCTGTGACAATAATTATCAATAAACCATTAGTATGTATGCACGCATTCACTATGTGTTAATACTACCAATCTCACACTCGGTTTGTCAGGATGCATGTACGTTGTCTTGACATGTATGAATTTGAATTGATAAATAACAATTTCAGTTAGATGAGCAGGGTGTTGTGTATACCGGGAGTGTCAGGAGATTTTGAAGTGAATGTAGACCTGAGACAGGGGAGCGCCCTGAGCCCAGTGTTGTTTATAGCAGTGCTGGAACTATTATGCAAGCAGACCTCCAAGAACAATTGACACAGGTGAAGGATATGGTCAGCAGTCATTGACTGAAAGTTAATCTAGAGAAAACGGAGGTACTTTGGGTTGGGCACCAAAACAAAGAACTGGAAATACACCTGGAGGGGAAGAAACTAAAACAAAGAGACAATTTTGTATATCTGGGTGGAGCGAGATGGTAATTCAGAGACCGAAATTCGCAGGTGGATAAAGGCAGGTGCGAACGCTTGGAGGAAAGTCGAAGGTGTGATGCACATATCGTGTAAGCTCAAAGGAAATGTGCTCTGTTCATGTTTTACCCCGACAAATCTGTAGGGCCTTGAGACGATGACAGTAACAGAGAAACAACAAGAAAGTTGGTTTGAGAAAACAACTGGATAAGAAGAATTGTCGGAAGCGATAAGCGAAGAATGGAGGAGCGGAGAGAAGATGTTGGAGGAAAAAAGAAAGCCTTAACAAGAAGCTGGTGAATAGTCGACTGACGTGGGCTGCGCATGTGGAGAAAACGGAAGGAGAACGGCTGGCAAAAAAAACAGATGCCCAGAGAGTGGATACGAAAAGGAAGCGATGAAGACCTAGACTGCGATGGGAGGACTGTGTAAAGAAACACTTGGAAGGATTCGAAGTGGAGTGGAGAACTAGAGCAGAAGATAGAAGGGAATAGAAACACTTGGTGGAGAGAGTAGTGTAAGATCATTGATGGAAAAGTAGAATAAAAAGAAAACTGGAATCAATCAACAAAATCGAGGCCACCCTCACCCCCGACGACAGAGAAATAAGATGAGAACAACATATACACGCGGCCATTAGCGCATAATCATCACTTCTTGTCAAGTGTTGTTTAATCGTTAGTCACTAATAACATCGTGTTTTTTTCAAAGGTCGATAACAGATAAAAGGTAATACACCAGAGCAATTGACCACTACGAATGCGTAGGTCACGTTATGTTATCAATTATGTTTTTATTTTATATATTATGTTACATGATCATGTTCGTCGAAGCTCTCTTTATCTCGGCTGTACTATTGTCCCTATCGAAAGCACTGCACTATCAAGGTCAACATTATGTATCCACAGATCCGCTGGCTCCAGAAGAACTAGAAGTCCTGCAACATAAAGCAACGACGAACAGTGTGACAGTGAAATGGCAGTACGACAAACTCAAGTCACACATAGAGAAATGGCGAGTGCAATACAAGGTGAAGGGAAAATCTGACACGAACTACATCGACACCGACTCAGCAGATGTCCTACAACTGACTATTCGGAATCTGACGTCAGGACAGAACTACACAGTGGCCGTCTATGGAGTCTCCTACAAGGATGTCGTCAGTCAGGACGCACCAGACGTACACGCTACCGTAGGTTAGTATTTCAAACAAGATATTATGTAACGATATTTGGGATTGGTATTTCTCTTATACTTAATAACCGTGAGTTGTATTACAATCATATTTCCCTTTGCAGCTCCCAACTCTCTGCATTCCACCTTGTTATTCCCCCCTGTTGCATGTTGAATCGTGATACCGTGTAGTTTTACCATATTACATTACACAACATTTTCGTGGTCCGGTTCTTTCATATAACATAAGTAGTTATACTAGTATACGTCTACTATGCAGGGCTACACACGTTATGGGCCTAAAGTGGAGTCTCTGTATGGTCTGGTAATCAATGTATCCTCCTATCCGATATTCGGAGAATACAGACAAAAACGGCTTTTTTAACTGGACTAAATTAACAACATTTTGTAAGTTGAACATTGTTTACACATTGTAATGTATATGTTGTTCTCATGCAGTGCCATCGGTAGTTGGTGAAATAAAGTTGACACAACGCGCTCCATCATTCCTGAAATTTTCGTGGTCACCACCAGATGGCGACCTAACACGTTATCAGCTGGACATGTTCGCAACTGATGAAGACGTGATGCATACTATCAACGTAGACAAGTAAGTGTCACCACTATGGTGGACGAGAATGGTTATCGCTGCATCGACGATGCGTGATGGTATGTGCGATGACCCCTTTAGGCCCAATAATATCCATAGCATCGCGCATCGCCCCATCGCATCGCGCATGGTACTGCTCAACGCCCCTCACTTCAAACGATACATTTTGTTCATATCCGGATAACAAATATTGTTACAACCTTTCTATATCGCCATATACAAGCTTCGTGTTAAGAGATGTTATTAATTAAGTTCTATTGGTGATGTTCCGATTACAACAGATTAATTATTATATAGCAGCTGTATGTGGTCAACAACATTTGTTATAGTGGCGAACAATCTAAACTATATCTATTTCAAACACGCATTTGTTAAAATGCCACATTTTTATATGTTATGGGGATCTCCGTATATGCCAAGTATATACAACGCCTTTTCTATGTTCAGGAGATCTCTTCTGGAATGCACATTTAGAAACTTGCAGTCTGGCCGAGGTTACAACGTCACAATAACCGTGCTGTCAGGGAGTGTTAGCGGCTCGGGAGTATCACGTCTACTCTATACGAGTGAGTGGTGACGCGTGGAAGGACTTGATGCCATACCCATTGTATATAGACTGTTTTGTTGCATAGCCGTCACGTTATTAGCAGTTTATTCAACACAGTAAAATGAATAATATGAACGTATATTTATACATTTGGTATAAAAGCATGCTCATAAAAAAAAATAGATAAGCGAGCGCAGAATGAACAACTCCAAGCACGTCCCATATCACTAATTTATGCGGTGTCTAGCACCCTTACGGCTCGTCCGATCACAATGAGCTTACGCTTTCTGCTATTCCAACATGTACATAGTTTCCCAATAATCATCCTTGAAATAACCAATAAAAGGAAATACAACCGTGCCGTTTCCGGTGTTCTAGTCACTGGAGAATGGTATCGGGTCGTCTACACAGTTCACCTATCTACCGATTGAGACGCTACTTTCTGATTTCAATATGTAAGCTCCACTCACCTTTATACGGCGTGAAACTGACTTTCTCGAAGTCGACGTGACGTCACAATCACGTATATATACCAACCAACGCAAATAATGTGATTCTTAGCCACCGTTGGTTGGTATACGTTATTGTGACGTTATGCCGACACCGAGACCGCCGCCGCCAGAGCACGTCAGTTTCGCCGCTTAAAAGTGGGTGGAGCTTATAGCATGAAATCAAGAACTTGTGAAGTGCGCATGTCTGAATCCTGTGCAAATGTCAAGCATCACCGCCATCGGAAGACTTGTGTACTCAGTACACGCCGCCAACATTTTTTGAACCGCTTATTTATTTTGGTATCAGTAATAAATAACTCGTAAATGTTGGGTATATTTACCTCTCAAGAAACTTTTTTGTTTATATATATTTTCACCTTCACAATTATTGTTTTTTTTAACAAAATGATCATATTGTGTGTTCAGTTATGCGATACAACTGTGGTTCCATAGATCCGTTGCCACCATCTGACTTACAAGTAGCAAACACAACTACCGCTACTGTGACAATACGATGGAAGTACACCAACAACCACGCTTCACCCATTGTGAGATGGAAACTTGTGTACACGGAGACAGGCAAGGCCGAAAGCCACGAGAGCTCAACGTATGCAGTGGATGATAGAGTAATGACTATCTATAATTTGATGGCCGGAATGACATACGCCATCAGGGTGTACGCTGTTTCCGCTGGTGATATCTCAAGTCGCGCTACAGCATATCTGACTGCTACTATAGGTACGTTAAAGAGCATACCTGAATGTGTACGTGCGTCCGTGCGTGTGTGAATGTACATTGGCATAACTCTCAATCGAAATAGCATGCGATTAATGTTGATATAAATTTGATTAGAAACGTTTAATAAATGAAAATATGCCGTAAACAACAGATCTACGAGTGGTTTGTATCACTTCGCCGGACGTCCATTTTGAATTCATTTTGTATGATACTGTAGAAGAAGATGCTTTGAATAGATCCGATGACACAACTGAATTTAACTTGCTGCATCCGCAGCATGTTAATGACCATTAGTGGAAATATTTTACTTTCTTATGTACACGTCTCGCATTTATTCTGCGCCTCACCAGATCCGTTGCCACCAACGCGTCTTGAGATCATGAAAGTTATGACGACAACGTCCAGTGTTACGCTGAAGTGGACATATGACAAACGCAAGTCACATGTTGAAAAGTGGCGAGTTCAATACACAGTGAAGGGAGGTTCTGTTACCAAGTCCACGGACACAAGTTCTGCTGATATACTCCAGAAGACAATCGGAGGTCTGGCATCAGGAGAGAACTACACGATCTATGTATACAGTATGACACGAGGTGGCATTGTCAGTCAAGACTCGGTGACGCTGGATGTCACTGTCAGTAAGTGCTTTTTTATAATAGATTATTTACGTTCTTTTCACGTCACAGTTTTTTTCTTGGTATCTGGGTTCTCTTTGTTTTTTGTCATGCCACGTCTCACGTCAACTCCGACTTGTCATAAGATATGCATATATGTTAGTGCCCCCTTCACGAACAGTTGAAATGGCATATATTTATAATCATAATATTAATTTGCCAGTTGATATAATGTACGTAGCACAAACACTATTGCCCTTTCAGAACCAGAAATAACTATCGACTTACTAGAAGACAGTCGCACAGACACGCAGTCTGTGGTCGTGTTCTACACTGACGATACAGGCGATAGTCTGTTTGACCGCTATCTCTTCTCCATCGATGACAAAGACTCGACGACCGAGATCTACGAGAAAGATGATGAACGAATAGTGACGTTTGACTCCCTCGTTGCTGGCATCCTGTACACAGTTACTGCTCGCAGTGAGAGTGGAGACGTAAGAAGCCGAGGAATCACAACTCAGGTTCTCACAGGTGAGACGAAGCAACTTCAATACTTGCGAAATCGTAATTGTGATGTTTGGCATTCCTATAAAATACTGGACAACATACAATTATATATTACGTATTTGGTACAAATGTCCAAACATTTTTTCACTGTAATCCTGTTTGAATCTAATTAACCAATAAAGATATATTTTACATTATTTACTTTACTTTTCATAAATTTTCGATTACATACTATATCCATATCCAACTCCTTTCGAATTACTCCTTATGATATCATGCTCTCGTTTTAATGTTGCCTATTGGTTTGTTTATGTGTAAAACAATATGTGATGTAATCGTTTACTTTATTTTATATATATAGTTGTCATCTTATCTGTGAGTAGTATATCATGCCATGTGAATAACCAAAACAATATGGCGCTTTATAAATCAACAAACATTAAACTAAATAGGTTGGTTAACAAACATTTCATATTTTTTTATTGAAATCGGTAATATCTTAAGCATCTTTATATTTGTCAAAAATACATGCACGAAAAAACAAAACACAACTGATCCTATACTACGAATGATCCTATACTACAAATGATCCTATACTACAAATGATCCTACACTACAAATTATCCTATACTACAAATGATCCTATACTACAAATGATCATATACTACAAATGATCCTATACTACAAATGATCATATACTACAATTGCGCCTACTTACACATGTCACGGCGAATTATCTTTTGTTTTCGAGGAAACTGTTCCGTTGTTGGAACTATTGCTAATTCACATTTCAGCACGCTCCTTCTAATTTTATTGTTGCTAAATACACTGTGTGCTCTTGGTTCGCTTTTTGGCAATAATAATTGTGACAACGTTGACTCATTTGTGCCTTTTAGTTATATGATGACATGTCCTTGCAGTTCCTAGAGAACCAACTCTGACGTGTCTAGTGGAAGAGACCGCTATCACTATCTACCTCACTCAACACGTTGGTCTGGCGGACTCGTTCACACTAACATGCAACGACTGTACTGACACAAAGACACACGAAGTCCTCTCAAGTCAGCGATACACGGACTTGGTTCCTTACTCAACGTACACGTTCTCGGCAACCTCTTTAGCAGGCAGAGAGCTGGACGTTCGCAAGGAGAGCCAAGTCGCTGAAGTCAAATGCAACGCAAGCGTCGGACGTAAGTGTTTAATTCACTGCATATGATGTGTATTATTTAGCACTTTTTAAAATATATACCGTTTGATAGATATTATGCTAGAATTTCGGTTTTGTTATTTAGAAATGTAATTTAATTGTGGTATTTTAAAATACTACCTTTAAAGGTGTTTACGGAATTGTTTAGATTTAGTATTATGATTACTAACTTTCATTATTAAAATTACTCAAACGTTTGGTTATGAACTTGAAGTAATATTTTTTAGTCCTCGTCTTTTCAATGTTTTCGGTTTTAATACAACTCTAACATGAATAATTATAATTAGAAATTTTGAAATATTTATAAGCCGTGAATGTTTGATACGAATACAAATAAAACAATAGCCCCGTACTTGCGTGGAGCGCAGTAGTGCAATGACTACACTCTTGACCGAAGTAACCCGGGTTCGAATACTGAGCTGCGATATCAAACCTAGGGCAAGTTCATTCACTCTGTATGGCTTCAGTTCACTCATGTGTATGAATGAGTACTTAGCTAAATATGATAAACAATAGCGGATATTTGTGTACGGATAGACTTCGCGCATTAACTGCAGCGTGGCTGGATGCTTCCCGGAGAAGTCGAGATGGTGTTCAATTGAACAGGTCTGCCAGGGAGTAAAGTATAAAGCTCTGAGCAATCCTGAGGACTGGATACTGCGCTATATAAGAACTTCCCTTTACTTGTTACATTTAAATAAAAAAAATCACATATCCATGCCCAATACACAGCATCGATATGTGCACAAGCAGGAATCTCAATGAGTCAATACCATTAGACGTTGACAAATACATGCCGTCTTACATTATGGCGTATATATTAAGTAATATTAATTTTTTATTATGTTGTCGTTTTTATGCTTTGTTTTTACTCTCTATGATTATTCTATTGATTGTGTACAGCGCTTTTGAGCAGGCTTTTATGTATGAAAAGAGCGCTTTATAAGTGTGGTATAATAAATAATAATAATATAAATACTATAGTGTACCTCTCTCTAATACGTAGCGCCGTTTGCTGTCCGAAACGTCGAATTCGCCTACAAAGAACAAACGGGCCTCAGGCTGTCATGGACTGAACCAGCTGTGACAAACGGAATAATTCAGAAATATACCATAGCATACAATGGGTCAAATCAGGCAAGTTATAGCCACGTATGTGTTGCAAGTCAAATTTATACTGACACTTATGTAATAACAGTATAACAATATAAGCAGTAGTATCGTAGTATTGATGCCAAGGAAATGTCTAACGTATTTTGTTTTGAGTTGTCATCGTATGGCCGTTGTCTACAACCGCATACATGTCTGCGGTACCACTGATATTTTTAATAACTTGTGAAGTTATTAAATTATTCAGAAATATGCACGTAGGCATAAATATGACGATACAAATATGTAAGTAAGTTCGCCAAAACGGAGTAACACGTTTAAAATATATACACAAAAGAACAATACATTACTATTATAAATAACTGATATATTATCATCAAATTATTATTATTATATAATATGTTAGCATAGCGAATCCTTATTGAAATTATTGTTTTCCTAGAGCGAGCCAACACACGACGGAGGGAATATTACGATTCTCGTAGACGATCCCAATAAACACCACTTCACACAAAACATCACGGAGCTGAAGCCAGAATACTACTATTCGTTTGAGGTAAAATCATTGTGAGAAAGTCAAACAATCATTTCAAGCAAATCGGTATCATTCCCAAGAATGCGCCGCATTAACGACAATATATAATGTGCCATTCTGTACTAGTTCCTTCTAGACATATTGTATATATTTCACCCACACCGATCATGATGGGTTTTAGTTATAGTTATACTAAATAAAACATTGTGAACTGGGCATATCACAAAAAACGGGTCATACCGATGTACATGTAAATTATACTATTATTACTGGTATACGTTACATACCTGTGTGTGAACTCTCATTAACCAACTAGTCAACATCAACACCCAACGGCATGCCACGTTCCTACACTCTCCTGTCCACCCCAGTGTTTTCCCAAACAAATATCCCAAACATATTTTCGTAAAATCACTCGTTCTTTCGTTCTTTCGTTCTTTCGTTCATTTGTCCATTTAATCATGCTTCCTAATTTTCCCGGTTGGACGATCGGTATGAATTTTTTTCTCGTTTTTTTCAGATTCATGCTTTCAACCCGATGAAAGGACCAGCTTACCTGGCAAAGTTCTCCATGCGTAAGCATACATACATCTTTAAGTAAACAGTGTTATGTAACGGGTGTATGAACTTACCAAAATATATAAACTAAGTGCAGCGGTTATTAGCAGGACACCATCTTGATGATAAGTTCGTTCTTCTCGCTTACTATTTAATTCTTACAGGCGACGGCGAACATTGCTCCATCTGAAGATTCCATAAAGGCCAACAATGTCTATCTTTCTACGACGAGTAGAATCAAAACATATCGGATGCATGAAATAAATCACTCGAAATTACTATCTTTGTTTTCTATACAACATCAATTGTATACTAATTCATATTTCTTTAACATCTTAGTTTATTACATGGGGTTATATTCCAAAGCAACCGATGAGATAAACACGTGATGTTCATCTCAGTTCCTCGAATGTATCTTATTGTGATTACGTTTCAGCTCCAGTATCAGTCAGGCCACAAACTGAACCCACAGGTAACACTTTACATTCCTTGAATGGATTGATGATCCTTTTTCTCGGTTATTAATATTAGAGTCTGAAGTCACGTGTGTGTCATGTGTCATGTGACACAAGCTGGAGCAGCACTGATAAATGATGCAGAAGAAGAAATAGTTGCCGTCAGTGACCCACCCGGCGGCACCTCCATTTAAATTATTTTCTTCCGGACTGTCGTTTCGGCGGTAACTGGATACTTCGGCAGCGTTACCCACACACCTCTGTTAAGTAGCGGTCAGTGGCGTTAACCCTAATCCCCAAACTCCCCTCCTGGTCCCGACGCCTAGGTATATCAACATAATAATTAATTATCACAATGAGTAGGCAATGGGAAATACGCACACGCATGCACACACACACACACACACACACACACACACACGCACACACGCACACACACACACACGCACACACGCGCACACGCGCACAAGCGCAAACACGCACACATGTACACACGCACACGCGCACACACACATACTCACACCACATACACACAACATAAACACCACACATACGCCACACACTTACGCACACACCCACACAAACACACGCACAAACACGAACACACACACACCACATACACACGCACGCCGTAGGCACGTAAGCACACACACACACACACACACACACACACACACACACACACACACACACACACACACACACACACACACACTCAGCTAAGAGATATTAGAATATTGCGCCGTGGTGATCACGTGATCGATCTTGTGCTCTATTTATGTACATGCTTTAACTGTTATACACTATTTTTAATTAGTAATAATGTACACTAGTTATGCCCGTGTACACTAGTTATGCCCGTGCTTTCTAAAAGAAACGCCCTGATAAATGAAAGCGCGACAGTCTAAGCATTTCTCTTAGATACGCGGTTGCGCAGAAACGTCAACCGGATAAAATGTAACGCCCGGATAAATGTAAGCGCGACACCGATCAAGATTCACAGAGGGAAAAGTGCACTGAACAGATATGTCAGCCAGGACCTCTCATCTGTCCTGCTTCAGCTTATGTCACATGACCTATGTCATGTGACACACCCGAAACTGGATGCGGCAGAATATGCCGGACGCATATCAATTGTCTTGAGAGGTAATTATGTATATAGTAAAATTCATATGTTATACTAAATATTTAGTCATGGTGCAGTCTTCATACGTTCACCCTCGACACAATGTAGGTAATTATATTTATGTCTTAGCATGTACATCAACAGTTCCTTTTGCCATTGTCCTACTTCTACGAATGTTATTATCACACTAGTGTATATTGCTTGTGTTGTTGTTTAGAATCGCCTTCCACGTTTCTGGCGGCTATTGATCAGACTGCAATTATTGTCGCTGCCGTCATTCTGACATCAGTCGTTGTAATTGTTATTTCTGTGGCAATATGGCTGAAGAGGCGAGGTTGTTTCGGCAATACATCACGCGATGACGAAGAACACCCTGATACTCTTGGATCCTCGAAGTCAGGGTAATTGTGACATGTTGCCAATGAGTGCACACGCGATCATGTTTGTGTGTGTGTGCGTTTGTGTTTGTGTATGTGTGTGTGTGTGTGAGCGCGTGTACATGTATGTGCCAGTATGGTACATATGTATGCGAATATGTGCAAATGTGTGTGTAGTAAATGTGTATATGGGTACGTGTATGTGCGTATTTATTCACGCATGTCTGTGTGTGTTTGCCATGCGTGTGTCCATGTGTCCGTGTGTCCGTGTGTCCGTGTGTCCGTGTGTGTGTATGTGTGTATATAGGCGCACGTGCGTGTGTATGTGTGCATATGCATGCACGAGGCCATATTGTGTAAATGCGAGTCCCTTAGCGAACATTGATTAACATGACGTTTCTTGGTTGCATCCATTGTCATACATTACCAAAGCGTTTTCGTTTACACGTTCATTTGACATACAGAAACAAGTGGTGCAATCTGACAGACTTCGCGGAACGCTGGAATGGAATGAGTGCGGACTCATTCGCTGAAGAGCTTCAAGTGAGTTAAACGTCCTTCAAATATACATGTTAAAACAAAAGTTTTTTACATACTCTGTTCCGTTAACTGACTACAAGTGTTTCATGGAATGATGAAATAGTGATGTCCTTCCACGGATACCTGGGTACATTACAGAGTCTCCAGTCAATAGGATGTGATCAGACAACGACTGTCGCTCAGCTGGAAGTCAACAAATCCAAGAATCGCTTCACAGATGTCTTGCCCTATGACGACACCCGAATCAAGTTGATGACAGCGGAGAGCCAGGAAGGATCTGACTACATCAATGGCAGTTGGGTGCCGGTGGGTTGACCTGGTTACGCATATAAGACCAGAATTTATAGCATATGAATTATGCATATTACAAAATAACATTGACGCTTATTACGACAGCGAAACGATTTACTAAATACATAGATGATATACGGTGTGTCATAAAAGACAAACTAATGTATACAGGTAAATAATAATTAAGGTACGTGAACTTTCAAACATATTTTAGCGGTATTGTGCAATAGTCATGTGTTTGTTTTATGATAGGGATTCAACACTGACAGAGAGTACGCCGTAGTACAAGGCCCTCTATCGTCAACCCAAGCTGATTTCTGGAAAGTGGTCTGGGAGCAGAATGCCCAAGCTATCGTAATGTTGACCAAGTGTGCAGAAAACGGAAGGGTAGGTTACTTGAGCAAATGTTAAAGGAAAACGAATGGTATTTGTTTGGCTTGTGCATCTATATAAACAGTTCATGAAATGAAAACTAGCAACTAGAATCAAGGATATTATGCCAACAGTTTATTGTAATAAACGTGGGGAAGATAAATAGTTTAAATTGCGGACTAGCGTACTGACAACAATACTCTAATTTGTGTAGCTCGGTTCACTGTCCTATATATCTTGGCTAATCTGTTGTGTTTTTAACTATATTTTCTCAGCTGATTATATTAGGCCATCTCCTGATATGTACGTAAGTAAGTAATATGTAGGTTTTTAAATATGTAAGTTGGTTTTATGTATAATAGTGTTATGCTTATATTGACAGTTGGTACGCCTACAGTATTTCCATTAATGAAAAACAATGCTCATTCCTGATTGTGCTTTGTTCTGCTGTAACTGGTAAAAACGTTAACTCCGCATTGTGCAATGGAAGCATTTTAACCACAGGGATCAGTACTGGGACCTATATTATTCTTAATATATATCAACGATTTGGACGATGATATAACAAGCAAGGTGGTGAAATTTGCGGATGATACCAAATTCTTTACAAGGATTGAACGTGATGAAGATAGACAGCATTTACAAGATGATATTGACAGATTGATAAAATGGTCTGAGAAATGGCAAATGTTGTTCAATTTTGGGAAATGTAAATGCCTCCACACAGGACATGGGAACGAAGACGTACAATGTACAATGGGAGGTTCTGTACTAAGTACTACTATAACACTAAATAACTTAGGGTTAACCATTAATGCTGATATGAAGGTTTCAGAGCAGTGCGGAATTGCAGCTTCAAAGGGAAAACAAATCTTTGGATTAATTAAGCGAAACATAACGTATAATAAAAAAAGAGTTAATAATACCGCTGTACAACACAATAGTTAGGCCGCATTTGGAATATTGTATTCAAGCGTGGATGCCTTGTCGCATATGCTAGAAAGAGTGCAGAGGAGAGCAACTAAAATGATACCAAAACTGAGGAATATTAGTTACGAAATACGCTATGGTTTAACAACACTAGAGACTTGGAGATTGAGAGAGAAGAAGTGTTTAAAAATTGAATGGTTATGAAAATATTGATAGAAATATTTTTGTCTCAGTTAAGAAAGATAGAAGGACCAGAGGACATGAAGTTACATTAGTAAAGGAGCAGTGTAGATTAGATATAAGAAAGTTCTCATTCTCACAAAGGACTGTAAATGATTAGAACAGATTATTTCCTGATTGTGTGGGTGCTAGTAGCGTGAATATGTTTAAAAATAAAATCGACACACCTTAAAAGGGCGGGATACACGTAGATAAAAAGTACTGGACTCTCGATAAGCCAAGAGGCTTCCTTGTCCACCTGCCATCTAGAGTTAATTTTCTGGATGGTAATCTTGTTAAATCTTGTTAAACAGTTGTTATTAGTGTAAATCAGCTTCTGACTTGAAGTGAATACGAGAAACCAGTATATGAGCTAGCATGTTCATAAACATTATACATGTCAGAAAACGAACATTCGACGCGACGAGCGTTGAAGGTAATACATGTTATACCTTGCTGTAGGCGATATGTGGTCGGTACTGGCCAGAAACCACCGAACCGATGTACTACGGATACCTGAAAGTGCAGGTCCTTGAAATAACAGCCTCTGACGACTGGATTGTATCTAGGCTCATGCTTGTAAAGGTAAATTGTTTGTGGGTGATTGCTCTTCTCTATACAGTATTGAATCATATTTCATTGAGAGCGTTTGGCTAATAATGAAATCAGTGTTAACACTATGAAACTACTGAGCATTTCATAGTACAGAAGGGTTACATATAATACCATATCTAGCTCAGATACATATCTTTATTCAAATGTGTTCTCTCTTTGAGAATTACGCTTTTGCAAATATTGTTGTAATTTATAAACCTCAAAGCGTTACGTTTTTTCAGGGGAAACAAGGCCGGACAATGACGCACTTCCACTACCTTGCCTGGCCGGAAATGGGAGTTCCAGATAAGACAATGTCTCTCTTGGCTTTTGTGCGTCTGGTGCGCCGCAGCGTCGACTCGCAGAAAGGGCCACTTGTTGTGCATTGCAGGTAAGACAAGACGTAGCATTCTACATAGAGCAAAGAGGGTTGTGTTCGAAGCAAAGTATTATGTTCGGGCGAAAGCAATATACTAATTATTGTACACATAATTGTTCCTTGAAATAGGATATATTCAATCAATATATTCAACATTGCGTTTTGGTGATACATACATATGTTGGACTGACACTCTCGTACCCACACGGGCACGCACGCAGACACACACACACACACACACACACACACACACACACACGCAAATACATAAATACACTCACTCACATACAGACACACACGCGCACACACGCACCACACACAGACTCACACGCATGTGCACACACACACACACACACACACACACACACACACACACACACACACACACACACACGCACACACACACACACACTCGCACACAAACACTCTGGTGCAAGCTTGCACTCACGCACGCACGCGCACATGCACGCGGTGGTGATACTATTGTATGTGTGTGTGTGTGTGTGTGTGTGTGTGTGTGTGTGTGTGCGTGTGCGTGTGTGTGCGTGTGCGTGTGCGTGTGCGTGGGTGGGTGGACATCTACAACACAGTGCACGAGATGCTGCAGCATCGCCGCTACCTGGTGCAGACAGAGGTAGGACGCTACGCTGCTTTCTACACTATGGCAATGGCGTTGTTATTAATTAAAATGTACAACGTCGATACGTACATATTTCATTTC
>CM034539.1:55802712-55875212 GCA_020002185.1 Paraescarpia echinospica | reverse complement strand
TTATGTATTATATAACGTGCTTCTACTATCACTTTAACAGTTGTAGGGGTATATGGACCGATATATGTATCACTATATTTATTTGTGGCTGAAATAAAGCATTGAATTGAATTGAAAATAAGGCTTTTATTAAATTCCATTATATCATGTTCTCTCGTACACTGTACTTAACGTTTTAGGAAATAAAATAATCCAGACATTACATTGTACATGTACTTGATATCCACAACACAGCTGTTTAATGTTGTTGTTCTCCTCGTCGTCCCTGTCTTCAGGGGTGAGGTTGGATTGGATACATCGACATATTCTTTTCTTTCTCTTCTTCCTAATTGCTCTTGCCCTACTTTCTCTACCACCTTCCTCCAATCTCCTCGGTCTTTTGCTCTTTTTCTCCATTCCCCTTTCCATTCCTTCATGTCTCTCTTCACGCAATCCTACCACCGCAGTCTCAGTCGCCCTCGTCTTCTTCCCCCCACTCTCCGGGCATCTGCTTTCTTTGCCATCCGTTCTTCTCCCATTCACTCCACATGTCCTGCCCAGTTCAACCAACTTCTCACCAACTTCTTCTTGACATTTTCTTTCACAACAACATCTTCCCTCAGCTCTTCCACTCTTCGCTCATCTATTCTCTTTAGCAGGCCCGTGACCACCTTTTTTTTTTACCAATTCAGACTCCAGGGAGGCGCCACACGTTCATGTGGGGGTTATATTTTTTCACAATGCAGAGGGTGCCACATGTTCACGAGGGAGCTCATAATGCAGAAGGTGACATTTCTAACTTGAAGAACAATGAAGTGGGTGTGAAATTGGTGGACCATGTGGTTTCGACTTATATTCTTTCATCTTATATACATACACCACATTTTAGCATCCCCAGCAGGCTTATAACGAGGTCGTTTTGGGGGTGCGTTTTTCAAACAAAGTGGTACTCATGTGGTCTGTGGAGATTGGTCCCATTTTGTTGCCTGATTAAGCCTAACTTACACCTAATTGTATTCATAAAAGCCAACACGCAGTGATAGTATGTTGTTAATATATAACTGAATTATTTACTAGAAACCCTTCGCCGTGTGTGCAATTGTCTTAAATATGTTCATATTAATATAATAAACGAGGCACCGAGGAGTGTAGGTGTGTTCAAGTTATTTTTCAGAATAAACAGTTAAAGTGTGTCATTTACAATCTGGTTTTCACTCAATTAATACATTATATATATCTGATCTGATGTGCAAAAGTTCCATATTTTATCATAAACATAATTAAGTTAGTAAATTAACAAACCTTTATAAAGCATGCCCGGTAAATAGACGATTAGAAAAAATATTGTCCTCTTGTGGAATTTGAATTAAATTCTAGGTGTCAAACAGTCAAGTACCATATCCTGTACACCACACTGACTCCAGGAAACACAAACTGTTTTACAACTTTACGGAACACAAAATGGACATAATAATTGATAATAAAGACCCTTCACACATTATTGCCTCCTCATCAACGATAAGGCTCTCATTTCTGAGATCTACAAACATGCAACTAGCAACCACAGTATTTCGGCAACCATACAGCCACACAATTACACGATTTCTCGTCAGCACGCTCACTTTAAAATAGGTGAAGCTAAACTTTATTTGTATTGGTTAAATACAATTATTCGTCAAAATTCGTGTTCCAACTCAATAGTTGAAAATTATGATTTGTGTTAAGCCGGATGAGTTTGTCTACCGGGTTTGCAGCTTGTAAGAAATACATTCGCTACACATCTTAAGTTGTTGATTGTTGAGAATAACCTCTTTGACAGTCGGTAGTTACCTTAATCAGCATACTAAAAATAAAAAGCCGCACCTTTCGTTCACTTTTTAACAGAGTTCTGGTGAGAAATAATGTACTATTTTATATGGCTTAATTTATGTGCTCATAATAACTGTTAAATCATCGTCACCCCGTTCATTCACCAGTATTTTGTCTGTCACCTCTGAGTGACTACAATTAGGACTCGTGATGTTACGTTTGGTGTAAAACTGGCTTCTTGTGTATTTGTTACCCCATACGTTTTCATAACAGGAGACCCTGGTATAGTGTGAAGTCCTTCTGCATGGATAATTGGATGCAATGGTCCTTTGACGCACATTCTTCTAGTGACTGCCTTTTTCACAGATGGCATTGGGGACAGACCCCTCAGCCACATTCAGTGATGATTAATAGATAACGGTTCTCCCTTTATCATCTGCACAAATCAGGCTTTCTTGGCATTCCTTGTAATGCTTGAACACTATCCAGCAGTTTTAGGAGGGGGGGGGGTTTAACGCTTTTGAGAAACATGGAATACAATTAATGGTTAACATTTTAAAGATGCAATTTTTGGGGGGTTCACATTTAGGAGAAAGTGGGGTTCACAAAAAGGGGGTTCACGCGAACCCCGTGAACCCCCTTGCTATGGGCCTGTTTACCCCATGTAATTATCCTGACCCAGTGGTTTTCGCACACTTGTACCCTCTCCTGTTGTTTTTCTGCACTGCTGTAGTTTCTAGGCCATACAGGTAGGCTGGTGTCACATATGTGCATAGTACCGTTCCCTTGAGTTTTTGTGTGACATGTGCCTGTCTCCCATTACACCTTGTACTTTCCTCCATGCATTCGCCCCTGCTTGTATTGTCCTGCGAATTTCTGTCTCTGAAGAGTCATCCCCCCATACTGCTCCGCCCAGGTATACAAAACTGTCTCTTTGTTTAAGTGTCATCCCCTCCAGGTGTAACTCCAGCTACCGTTATGCATTACATTGCTATTAAAATCACATGTACCTGAGCAATTCCCCAATTCCCGTGATGCTTTAGTCCCCATATTCAGCATTAGGGTCACCTCGCTACTAAGGTCACGTTTGCCTAGTCTCGTGCGTGACTCTCATACCGAGGTTCCACTCTATTGTGGGTTAGCGCATACAATAGCGACTATTTATGTAATTATTTTTCTGTTTTCCTTTTCTTTATAACCGGTGTTAAGTTGTTTAGTTAACCAAATCTGAACATGTACCATTCACTCTACTGTACGCCTAATAATGTTAACTTGTGTCATATTTTGACACCAAATGCTTTCGTAACAAAACAGTTAATAAATGTAACACGAACTCAGAGAACTGTTTTATTTTTAGTTTAGCTGTTAAGGTAATCAGGTTGCAATCCAACCCAGGAAATCTTGCTTTGGTTCCGTCAGGCTGTATGCGCGAACGTATTAGAACAGGGATGTTCACACAATTCATAATGCATCACTTTGTTTTATTAAGCAAATGTGTGTAATATATGTAGCTACGAGTACAACATCACTACATGGTTTATTTTATACTACATTTTAACTATTTATTTAGTTAACTTACTTACTGATTGATTTTAAAGCAGCATATACTTTAATTTTAGAGAGTTAAGTCTAGTCAAAATGTATTTGTATAAGTTATTTATGTACACATTTTTAATTTCGCATTTGATTCTTATTGTATTATTTTGTTGCGTTATAAAAACGATGTATAAAACAATTATTGTTTTGTAGCGATAAAATGTTAATAATGTTGTATTTTAAGCGCTTTTGGTTTAAACCAGGAGACATGGCGCTGTACAAATAAAATGTATGTCACAAAGTAGTTTGAGTAGAATTGGTCTGGCTCAACATTAAAGGGTTAATAAATAAACTAGGCAGTGAGTCCATGGTGTGGTGCTGCCATCCCTCGGGTGCTGGAATACAAAATGTTACATTTGGGCCATCTTGCGACTAAAGCGCATGTGATATTATCGGCTGGCTAACAAATCCTATTTGATAAATTATTATGCTAATTTTTTGACTAGGAACGTCAAATTTAGTATGAGTAGAACGGGTTTAACCTACTCTAAACGTGCATTCGTTAGTAGGCCTACGGAGCGACCGTAGTATTCAAGAAAGACGGGTGAGTGTTGTATTAGTGGTGATGTCTTATTAGTTATCATGAGTTTTGTTAACTATTAATACACTTGCACACAGAAGAGGTAATGATTCATTATGGTAGAATAATTATTGACACGCACACGCGTACGCACCCGCGCGCGCATGTATCGCACGCACACATCCAAAGTACTTTTATTCAATTCAATATTATTTTAGTGTTTGTGTATGTGCGTACGTGCACGTGTGTGTTTGCGTGCGTGCGTGCGTTCGTGCGTGTATGCGTGCGTGCGTGTGTGTGTGTGAGCAATAATATACATATATATATATATATATATATATATATATACACACACACACACATATATATACACATACATGTGTGTGTGTGTGTGTGTGTGTGTGTGTGTGTGTGTGTGTGTGTGTGTGTGTGTGTGTGTGTGTGTGTGCGTGCGTGTGTGTGTGTGTGTGACACTTGGTTATCAAACGACACGAATATATACACAAGTATATTAACTGAGGTTTCAGTAAAAACCTGACAAGTGTAATGTTAGTTAAACGGAAGAAATTACCAATATACACTTTTGTTCTATCTAAATAAATCCAACTATACAGCGACATCTTAAAATGTAAATAACCTCTTTAAACCATATATATTCGGTATGAAATTTCTGCAGTATTATTCTGTTAACAATTGCCGTATATACTGCAATTTATAGCATGACATACTCAGAAATAACAAAATGTACATTTATGGATGTTTGTGTATATCATAGAAGCCGAAATAGAGCCTGCCTACAACTTAATCTCTCTTCAATTAACGAATCAAAAACTCGTTACTTACGCCAAATTTGACTTCCGTTGTTGTCGTTTATCATCAGAAAACTTAAATAATTCTAAGTACGTTTTGCACCGTGTATTTTGATGTAAGCATACTAGAATGCATATTTGATCTGTTAAAACAATGTTAAACAGTGAGGATGGGAAGCAACGTTTCCGTTCCAAGAACTGGACAGACCTATTCGTTTGCTTGTGCATCCACATATCCGTCAGTTTTGCATGCATCGAGCTGAAATTGTATATGTGATCTACCTGGCCCATTGAGATGGTTAGTAGATTTAGACATTTTCGAAATTCGTCCGTGGGGGTGCAGAACTTGGGGACTCAATATTTGCTCAAAATGCTGTACGTGGAGTTCCAGCCGCGGAATCTAATGTTTTTCTATATCACCAAAAAGATAACTATGCCATCTATAAATATGTCGTTGGATATACGCAAAAATGTTGAATTGTTTTTAAGTTATTAACGTTTAAAAATCTTCAGCGCCATGCACCAGGCCTACCTGTTGTTGGTTACATCCGCACGCATACAAGTAACGCCCGCTTTCGCATTTCATATATTCCCTACAGATGGAGCTGTGTCGAATCCGTCAAGATAGTGTATTGTAAAACGTGAGTGTCAAAAGTTATATTGAATAACTAGGAATACGACATATCTATATTATAAAAAGTTCGTTCTCTCTTTGTTTGTGCACCAACATCTCCGTTAGTTTTACATGTGTTGGGCTGATATTTCAACCCAGCATCCGCTGTTGCTGGTTACGTCAGTTAGACGGGTGAGCAAGTGAGATTGACAATTCTAGCAACAAGTTGTCCTAATAACTAGGCCAGTGACCAGTTACCATTTATTATTAATAATATGTATACATATATATATATACATGTATATATATATATATATATATACATATATATATATATATATACTGTTGCATACTTATCATAGGTGATTGTAAATATGTTTGTTAATAGAAACATGGACACCGTCCACCAAGAGGCTTTGCGTTGCACGTACAAATTTTAAGCTTCTAAACTAGAATGATTATCTACAAACCCTGGAAAACAGTCAGAAATATATTGGCATGTTCCAACCACCATTCACTGGGATTTCTCCAAATGCAAGTAGAGAGTAGCGATTGGCTAGCCTTGATTGACCTTGGAGCTCCAGCAAACAGGCTTATCAATCACACACCCACATACATGAAATTCTGTATTGTTCGAAGTCACTTGGGCCTGTACTGTGTCAGCGGTTACACCGATTTGTTGATAGGGTTGTGTCAGTGCTGACGTTTAAATGGCAAAAAAAATTACTTAATAGATTGCTACAAGGCACCATGCTCCAGTTCCTCATATAACATCCGTGCCCCACCCCCTCAAGTACAGTTACGAAATCACACTAAAGAACGTAGAGACACGTTAAATATTTTACTAAGCATAATGATATTATATTCTTCTTTCAACAACATTGATGCTGTTACTGTAATTAGGTCTTAAAATAGATAATTTAGTTGTGTATTTTAAGAAGAAAAACTGTTTTACCAGTTGGCCCAGAATCCACAGCTATTCACAATGTTTGAACTGTAGGCCTAGTTTGAGATTTTGTTGCGAACTGTGTACATTACATAATTGGTTGAATGTCGCGTGATTCAGACGCCGTGCTTGTTTACGGCAACTACGAAGACGCATAATACCCTCGCTGGCGTAGAAATAGAGTTTGCTTTGTTGCCGCTGAAAAGAACTTAGACCATATTCAGACCTTTTCACCGACAACGTTTCAGACTGAGATAAGCATCGTACACAATCAATAGAACGCTTATGAATCACACGCAACCGGTGTTAGTTGGCGCCATGTCGGTCTGGCGTAGCAAAACTTGTAGACGCGGTAGATAAACAAAATAGTAGGGTGTCTAAGGGATAGTATCGTTATTTGCCGGATAAAAGCATGGCAATTTGACCATATTATGTACAATTTCACGACGAATCAGATTAGAGGAGGCTCCACGTCATATGTTGTGTCCTTAATTTCAAGGTCAAATGTTACTGAACGTGAAATATAACTTTTTAAATACCATATCTGTTTTTGTACATATATGTACGAATGTATATATGCATACATGTTAAGTTTCAGAAACGCCAATCCAGGAGATTTATACGTAAATCAGAGGGTCTCGAAAAATCGGGCATTTATACGTAAATCAGAGGGTCTCAGAAAATCGGGCATTTATACGTAAATCGGAGAATCATGGAAAATCAGGCATTTATACAGAAATGCCAATGCATGAGATATATGCATAAATTGGATGGTCTTGTAATATCAGGACATTTTGTGTAAATTGGGGGTCTCAGGGTATTATGGAATTGTGTATAAATCTGAGTATTTCATGTTATGAAAATGGTCAGCTTTATTTCCAAATGCATTGCACATGTGCTCTTACATCAATGGCACATGTTAATATGTATTTAATGTGTTACATTAAATACATTATATGTGGACATAAAATAATTAAAATAATTGTATGTAAACTATAATGTACGTGGCTTTATAGGTATGGTAGAAAGAAGAACAAGTTTATTAATTTGATGTTCTAGGCATATGTGTTCATACAGTAATATTATATTTGTATGGTGCAAAGAACCTTGCGTATAGGCAGTAAATACATATTCTTTTATTACAAATATTTTATTACATTATTACAAACAGATACTATATTCACAAGTATAAGAACCAGAACTTAGCATTGTATTTTCTTCAAAGTTTGTTACCATGGCCTGGGTGACGGAGGTATGCGTGATGAATTTACTATTTGTGACCTTTGGCCTTGCTGGTGGAGCATTTGATGTTATAAAATACATATTTTCATTTAAATGTGTTCCAGTTCTAACAGTTACATATATACATGGATTAAATAAAACGTGCACATAGTGTAGATGGATCGACTGACATTATTTGAGTATAGATTACATTTCGTTCTACAAGATCGGCAAGCTGACGGGGGCGTGATAATATGGAACCCGCGGCCGCAAGCGCGGTTCACTGTGCTCGTCTAAAGCTTATATGCAATATCAGCCACAGGCAAGACCCAAGAAGATCATAGTTATTGTTGTCTAGTCAACGCAAGGCATGATTTAAATAACCCCTTTTCGCTTTGTTGTCCGAGCGGCCTTGGTCCAACGACAACGTTCCCTATTCATGAGATTTAGCTCGGTGTCTGACCAATTGCAATTAACTCACAGACACTGGCACTGGTATTGACCACTTTCTGTTGACCCAGAAAAACATACTTTAGTCAGCCGGAAATAAAACCCAATTAGGCCATGCCGAGTTCGGAAAATAAGATACAAAAAATTTTTTTGGTTTAACTGAAAATCCAGGAGATTTGTTTTCCTTTCCAGGAGATCGGGGGATTTGATGGATTTCCAGGAGTCCCACGGCGAATGCAGGATACTTAACATGTGTGATATATGTAATTACGTACGTGCGGTGGAGCGCAGTAGCGCAGCGGTAAGAGCTCCGTTCACTCGACTGAAAGAACGCGGGTTCGAATCATGTGCGGCTGTGTCGAACCTTGGGCAAGTTCGTTTACTCTACATCGTTTCAGTTCACTCAGCTGTATGAATGAGTACCTAGCTATAGACATTGGTGGATATTTGTGTACGAATATTATTCGCGCATTAATTGCAGCGTGGCTGAATGCTTCCAGAGAAGTCGAGATGGTGTTCGATTGAACAGGTCTGCCAGGGAGTAAAGTGTAAAGCGTTTTGAACAGTCCTGGGGATTGGATACTGCGCTATATAAGAACTTCATGTATGTATGCATGAATAATGGCATGGATAATGTGTTCATGACCTTGAATGTCAAATTGTTTTGACCAAAACATCACTGTTTTTGTTTATATGAATATATACGTGTATTTATGCATGCGTGTATATGTGTAAGTATGTATATATGTGTGTGTATATATGTGTATATATATATATATGTTATTTACCCTAAATGTCAAAGTATGTGTTTATATATACATATATATATATATATATATATGTATATATAAACACATACATTCATACATAAATACAACGATGTGTTTTAATACACACACACACACACACACACACACACACACACACACACACACACACACACACACACACACACACACACACACACACACACACACACACACACACACACACACACACACACACACATTTCTGCGGGTGTGCGTGGCTTTACTATATTAGTAAATATATATGTACGTATTGTTTTTTACATTTTTATTTCCTCGTCCAATCCTACAATAATCACTTGTCACTTCTCGACACGGGAACACGTGCAAAGGTCCGTGCACGGCAGGCCAGCTAATCACTTGTCACTTCTCGACACAGGAACACATGCAAAGGTTCGTGCACGGCGGGCCAGCTTTAGAGCTCGTGCAGTGCTCTGCACAAGGCTTTCCGCTTTTGTATCGATACCGCAAAAGCACCCGGCATGCCTTGGTAGCCCCAGGAAGCGTTGGCCAAAGAGGAGACCATCTCCCATCCTCGAACGTCCATCTAAAATGTTTTTGGGACGGCACATCCGACCGAGCCACACAACTCAACGACCATATGCTTGCCTGGTAGATTCTGCACCTGACGTGTTGCAGCAATGTTGGTAGCAGACGATAGAAGGCGCAGTTTTTCTTCGTGAAAAGTTCTCGTCTTGCCTCGTTCACATACGTTGCTGCACTTGAGTGGTAATACATTGTGATGACGAACTTCTCCATCAACTTAAATTCTGGACTAGCCACGTATATCTTGGCAAACGGTGACCTCGCTATGGTTGCAAATGCCTCTGTCACACCAAGAACTTCAAACCCAGCCTTCCAAGCCGACCCCACACCGTGGAACGCTGAAACTACATCACAGCCAGTCATGGCATGGAACATATGGTATCCCTTAGCCTTCCGCTCTTCAAGGCTGTCAGAAACGGTGCTGACGTGTATGCTTCTGAAGTTTCGCCGTCTTCCGAATGCCACACACACTTGGAAGTTACCGACGGTCGTTGTCATACAGGAGAACAATCCAACTAAGATGACGACAATATCCGTGTCTACGGGGCGCACCACGACTGTCTTCGCCCCTTGCTGAAGAGCGGGTAGTGAGTGGTACACTACATGTGTGTCTGCCTCCCCGTGGAAACGCAATTCATCCGTGACTGTCCCATGAGGAACTACACTGTCACCAGCTGTCACGCACACCACCTTGTCTTCTGGCCATTGTTCCGTCTGGAGAAACTTTAAAAGATAGTTCTTTGTTTTTAGTCCCGCGGGAAATCTGTCCATTTCATTGGAATCTTGGCTTGTCTTGTATCTCAAGTCTTCCACTGTGTCCGCGCTTCTCCGTGGCTGTTAGCTCCAAGCTAGTATCGACATATTTGTCCCATATAATGTCCAACCTCGATGTCGATTCAAGATCCCTCTTGTTGAATGGCATGGACACTTGTTCGGCGTATTCATGGAACGTTGCGCAGCCGGTGGCGGTCAACATGTGAGTTAGGGACAGGTCCATCAAAAACCTTTGCGTGTACAAACAGAGGAGCCTCGGCTTGGACGGGAACATCAAGACAAGAGAGCAGGTCCGACTCTGTACCAAACCTCAGTTCCACAAATTGTGATAGAGAGGGCGTGAAAGGTTAGTTCTCCTGCACAAAAACACAGCGTGGTCGCCATCGCGGACTTGGTTTGCAATGTACAACTTGCCAAACAGTGATGCGTCTGACATGATGTTCGACAGCTGCGTTCATTTCTTCTTCTCCAGCTTTTCTTTGCGTCGGTTTTGTCACGGCAGATTTTTCGTTTTGAGCGTCTAGTGTGTCGGATTTGGATTTCTCAGAGGACACCATATTTTTTTCTGCAGAGAGATGCATCCTCTATTCGTCTTCTAAACGAATGATCTGCCTCCATCCTTCCCACTCTCTCCAATGCCTGTCTGGCCGCTTGAGAATATGGGTTCATGTGTGTGTGTGTGTGTGTGTGTGCGCGCGCGCGCGCGCGTGCGTGATTATACTGGTAATTGCACTGTATTCCACCTAGTTAAATAACACCTGTGACGATGAACTTGTTCCTGTACTAATGGCTGTGATATGTAAGTGTAAATTATGTTTTCTAACAACTGGCTGATTGTTCTGTGCTATTTTATTTTAATCATATGTAATTCATTGAATCAGTGTTCTCAGTTACACATGTGTACTTATTTATTTATTTATTTATTTATTGCGTTCTTAAATAGCGAACAACACAAGAGAGTTTCCCCATGAGGGAAAATAAAGGTAAACATTATTAATTATTAAACATTATTAATTATTATTATTATTACGACTGCAAAATCACGATAACAAATCAAGAACACCAAAGTACACGTTACTCTCAGAGGTCTTTGTCACCCATTGATAAGGGTGATACATACATGCGATACGTCATGTTCCAACTAGCCATTTATTTAACTGTTCAATGGCACATTAAAATAGCGACACATTTTACACGGTAAAATAAAGAGTGGCGCCATCTACATGCATACTTGCGCAAATATTTGTTATGATTATAAATGACAGCAATATACTGTACATGGTGTTATCGTTACGTTTTGTTATCATTGTGAATTCTTTGTCTATATTATAAAACAGTTCGTTCTCTGTTTGTTATGCAGACACATCTCTGTTAGTTTTGCATGTGTCGGGCTGAAATGTTCCATGTGATCTACGGGCCAATTGAGATGGTTCGTAAATTTAGACATTTTCGAAATTCGTCCGGGGAGGTGCAGAACTTAGGGGCTCAATATTTCAAAAGGTTGTACGTGGAGTTCCAGCCGCGGAATTTAAGGTTCCTCTATATCATAGTAAACATAATTATGCCATCTTCAAATGTATGTAAAAATGTTGAATAGTTAGTTTATTGACGTTTGAAAATCCTCAGCGCTTAACATGCACCAGGTCTAACAGTCGTTGGTCACGTCCACAAGCTTACAAGTAGCGCCCTCTTTCTCATTTCAAATCAAGTTAGTGTATTATAGCGAGTGCCAAAACTTATATATTAGATAACCAGGACTACGACATATAAATATTATAAAACAGTTCGTTCTCTTTTTTGTGCACCCACATCTCCGTTAGTTTTGCATGTATACAAAACTGCACAAAGATCTAGACGCGATGGAGCAGTACAGTAGACGAAACTGCCTAATCGTCCACGGTGTGCCGGACACTGCCGACCCAGAATCTGCAGTTCTCGACATATTCATAAACAAGCTCTGCGTTCCGATTGGACATGAGACCAATCACTGGCTCGGGACATCCGCCAACTCATCAACTTCGAGACCACGAGCCGTTATCGTGAAATTCACAACCTACCAAGCACGCCAGAAAGTGTTCTCAATGAAACGGTGACTGAAAGGTACCAAACTTCTCATCACGGAAAACCTCACTAGACGCCGCAGCTAGCTGCTCTCCAAAGCCAAGTCGCTGCCCAATGTCATTGCCACCTGGACGTCTGACGGCCGTATCGTCTGCCTGTTCGCCAGTGGCAGGAAAGTCTCCATAACCATAGTACAGGACCTCCGACGACATCTCGACCGGCAATAACTTCATCCAACCGAATAATATTATCGGATGATAACGCTAATCAGCCATGGCTAGACGAGCACTGAAATCCTTCTTGTGCCAGAATGTGCTTCACAGGAGGTCTACAAACTTATCAAAAATCAAATTTCATGTCAAGGTAAAGATTCTTTTTATTTATATTGTGACATGTGTATAGACATTGTTCCATGTTAGTGATGATGAATTTAAATTTATTAACTCTGATATGAATGTTAATGCCAATATATACAAAATCTATGATCAATGCTCAGTTTTCAGCTTTAAATCTTTTAGCATGTCTGAGTACAACTGTGGTGATTTTGAATGTGACCTTGACAACAACAACAATTTCTTTAACACTATTTCTACACGCTGTGCCTATTACACTGTTGAACAATTTGTTAAAAGTGAAACTATTCAGAAAGGTTTGTCCTTCATTCATTTCAATGCTCGGAGTCTCAAGGCAAATTTGGATAAAATTAGACAATATATAATTAACTAAACACCCCGTTTGACATTATTGCTATATCGGATTGCTCTGACATATTGTTGAATGGGTATGATGTTATTTACAGAAATAGAAAGAATAAGAAAGATGGCGGAATGGCTATTTATGTTAACATATCAACAATATCAAAGGTAATGTAAAAAACATCATCGTTAGTTGTATATATAGAGCACCAGGAACTAATATAGATATGTTTACTGATTAACTTGAAACAATGATCAAGACAATTAGGAACACTAATAAAACAATATTTATATGTGGTGATTTCACTATAGATCTGTTAAAGTATAATACCAACAATGGAACAACACATTTTGTGGATATGTTGTTTAGTCTCGGTATATATCCCTTAATTGACAAGCCGAGGCGAATTACAGATTACAGTGCAACTTTAATTGATAATATTTTCGCAAATGAACTGAATAATAGTATTACTAGCGGGTTACTTATAAATGATATTAGTGATCATTTACCTGTATTTTGTGTTTGTAATTGTTCATATATAAATAGAATCACTAACAAAAATACAGATGTATCAGAAAACTGAGTGATGATTGCATAGAATCCTTTAAGAGTAATCTGGGATACGGTTTTAAATTAAACCGATGCCGATATAGCCTAGACTAATTTTATTAACATATTCACCCGCCTGTATGATCAGAATTGTCCAATTAAGAAAATGTGCATAACTATACCTATCTCGAAAAGCAAACCCTGGTTCACTAGAGGGTTGTGCAATGCTGGTAAAAAGAAAAAAAAATTGTACAACCAGTTTTTGCGGTATAGAACAACGAAATATAAATGTAAATATACAACTTACAAAATAAACAGACTTCTATTCTTAGATTTTGTGAAAAAGAGTATTACAATAAATTATTAGTCAAAGAAAAATATAATGTAAAGGGTACGTGGACAATTTTAAATCCAATTATATAGAAACGACAACTACAGTCATGTTACCCAAATTATTTCATTAGCAATGGTAGATTGACCAGAAATACAACATATACTATTAATGGTTTCAACGATTTTTTCGTTTGTAAATGTTGGACCAAATCTTGCAAAAAACATAAGAGTACCAAATGGAAATAGAGGGTGTGCTTGATTTTTTTAACAAAATACAAACGCCAACACCATGTCCTTAGCTGGGGTAGAAGAACACGAAGTGATGAATATTGTTAACAGTTGTAAAAACAAAAAGTCTACAGGTTATGACAGCGTTGATATGATAATTGTTAAAAAGGTAATTTCCAATGTTATAATAGCATTTACTCATAATATGTAACAAATCATTTAGTAGTGGTGTATTTCCCAGTAAAAACTACAAAAGCTACATATCTGGTTTTCAGTTAATAGATTATCCTTAAACGACGCTAAGACAATCTAAATGTTGTTTACCAACTATAGTAAGACAACAAATATTGATATAAAAATCGATTATACAACTATTGATAGAGTATATGTTACTAAGTTTTTAGGCGATAAGCTTAGCTGGAAAGATCATATAGATTATATACAGTGCAAAGTATTTATTAGATATAAAGTCGCTTTTTATACTATATTGTTCATTATTTCTCCCGTATTTATCGTACTTCTGTGAAATTTGGGGAAATGCGCATAAAACATATATTAGAGGTGTTTACATATTACAAAAAAATTGTACGAATAATATGTAATAAGAATACATTAAGTCATAATAACACATTATTTTATGTTCTAGGCATTCTTAAACGTTATGACTTACTAAAATTTAACATTTCTATCGTAATGTTTAAAGCTAACAATAATGTGTTGCCTGATAACCTTCAATGTGTTGTCAATGCCAAATATACTACACCCTATGTAACACGCCAAAGAAACTAAAACATGTTTATGCCCGAACCACGTTAAAGGCTAAATATAAATCTGTGTGTGGTATTAAATTGTGAAATTGTGAAGATCACTTACTATAAGAAATCTCAAAAACGATATAAACATTACTCAATTAAAGAATAAAAATTATGTAATTAATTTGGTTATTGTTAAGGTTCAGAAAATATTTGGAAGCACGAATGTAGTAGTGGTCTCACTTTAGTAATAGCATATTATTGATGTTACTAACACTGTGTTTAAGATTATGACCATGCTATAATGATGTTGGGGAAATTGCATAATAAACAATGAGCTTCTATTTCCCCATTTCCATTTTGAACTGTGTCAATTATAATATGTGTATATGTTGTATTCATTCTCAATTGGAAATAAAGAATTGAATTGAAAATGTATCGAGCTGACATTTTGACCCAGCTGCTGGTTACGTCAGTAGATCAATTACCATTTATTAATGCGGGTCGGCTGGAAACATGTGGTATGGTTTTGAGGTGTGTAGTACATATGATTGCCTTTTTTCCCGGGCAACGCCGAGTATCTCAGCTAGTCATTGTTATAAAAAAGCGTAGTTATGTTTTCCAAACTATTAAAAGTTAACCAGAAATTTTCGAAGCTGTTTAATTAGCCAGCAACATATCGATCTATAGTCGCATTTAGTGATATAGACCATGTCGCTGTAGGTGGTCGGTATTTTGAATACACTTTGACGGGTGACAGCGACATTGGAAAGGTACAAAAGTTGTGTTAATATCATCATAGAGACACAACTGAATTTCAAATTACAAATATTGCTAATAGCTACAATACCACGTCTCTTGATGCAGTTATAATATATATATATATACATACATACATACGTATTAATACGACTATCCAGCGACACCGACTATCCGAAGACAGTTTTAAATTACATATAATTATATATATATATATATATATATTAATATTAACAATATATATATGCATATATACAATTATATAACTTAATGATAACTTAAATATCCTACAAATCAGCTTAATGTTTTATTATTCCCCCAACACCAACGTCATAGCCATTTTTAAAACGTAAGTGTATCATTGACATAGTAAAGATCGTTAATCTAGTGGACGTAATGTAATTTTTACAGCACCGCATGCAAGGAGGCTTGACTCGTCACGCTTGGACGGCAAGAGCGTTTTGCCCAAGGTTGATATTGATATCAGTCTTATGCGTTGCGTTTGCTGGTGAGTTTAATTATATGTATTATTTTATTGATTAATTTTTGCATATAAAGTACATTTGTTCGAGATATGCAATGCGCTTTTGTATAACTAAAATACACTAACAAATACTAGCAGGTCGAATCCATGGCAAGATCATAAATTAAGCAATTCAATATGTGTGTTGGGAGCTACACACGGAAACACGATAGGACGGTTACCCGAAGTTTCGTACCTGACATTTAACTGGAAATAAAATGCAAATGCTTGAGTTTTTCCAGCTAAAAGAGTTAATATAGTCTAATGGTTTGTATCTACAATCAACAGTTTCACGCCAGCGGTTTACTCACAATAACATTTCAATGTGGGAGATTCTGGTGAAATCTCACAATTTATGACGGCTGACATACTGAGACACTCCCTCGATGCTTGTGTCTAGTGTCTAGAGCTTCTTTGTTCCAAACCTTGCAGTGACGCGTTGAATGCTGTTTTCCTTTACATGTGACTATGAATAAGCCAGCTTATACATTTAATTCTCGTAATCTCTTCGATTTATACTTGTAACAACTTTCGGAAACGAACTCCCCATTAAGCCATGGTCGGGTTAGAACCTACAAACCACGCATATGCATGCTGTATGGAATTACTGATCCTGCTCGTCGTCTGGCATTTTTGCAATTTGAGGTGTCGTCATTGGGAGGGTTTTTGTGAGCGTCTAGAACTGTGAAGTCGCATGTGTCGACCTTGCACATATACTCACTTACGCTAGCTGAATGATAATTGCATTCTAAATCATGGAATTATGTTCGTGTAATGTGTCATATTCACCGATTGTGTCGTATTCCCAGATTCAGGAGGTAGAGATTGCAGTACCAGGACTCTTGTCAAGTAAGTGGTACATCTATTATGGAACATGTATGATTTAACTAAAAATAAATAAACACGACTAATTCGTATGCCAAAAGAACCATAGCAACAGCATATCAAAAGCAGATCAAAAGCAGCAGCAGCAGCAAAATGCTGGTGGTGGAGCAGTGGCGGCATATGAAGCAATACCAGAAAATCATATCAAGAACTTTCTTTTTCATACCCAAGGTGTATTTTACGTAGAGGCTTTCGTGTAATGTATCACGTTGACTTTTTCAGTACCGATTACGCTGAATGACGTCATCGTACACGTGAGGCAGTTCGTAACTGCCTTCGATTCTGTTGATGGGTGTTCTGATGACGTCATTCAGCGTCATCGGTACTGAAGAAGTCAACGTGAGACGTTAGACGAAAACCTATACCAGGTCAAATACATTTTGTATATAAAAAATGAAAGGTTTTGATCTAAAAAAGAAGCATCCTCAAGAAAGTTCAGTAATAATAATAATATATGTATGAAGGTTTATTCAACAACAACAGCATAATACATGCACAATATGGTGTACTGCTGCTGCTGAAATGACATAGCTGAAGTCTTAGACGTATATGTTGCTATGCCTTTCTCAAACTAAAACACTGAATAAATACAATACCAGTTATAAATAAATTACAAAATATTTACAATTCATGTAAACTTGTTATCATAACGCTTGTGTTACTAATACATGGGTTTAATTAAACATCACCTTCAATTAATAATTCACAAGTATGTAGAAAGTATTGACAACTTGAATGTTTTTTTTAAATTATGTTAAACTTGGAATTGACTCAATTTATTTGCTAAATTGTTGTTCCACGTTATTATACCCTTAATGGAGAAAGCAACCTTAGGGTGTTGTTTGCTTTTTATCATACAGTGTAGATCAGTTTACTTTGTCTGGTACCATGCATGTCTATAGCTGCGGTTGGTTCAGAGAATGCTTGAACACCACCAATTAAAGAGTGGTTGTTTGCTTTATAAAGTATAATCATAGTCTTGTATTTAACTAAATCATGAAATTTAAGCATGTATGAGAGACGGAAGAATACAGATGTATGATCATGGTAATTAAGGTTATAAATAATCTGTATAGCTTTTTTCTGTAACAGAGATAGTTTTCTGAGTCTAGATTGATAAGTATTTTCCCATCTCACTGCGATATGACATATTTGGTTCAAAAAATGATTTATGTAATGTACGATAATGCTTGACAATCAAGAACATGCATAGTTTTATTTTTTTTAACTGCTCTTTGATACTTTTGATTCAATCATTTTTATGTTTTCTCGCTACATTAAGTTTTCATCAATGGTTACTCAAAGGAATTTTGTGTGTGATACCTGTTCAATTTTTGTCTCATTCAAAAATATATTCACATCTGTTCTATGTTGCTTTTTATTGTTAAACATTATAAATATGTTTTTTTCACATTGAGCGATAGTTTGTTCGCTCGGAACCACAGATCTAGTTTTTTTCAGTTCGTTGTTGACAACAGTGCTTACATCATCAGTGTTATTGGCCGAATAAAACATGTTAGTATCAACAGCAAACAGAATAATATAATAGTCAGAGGGCTTAATCATATAATTGTTCACATCGTTCCACAAGCATCATTTTTGGACCCGCGTTAGATATGGCCATGACATTTCATTTCTTCGCGGGAGTTAAGCGGGGCTACCTATGTAGCGGCCATATTGGACAAATCTAAGATGGTCGTCATCCGAAGTAAGGTTGTGCAATAACTCGAGAACCAAAGGTAGTAGAACCATAAATGAGACCACTTTTTATGGGTTTTCGAGTATGGGGAATCCGTTTTGTTATCCAAATGGTGGCGTCGGTCGTTCACAATTTCTGTCAATTTGCCGATTCTAGGTCGAGGTCACATGATAAGGTGGCATTCAAGGTAACTTTGTCCCAAAATATTGCTTTTTCTAGCCAATAATGTACTATTGCGTATATTCACCATCTTGGTGTCATGTTCCATCTAAAACATATAGATGCATTTGAAATTAATATTTGGGGTAAAGGTTATTTTAGTCAAGGTTAAGGTCAAATTTGCTAATAAATGCATAACAACCTACGTATGTGTTGACGATTCAATTGATCTTACTGTGTGAATAGGGGTTTATTTTTTTATTATGATGAACCGAACTGAAAGGCGAAGGAGGAGATCATATAATGAAGGTCAAGTTCAATATCATCATTTAATATTGAAACTTCTCATTGTGTACAAATGGGAATGTAACCCAGTCCAATCCAGTGAATGTAAACCATTCTAGAAATAACAATGATATGTCAATTAGATACACAAATTCAATGATATTTTGTTTCAACCGTTATTATGTACATATATTTTAAAACTAGTTATGAATCATTGCTTCAATGGGTCGAAATTAAACCTACAATGAATGTATCTAATAATAACAATATCATCCATCATCCGTCCATCGATCCATTAGTAATGATTCAATGGTTACCATCTTTGTCATCATTGTTTAGGCAGCCACCCTCCCTCTCGTGCAATGCCGTGCAGCGAAGGCCTGTCATGCAGCACTTGCAATTCTCCTTGCACCTTTCTGTCAGCCACAGTGTAGGAGGATGGCACAAGCCATACTTGCGTCGACGAGAGTGGTCCAAAAATGAAGCCATTGCTTGATGCGCTCATCCTGTTCCCATCCCATATTGACCAAATACAGGGATTGCTTGGTAGCAAGCGGTTGACTGCTTCCAGATGAAACAGGCTACAAGGACCGCTTGACTTGCTCGAAGAGATCGGTCTGGGTCGGTGACATGTTGTCGTGAGAACGATTGCCATTGGAGAAGAGATGACGCTTAGCATCGTTTACAGTTGCAGAACCACACATCTTGTTGATGAGCACAACGAATCGCTCGATGCACTGCATGTGAACTGAGTAAAGGACTACGGATCTGCAGTCAGCGAGATCATCGTCTCTCTCACGCCTAGTGTACTGTTCCGTGCAGCCACGCTGTCGTTTTGCCGCAACCGAGAGACTTAGAGGTCGTTTCGCAGCCCGTCAGAGTCTGAATGAGGGGAAGAGCCAATGACTTTGATGAACCGAGATGTGTACCGGGATATATCGGTAGTTTGTACCGCTACCAAAGCCAATGCGGAGCTCTGAAAAGAAAAGCTGTCCATAGAAAGCGACAGCAAAAACAACGATGTCGCTGTCGACAGTGCGCATGAATGATTTCTCGTGACCCCGAAACGAGATATGAGCTAGATACAGGATGATACGCGTGTCTGCCTCTGGGTGGTTGCTTAGCTGAAGTTCTAACACAAGGAACGGCTTGTTGAAGTGCACCGTTCCAGTCTCGATGCTGGGGAGGAGTCGTATATACATGTCAGTCTAAGCCTGCTGTTTACTGACAAAGAAAATAGCTTCTTTTTTCCACATTTTTCAAGTACGATTGCCAGTCCCTTTGGGGATGGACGTGCTGCCGTCGCCATCTAGTTCGACTCGAGTTCGCGCACCTGTCCCACGACGTTAGTGCGTCAGTGATTTCAGGCTTTGTTCGGGGTAGTTGTCCTAGACTGACGGGTTCAACCGTGGCACAATGTACAGGTGTACACACTCAGCGAGTTTTGCAGCTCTTGTCGGATGTACCATGTGGATGACGGCAGTAATGTCGAGCACTAGAACTGTCGCTTGTCTGGCTGGGATGACGCGGCCGGTTGGCGCGTTGACGCACGCGAGGATGTCCGACTTCAGCGAACTTCGGTCTGATGGAGGAGGCTCTCGTTGGTTCTCGAATTTGTAGAATTCGGCGATATCCGCGTCCAGACGTGATTGAAGAGAAAGGAAGAGTTGGGTAACGAGCACGGTATTTTGTTTCCGTATCCCAACTTTGCTTCCTTTCTTTTGGGGGTCGGGACGGCTGGCGAAAGTAAATATCTTTATCTTCTACAATACTCCCGCAACACGCGATACCCACACGCCATATTATGCTTCCTTACTTTTTGTGGAGCGCAGTGGATCAGCGGCTAGAGTTTCGGACTCTCGACCGAGAGAACCCGGGTTCGATTCATGTGCTGCGGTGTCGAACCTTGGGCATGTTCGTTCACTCTACGATGCTCCAGTCCACTCAGCGGTATGAATGAGTATCTGGCTGTAGACAATGGTGGATCTATCTATACGAATATTCTTCGCGCATTGATTGCAGCGTGGATGGATGCTTCCCAGAGAAGTCGAGATGTTGTTTGTTTGCACAGATCTGCCGGAAAGTAAATTATAAAGCAGCTTTTTATTACCACCGGGGACAAACTTTGCCTTCGCCGGGTCCGGGCACGAAAAGGTGGTTTTTGTTAATTTCGACAGGAGAAAAAGTAACGTAGCTATCAGGCAACTTGGTTTTTTTGTCGTATGGATTAATTGTGATTGTCTGTGTTTATTTCTAGAATACTAATATCGTTCCTGCTTTTGGATTGGGTTACATTACCAGGTGTACATAATGAGACGTATCTATAATAAGCGAATATATTGATCTTGATCCTCTTTATATGACCTCGTTCATAGCTTTTCGGTATCGGTTCCAACATTAATAAAAAAAAATATGTTCACGCAATAAGATCAAATGAATAACCAATATATTCCTTTAGATTTTACGCATTTATTGACTAATTTGGCCTTTATTTAAGTGACCTTTATCCCAAATTCATTCCAAGTTCATCTATAGTCCAGATAATTTTGTAGATTGTACATGACACTAAGATTGCGAACATATACGCTACAGTACTTTCTTGACTCGAAATATCCATATGTTGGGCCCAAATGACCTTGATTTTGACCTTAACACGTGACATTGACCTAGATTCGGCGGAAATGTATTCCCCATACTCGATAATCCTTAAAATGTGGTCTCATTTTTGGTTCCACTCCGGACGGCGCCCATTTTGGATTTGTGTAATATGGCCACCACAGCGGGAGCCCAGCTTGGCTGCCACAGAAAATGAAATGTCATGGCCATACTTAACGCTGGTCTAAAAATGGTGCTTGTGGAACGATATGAACAATTGAGGTGTTTTTTGAGAATAAGTCCCCTGACTATGATGCAATTTTGACACTTCACACATGTCATTTATGTAATGGGCCAAACATTTAACCTTGCGGGACTCCACACTTGATTTCCTTTAGTGTTGAGTTACTGTTGTTATAGACAGACAGTATTTATTTTGACCAACATAAGCACATAAACTACAACGTAATATTCATTGTAAGGTCAGGCAAACATATTGTATACGGTTGGTTGTGTAGCTTTATATCCAGTCCAGAGCCATACCCCTTATTCCGTAGCATTGCAATTTACGTAGCAATATGTTGTGGTCAACAGTGTCACAAGCTTTTTTAGATCGATAAAGACACCAATCATACTTTGGCATTTATCTAATGCGGAAGTAACTTTTATGACAATTTCTGTTAAAGCTAATGAAGTTGAACGATTACTTCTGAAGCCAATCTGCCAATATGCGTTGTGTTTCAATGAAAAACTCTTTTGTTGAATAATTATCTTTGAAAATTGTGACCTGGACATTCGATTCTTACCAAAATTCAAATATATGTGGTAAATGTCATGTTATCACATAATAGTACTTGCTTACTTTAAACCTTATCGTGGATATATGACCGTATATGCTGGTGCCAATGCTTCTTTCCAGAAGTCCTCGTTGTACCGGAACAACGTACTCATTGGACAGTTTCATTAAACTCGTTGAGAAGCTCGAAAAGGCGGATTGGATCTCGTCCGCCCCGACAGTTTCAACATACCTTCGTCTGCTGGGATACAATGGCTTTAAGTGGGCGGTGGCATGCAATTCCATCCGTCCTCTAATGACGTACATTACAGGGCTGAAAGACGACGACATAGCGATACTGAAGAGCATGATAGGGCACAATTTCCACCCAGACACGGGCGAAGACACGGGAGTCGCGTTAACTCGAGATGGGACAGTCCCTCTTGGCCACGTCATCGCGGGAATCGACTGCGGCGGATACAACAGGGACATCGCTCTAACTTCCATTGAATTGTACGGCACTTCGTCGTCGAATCTCGATAGTCTGTTCTTCTCCACGATCTCTGGAGACCTCGGACAAACAACACTGGCGTACTACTCAAATACGTCAAGTTTTTGTTTGATCGGTCCGAAAGGAACTTGGGTCGACGAATCCTGTCCGAAGGTTTACACGGCCAAGTCAAAGATTACCAAAATGATAGACGCGGAAGTGTTGGGCGACATCGACGGCACCATTTTGGGCACCATCATACCGATGATAAAGGAGAGGAAGTGGAAGTTAAGTAAGATACTTCGTGAATACTACCAGAAGGACGGCATCGAGGTCGGCGGACGAGTGTTCTGTTCTGGAAATCGCGGGGTGACTTTCGGAGAACTGCTCTCCGAAGTGGAAATAGTAGCTCAGTCAATAGCCTTTGCTGAGGCGTATTACAAAAAGTATAAAGAGAGATACGGCAAAGTCAATAGAATGGATCTTCTCAAAATGGTGCCGTCGGTCGTGCACAAGTTCTACAAAACATACATTCCTTGTAAACAAGTGTTGAGTACAAAGTACACAATGCCGTATTTTCTCAACCAGGTGAAACAATTGGAGAAGGAAACACAATTGGGCAGACAGACGACACGCGCTGAACTTTTGGGAGGCGTTGACGGCTTTCTGCTCGCCGGATACGTCTCCAGATGGTTGACAGAAGACTCCAGTTTAAAACTGAGTGATATCTTAGCGAGATACTATGGTGCCGGTTACAAGTCCGTATCGAGTCAAGACAGAATAAACCAGTTAGAAAAAGCAGATGCCAAGGGTGACATTTTGTTGACTGGAATGAGGGATGCCTGCGAAAAAGCCCTGCCACCTGTCGTCTGATGAAACTCTCAAGGGGAGACTATTTTGAGATGTGGCGTTTTCGCCCGTAAAAGCGGACGATATTTGCAACGGAACAAATCAGCAAGTTAGCATTCAGCATTTACCCAATCTTGAACTGTTTTCGGTAAGAACAACGCTGTGTTTGACTAACCGTTCGGACAAGTAATGTTGGTCATTTAAGTAAAAAAGTTAAAGTTCTCAAACCTCAACCGTCAGTCAAGTCGCGACGAGTGAATGATTTGCCGGCTCGGCAACAGTACACTGGGGCTGGACAAGTCTAAATCAAAGCGTCGGCTTATTTGGCTTAAATTTTAAGGACATGTTCAGACACACTAAATGTGTCTGAGTCGCGTACGAAATTTTCGTCTCGAATTTTCGGCAAACATTCAAGAAATTGGCGAGTAAGACTAAGTTTTAGCAGATTTTAATAAATATCAGAACATAATTTTTTTTAATTGAAATCGCAGTTTTGTTGTAGATTTTGGTTCGAAAGCAGTACATCATGACATGAGATTCTGTCAACATTGTCACTGAGGAAAATGAGTTCCGTACACAATGAGTTATCAACTTAACTTATGAGAAGTCTCAAGACTTGAGTCATTCACAGCTAATAATTGACATCGCCCAAGTCAAATGTGTTTGATGGATGGGTTGTGCCTCAGCGATTGGCAGACATCATTTGTAGACCCAGTCAATTTGAGTGGCAGCCTTTGTTTCAGACCTGTCAAGTCACTTCACACCTAATTGTGACTTAGGTTACCCCACCTTTTTCAACAGAGAACTCTGTTGACTAGATGGTACATCGTGATTAATCAGAAGTTCGCATTTCTGATGATCACTAATGGATATAGAGAGGTCGCCCTAAGGCCCGATATAGTGTCCTATATCAATGGACTTGATTTGCTCTGTTATAGTATCACTGGTCACGGTTGTGTTACATATCTTCTTTGATGGCGTTGTGCTGCATGCGTTCGATTCATCTTGCAAAGAACGTTTTTGAAGATATATGCCAAATGTGACTGGGCTGACCTCGAAAGGTCATGTAATGACTTTGCAAGGCGATTAATATACAACACAACATTATCCAGATATACCACGGAGAGTAGTACATCAGTGTCACCTGAAATGTACTCACCTTTGCTGTTGCGTCTATGCGAGTCAAAGTACACATATGTACCATCAGTATGCGCTAGTATCGCAATTGTATAGCCTGGACTATCCCCGATGGTGAGAAAACTCGTCGCGGCGGTGTCGAATCTTCTTTTAGAGGATCCGCCAAAGTAAATGTCAGCGCCGATTCGATAGATGTTTCTATTGAATCCCAAACGTGGACAACTTCGAGAATATCCGTAATGAGAAGATAGTCCCCTGCAGCTTTATCAATGGCACTGTAGACACGGGTGTCTTCTTTTAATACGGAGTCAATAGCCGAGCTACTCATAACCGTTGTTGCATGAATGTGCCGAAACGCGAAGAAAGCCAACGCAATGCAGGTGCATTGCTTCCCACCATTGCTCAAGATACCTTGGTGAATCGTTCCCCTGGCAACTGTCCTGCAGTCACTGTTTTGTTTCTTGGGATAACGAAAAATAAATAATGACCGAATTTTTCGATAAATTAGTCTTCCAAAAATGGGTAGCGACCTCCGAAAGATTACTTCTGTGCTTCCTATCCGGAGAATAGGGCCTACAGACTATCGGTAAGTGATAACTTTTTGAATTTAATTTAATTTATTCAACGTCAGTACAACGTGTAATTTCAAATAAGGTGCAAACATGCACATCTGTAAGCTTATCCACCATAAACAGTGGAACAATGAAAAATATAGTTAAGCATTGAATAATATAAGATAATGTTGAAGGGAAATGCAAGAAGTTATAAACTTAGCATTCCCAATGCTAGGGCAATTCCATGACTCAATGGGCATGAGGGAAACATTAATTTCATGATTTCATTATACAAAGGGTCAAAATGTATTTACAAGATTCCTAATTTGCAGAAAAACAGAAAATTGTTGTTGACATATATTTGTTCCTCATGGTTCTAGCATCAACACATATCACATAATTTCAAGGCTACAGACTACCCAAAGATAGGAATATTAAGCCTCACAAATCACCTACACCAAACTTGCTTTGACACTTCATTTCACTCAAGTTATAATGTCAGTAGCATCAGTTTAAAGAATAAGGAACTTTAAAATATTTTGTGAAAGTAGGTAGCAAAAAATTCAGTCAGTGTAACATCCGTCACAAAAATCAGAATTGTTTAAGTGAGAAGAAAATCTGAATGCATATAAACATGTCCTTTCTAATTCTCTTAGCACTTGCCAAAGCAAAGTTAATAAATATGTTAGTCAGTCTTGAAATTACATGATTTGAATTGGAGAGAGGAATAAAAACTGTAACATCAGTCACATATAACGTCAGTCACAGGTAAAGTGGATTCAGTAACGTCCGTCACATTCCTATAAGTCATGAAAAGACTTTACTATTGCCTTAGTCATTCAGCATCATTAGAATAATTTGTCACTACTTCCTCTTTGTTCATTTCCTGAGCTATTTTCAAGAAAAATCTATTCCAATTTCATTGTCCTGAATATGATACAAGATCGTATATTAAAATCAGGCAGGTCTTTCCCGATCTATTAATTTTGAATGAATCTATACCACATGATACCAGCTACTACTGTGACCTGTATGACAGATTTCCATTCAATGGTAATCTAAAAATGCACCCGGATATGACAGTGGTGGACTTTTCACAGACAGTGATGCTTTGGACAGGTTTTTTTTTGCAGACCCTTGTGTAACCATTTTAGGGGAATATGTTGTCTTCAACTGGACAGTTATTAGATGAACTTTACCTTTAGAATAATTGCAGGCTGTTGCAAGATAGAAATGTACAAGATATATATTGGTAAATCCTCAGTGGCTTCGTATAATTTTGAAAATATTTGAAAGTCATCAAAATCCACGTCATGATCTTCAACATGTATTAAAATGCTTTATCATCATCGCAGTTAACAATGTACTGTTTTTATGGACACATAAGTTCATTCTACGTCAGTGGACAAAATGTAACGTCCGTCATGTGATGCCCGTCACACCCAATTATGTAATAGTTTTCCTTATACTTTTGTTTTCAAGCTGAACTGTAATTGGTAGTCTTCTGCAGCTGAGCTAGCTTCACTCCAAGGGCAAACATTTATTTGTATAATTTAAGGTTTTCACACAATTTGGAAATAAAGTTAGTTGGTTTTTACCCATGTCCGTTTTGATGTAACGTCCATCACGCACATATTTCCAAGTACCACCAAGCCATAAATATTCCATGGACACCTGGAACCCCCCTGAATCCACCACTGAGAACCAAAGGTATGAAAAATACTCGGATTATAATTTCGTATTTTCGAAGACCACCTTTTTGTAGTGAATTATTATATAATTGTGGGTAATACAATATATTAAAGAAAGGTACTGCTATTTGACGAATTACCTTCGAAACTGTCTAATGTGTGCTCATAGCGAATGTAAGTTAAACATAAATATAATAAATACATTACTACGTAGTGTACGATACATGATGTCATATGATTTAAAGTAAGTTCTGAACATGACTGTTGATAGAGTACCACTGTGGGCGTTACTCAGCTTGCACGGTAATAATAATACTAAAATTAATAATAATAATAATAATAATAATACACTAGCAAACACGTTTAACACCGATTGTGTACAAAGTAGCAACTTTGTTAATTTGTGTTTTCATTTCTGCCTGCAGGTTTCGACGGCTACACCTGCCGGTGTCCGCAGGGCTACAGCGGCGACTACTGCGATATTGACATTTCGATTCCCTTGACGAGCATTCCGACAGTGTATCATTTACTGAGTTGGCGAATATCTTCTTCGCCAGCGTTTGTCCTGGAGTCGAGCTGTATGACATAGAAAATGCTTGAGGCCAGATGGTGTCGACCTCGCCTGAGTGTAAATGTTGCGACATCGATCTCCGACGAGAACGTGATGGATGCTGTTTGATATTTGTTGCGTTGCTATTTCAAAATTATAGCCGTTGCATCAGGCTGCTGTCGCTGTCGGTTGTTGTTGAAGATTTTCAGGGATCAAACATAAAATCATGCAGTTTCAGCTCGGAGATTGTAACACGGATGATAATTACCCTGTCAACATCGGGGGCCCAGCCTCCCAAAACGACGTTTATGTAGTACTAATAGCAAAATATATATATATATACTTATCAAACACGTGACAAAAAAAGGTGTACGTCGTTATTTCAGTTGTAAAATTGCGTATACATTACCATATCATAGTTGCACTAGAAATACAGCAGATCAATAGTATATTCGGGTTTAACTTGGATTATTTATATATACACAAATTGTTCTTGACACGAATGACACAAATTTGACACACTTATTATGTTTCATTTCGTTATTTCTTTTTTATTATATTATTAGTCTTATTTTATATGTATGTCGATACTAATATGTCCATGTTGTATTGAATGTCTTACATTATTACACAATCATGCAAATTTACATGTACATATCTGGTTTTATTGTTATGTTTAATTATAAACGTTCACGGTTAATGGTATGAACGACGATAGTTTTCATTCACAATGGAGTTACGGCAAGAGGCCACCCAACCATCGTTGTGTAAGTATGTGTACTGTTTTTATGTATATAACGGGTAAATAAAAAATGAGAACTGGTAAATCGGAAAATTTCGCAATCCTAACTAAGAGCATGTATAGAGAGGAAAGTGGCACACCGGGATTCAAAGCAGAGCACCTGGTAACACCTGGCAGCGGGGGAGGGGAGATGAATCAGTTAAACAAATAGGCTGTTGGAAGGGGAAGGGAGGCCTGCAAGTTAAGGGAACTACCGAGGCATGGCATTTTTAAATCGCATCGGCGCTGGATTCGAAAATTGTAGAGCAAGAATTGGGTGAAGAACAACAGCACTTGAAATAGGGTAGAGGTAATGGCATGTTTACAATACGACATACATGGTAAAGAAAAGGTTTTAGATGCAAGTGAGCATGAACAAGAGTGAAAACGCTTTAGACATGGGGGTTGGGTCTTTGGATAAGTGCTACGTAATTAGTTTTAAAATGCTGGCTTGTTGAGCGGTCGATATCAGTCAGACAGCTGACATTGTTCAGCCAATTTTCGGGTACATTTCTCAAAGAAGAACCAACATTGTAATGTTGTTTCCATTACTATTTCAGACGTATACTTGGTATAGATGTATGCATCACAGGGTGTTTGTCAAAACGAACGTAACTAATTTTAAGGGGATGTACAAGCAGTTTTACGCAGCATGACAAAGAGGTAGAGAATTATAAAAAAACACAAATATTGTGGCGTAATTTAAGGATGGCATCAAAGTCGCAATCTTAACTGCAAGCACACGTACAGTTATTATTATTACCATCACCACCATCACCATCATCATCACCACCATCATCATCTTTACTCGGTTTCAAAAATCCACAAACATGTAAAAAACACAATTGCAATGTTACGCATGTTTAATAATGTGCACGGTCAACTTAATCATGTATTCGTAGGAACTCTACGGATGGTTGTCACACTTTTTGTTTACCCCAGCTTGGTCGTCACTTACTACGAGGTTGGTTGTCGCAATAGCCATACATTCCGCCAGAATAATCAGTGTCTACATAAATCGTCGTATTTCTCATTTCGTAAATCTACGGTGAACAACACAACTTTATAACTAATAAATTAAATTGATATGCTTTCATCTTTTTCGCACACTGAATAAACAACTAATGGCGAAGCAACGATTACGAGCAATTCGCGTTTAGTACTACATTTAATACGGCTGCATTAGTCATAAGTTCGAGGATAACTATTCTGTGTCCGGTTCATAATCGAATCTTTGTCGTATCTTTGTCGTCGTCGTCGTCGTCTCTTCCGTGTGTCCTGTTCACTTGCCGTGGAACAGCCTGTTGACTTCCTGTTTCGTCAGACCGCGGTCGAACAAACACAACTGAAACAACGAAGGTGACATTGCTGTCAGCAAGGCAGCAAACAACATAACATCAAACCCGAATTTGCCGTACATAATTACTAAACATGAGCAATCAATTAACGGTAACAGTAATACTATTTTAGTAGAAATTAAGCGCCTTTGGATTCGTATTATTGTCTTCACTTCAGTATGATACTATATGCATAACTATAGGTCTAACTCTTGTTATTGTCTTCACTCCAGTATGATACTATATGCATAACTATAGGTCTAACTCTTGTTATTGTCTTCACTCCAGTATGATACTATATGCATAACTATAGGTCTAACTCTTGTTATTGTCTTCACTTCAGTATGATACTATATGCATAACTATAGGTCTAACTCTTGTTATTGTCTTCACTCCAGTATGATACTATATGCATAACTATAGGTCTAACTCTTGTTATTGTCTTCACTCCAGTATGATACTATATGCATAACTATAGGTCTAACTCTTGTTATTGTCTTCACTCCAGTATGATACTATATGCATAACTATAGGTCTAACTCTTGTTATTGTCTTCACTTCAGTATGATACTATATGCATAATTATAGGTCTAACTCTTGTTATTGTCTTCACTTCAGTATGATACTATATGCATAACTATAGGTCTAACTCTTGTTATTGTCTTCACTTCAGTATGATACTATATGCATAACTATAGGTCTAACTCTTGTTATTGTCTTCACTTCAGTATGATACTATATGCATAACTATAGGTCTAACTCTTGTTATTGTCTTCACTTCAGTATGATACTATATGCATAACTATAGGTCTAACTCTTGTTATTGTCTTCACTTCAGTATGATACTATATGCATAATTATAGGTCTAACTCTTGTTATTGTCTTCACTTCAGTATGATACTATATGCATAACTATAGGTCTAACTCTTGTTATTGTCTTCACTCCAGTATGATACTATATGCATAATTATAGGTCTAACTCTTGTTATTGTCTTCACTTCAGTATGATACTATATGCATAACTATAGGTCTAACTCTTGTTATTGTCTTCACTTCAGTATGATACTATATGCATAACTATAGGTCTAACTCTTGTTATTGTCTTCACTTCAGTATGATACTATATGCATAGCTATAGGTCTAACTCTTGCTCTAGCCCAATATTTGCTGCCTATCACATGGAAGGTCTAACTCTTGTTATTGTCTTCACTTCAGTATGATACTATATGCATAGCTATAGGTCTAACTCTTGCTCTAGCCCAATATTTGCTGCCATTTGTGTGGTATCACATGGAATAAAACAATTTACACATATGTTCAATATGTAGGCATCTGACAGTTCGCCATGCCTCTCTCACCTTATCCATGTACCCCTTGAAATACCCCCCTCCTTTGGCCTTTGTGTGCCCAATCACCAGTGGACAGTGTTTCTCAACGATGTATCCTGAAGAGAGATAGATGCGGACTTACAATAAAACTAGCATAAGCGAAATAAATCAATAAGTTAATTTACAGCGCGTGTGAGAAATTGTAGATTAATGATTGGTCGAGGTGGATGATGCCCCCGTTTAGCGTGTCTTTTTCGTCTCAACACCGTGTGTCGTCGCCTTCTGAGTCGACTGATCAGTCGGTTGATCCAGAAAGCTGGTGGCGACCCTTCGTCCAAGTGCTACGTATGCTATTTGACGAGTATGACCTATTTCAAACCGGTCAAGGGCGGCTTTTGCGGACGACCGCGGGTAAAGGCAGGGATACACTGGCGCTATTCGCCCGACCAGACCAGACCAAACCACGCCAGACCGAAACACCGACTAGCCCCGATTACTATTGACGTAGTGGAACTTTTTACGTTGACGTGATTATGACGAAACGCTGGCTTCGAATAATGCTTAGTCGGTGTCGGTCGGTGTAGTGGATATACTGCGGTAGAGGGAGTTTAGTTTGGTCTGGTCGAGTCGGGTGCAAAGTGCAAGTGTATTTCGGCATTAATACTACCGACGCCACTGAACAAGGACTTCAACAGGCTGGATTGCAACTACTATTAACTAGTAACTGACATCATCATGTAAACATGTAAAAGGTAAATGATAATTGGACACCATTGTTGTTTAAGGTTTAAAACCACGATTGCACGGAATAACGATGAAGACAACAATAGTTTCAATCATCAACATGTTCTACGCGATGATCGCTTTATGGTGTAATTAGCTAGATCCCTTGTGATCCGACCAACCGGTCATATCAAATTATGTAATCGTAACTGTATTGCTGGACACAACATTGTGTATTGCAAATATTTTCACAAATTCTGATTCATGTTGGTGATATGTTATAACCTAGTTACATTTTAACCAACACGATGCACTCAGACTCGTTTCAGATGCATGCATTAAGTAAGCTACATTTCTCGGACGGTCTGAAATTCTTGTCATCAAATTATTTCACAATCTAAATCGCGCCTAATGGTATGGATTTGTAGCGAAACTGATCGAAATGGTATACGCGAAACATACGCAGTTTGCATAGTGCATAGTGGTATGCATGCTTATCCCACGTTATAAATGAGCATTTAAATGGTTTTCGGCAGAGAATCCGACACAATATTAAAAGAAGTATTCATATATGCAATAATGACACCTCAATAAAACGTACCATTAAACATTAATACTTTTCATGCGTATTCCACATTATACACGTTGTCAACCATGAGATATGTGTCTACTAACGACTTCTCATAATATAATTCACTATACTAAAAGACTAGCAATGTGACATCAAGTTAAACCGGAATATCACAGGCTCTGAATAAAGTACACAGTAGCTACTCAATTACATACCTTCCGTTGCTCCTAAGTCTGTCTTCACGGTATCCACGTAGACAACCAGTCGATTGCCGTTGTAAGATAGCACCACGTGATGCCATTTCTTTACCCGCGCCTGTAACCGAAGACTTGGAGTAACGTAACATGTAGTGACGTAACTAGCGTACGTACACAAAACCGTATTTAGTTCATACACAAACAAATGCACAGATGTTATTGTTTATTGTCCTTTGCATTAGTTTCTACATATATTTTGGTGTTGTTACCTTTTTGTCTCCTTGACAACCATATTTATTTCGTTTACTGACTGACCGATCCACACAACCGATCAACTTCGTAATGACATTGTGGACAGACCTATTCATGTATATATCGTCCACACCAAAGTAAACACATGCGCATATATATATATACACATATTCACACACGAACACACGCGCATACAGGCATACAGGCATACGTGCATACACGTGTACGTATACACGTGCACGCATACACACGTACATGCGTAAGTAAGTACATGCGTGTGTTCATACATATACTCACACACGCACGCACACGCACGCACAAACACAGGTAAACGTATAAGCACATGCACACACACACACACACACTAACACACACATGCACACACACACACACACACACACACACACACACACACACACACACACACACACACACACACACACACACACACACACACACACACACACACACACAAACACACAAACACACACACACACACAAACACACACACACACACACACACACACACACACACAATCACACGTTTAATATATCATCGCATAATTAATATTTTATTGTCAAATCAACAAACAACAAAACAAGACTTTACCGGAATTCCCTTGTGATGAATGGGCGGTGAGCCCTTTGTCGCAAACACGACACCGAGACTGTTCGTGCTGGACGTGACGACGAAGGACGGTTTTGCGTCACAGTCTCCGTTGCTGATAAGTCCCTGGACGGATGTTATTGTGCCAAGTCTCTTGTACCAGAACGACACGCTGAGCTTGTTGAAATTACTGAAAATACCACGGTCATGATTAAAGGGGCACTGTATAGATTGCGCTATTCCACGGCAGAAGTATTTTGTCGGGCGACGCTTGGCATCTGCGGCTATTTACTGAACAGTCTGGTGCAGGCGATATGTTTGCCGTCGTTAGTTCTCGGGAACACAAGATAAGCGTGCGCTGAATGTCGTGATTGTGTTGTTGATAAGGATTTATTTATGACATATAATGTTGCAAACTAACAACATAAAAAATAAATCCTTATAAAAATAAATAAATCCTTATCAACAACACAATCACGAGATTCAGCGCACGCTTGTTTTGCGTTTGAAAATTTTATTTGGGTTATAAAACAGTCTTTTTTACATTGGTGATGACTATGTTATACCCTTCCACGTACAAATACATGCAAATACCTGATGTCAGTTTTGTCAAACGCACCTTCAACCAAACCGTAGCCCTTAACCAAACCCGAAACCTAACCCATTTTCCCCTCCTTTTGCACTGCATATTGTCGTCACCTACCATTGAATAACATAAACTATTGTTGGATTGAAGTAGCTAATATTTTCATTCAGAACAAATGCCTGTAGATATCTACCTGTAGCTGTTGTCGAAACGGGCCATCGTAAGTGTCGACGATGCACCGTTGAATTTGGCCGAATGACCAAACTTGGTACGCGTTATGTCGACGTTCTTCGACATGATGTGGATGCCTTGCGACGCTCTCATTCCGTTCCAGCCTGACTCGAAGTCGATGCAAGTTATCTCCGAGCGAATCAGATCGGTTGCTATAAAAATCAAGATTATGGGAATAAAAAGTGCTAGATCATGTATAAATGTAATGGTTTTTATGGAATATAGAAATATTGAAGATATCAATGGTTATTTCTCATTAATTATTATTTATCTTGATTACTTTTGAACTTTTTTACTTTTGAACTTTTGAACTTTGATTACTTTTGAACTCATTTATCTTGATTACTTTTGAACTTTTAATTATTATTTATCTTGATTACTTTTGAACTTTCAGCCTGTTTACATATCTGGAGTACGATATCGCCTTAGCTGTCTTCCCGACAACCAGTTTCCATAGAATGTTTATGAGAAATCGGGATCATCAATAATAGAAAAGATGTCATTCAACCTACAGGCATTTTACACATCGCAAAGTGATATTACGTTGTGGAGAGAGACAGAGAATGTGCGTGTGTGCGTGTGCGCGTGTGCGCGTGTGCGCGTGTGCGCGTGTGTGCGTGTGCGCGTGTGCGCGTGTGCGCGTGTGTGCGTGTGCGCGTGTGCGCGTGTGCGCGTGTGCCCGTGTGCGCGTGTGCGCGTGTGCGCGTGTCCGCGTGTGAGCGTGTGCGTGTGTGTGCGTGTACGTGTGTGTGCGCGTGTGTGCGTGTATGTGTGGCATACAAACAGAGAGACAGCGACTGAGAGAAAAGAGAGACATAGAGAGACTGAGAGAAACTGAGAGAGACAAAGAGAGACAGAGAGACAGAGACAGAGACATAGTCAGAAACATAGACATATACATAGACAGATACAGCGACAGAACAAAAATAGAAATTTAAAAAGAGAAGTCGGCGATGTAGTTATGATCTCTGTGTAGCGAACTTGAACCTTGAATACCTGTCGTGCTCTTCGTCAATGAAATGGTATTGTTGCAACCTTTTATGACTACGCCGCAGGTGTAGCTCGCCTGACTCCACAGTAGACACGGAGGACAGGACAGGTGGTTAGCCTTCCACCCAATCCGCAATCTCTGGCACGCGTAGTAGCGGGAACAGTCGCAGCGGTCCTCGAAGTAGCCGGGCCGGTTTCCGGCTGTCATCATGGCGCACGCAGCTGTAAGGAATCGGTTACTTACATTATACAAAATAAATTGTTCACGAAATTGCAGGTTGTTCAATTGCTGGACGGAAAGAATTGGTTACTTATAGTATATAAACTATTAACTACCTACAACCGGTTGTCCAAGTGGTTGTATGTGGTTATATAATAATATCTAGTTAAATTTTCCGCAATTTGCTTATGGACTGTGTATTACATAATAGGCTGTCGATTCTCTGTAGAATAGAAAGTAGTAAACCTACACCAGCGCAAAGGTGCAGAATGGTCCGAAATGTTCAAAAGTGATGTCAGTGGAGTTCATAAAATCAAACAACAGTTACATTTCTTTCAAAAAATAAAAGAAAGAAGACTTTTCATCAATGTTTAAAGAAATTGGTACTACTATAACAGATAAATCAGACATAGCAAACAAATTCAATAACTATTTTTTTTTAATATAGGTCAAACTATTGCAGAAAACAAAGATTATGACTACTACTTGAAAACAAAAGTTAGATCTGTTCTCAATCTAAACAATGCTGATCAATCAATGATCTCCCAACCAAAATCAGTAGTGGCTTTGACGGTATTTCATGATAATTGTTAAAAAATAATTGAACCGGCAATAATTAAATGTTTAACCTTAGTAATTAACCAAATTATAAATACAGGCATATTTCCTGATAAACTTAACATTGCAAAAGTAATTCCAATTTGCAACAATAATGACCCAATACTATTCATAAAGTATAGGCCCAACTCACTCCGTCCAGTTATTTCTAAAGTCAGAGAAAAATAATCCATAATCAGTCTAATTATTTTATTGATTCTAGGCTATTTTTTTTAATAATCAGTGTCGTTTTAGACCTAACCATTCAATTGAATATGCATCACTCGAACTAGTGGATAGGATAATTACTCAAATGGATAAAAATTACTTACCAACTAATGTCCTTCTTGAATTTTCCAAGGCATTTGATACTATTGACCATACCGTATTACTAAACACGTTAAAATACTATGGCCTAGTGTAATAAGGCAAGACACTTCTTTTATTCAAAAGCTATTTAAGCAATCGTAAATAGTACACCGAATTTGATAATATTAAATGTTAAATTTTACCTATAAAAGTTGGTGTACCACAAGGGTCGATCCTTGAAAAAACTATTATTTACTATATATACAAGTATATAATAGAACTAACGAATCCATCGCAGATGAGCTTGGTGTTATACCCGGGACTTTATTGAACTTTGTAAAGAAACAGAAACTAAGTTATTTCGGCCATGTGAAACGGCATCAATCTGAAGAGAGACTAATAATGGAAGGAAAAGTGGAAGGCAGCAGAAGCAGAGGAAGACCTAGGAGACAATGGGAAAACGACATAGAGAAATGGATGGGAGCAGACGTCTGGCGAGTGGGGAGACTGGCAAACAAAAGAGCTGTCTATAGACAATCCATCAAGGCTGTAACGTCCGAAAATGTATAAGCAAACCCAACCAATATGTATATATATGTATATACAAATGACTTCTTACAAGCCAGCCAAATGTTAAAATTTATAATATATGTTGATGATATTACCGTATTTAGCACCATTAAAATGTTCAGTGATACAGTACAAAACAAAAGCACAAAATCTGTAATAAATGATGAACTTCTCAAATTCTTGAGTGGCTTAATATTAACAAGTTGTCACTAAATAAAACAACTAAATCTAAATATATGACCTTCCAAATGCCAAACAAACAGACATGAAGATTATTACTCAAAATAGATGACATAAATATTCAGAGAGTGGAAGAATTTAACTTCTTAATTTTAACTCTAGACACTAACTTAACTCGGAAAAAATACAGCGGATAAATATCAAGTAAGTGTTATAAAACTTTAGGAATATTAAATAGATTAAAACACGTGCTACCTTTAGAACTAAAATTATATTGCATAATGCATTGCTATTATCCTGTATAAATTATTGTATCACGACATGGGGATACCAAGGAAACAGATTAATGAAAATCCAAAGAAAGCAGTGCGAATTATAACATTAAGCAAATAAAATTCACATAAGAAAACCGCTTTTTAAACAACTCAACATATTAAAAGTAGACGACTTACGAAAATTACAAGGACGACAATTTTATTATAAATACAGACACCAAAATGTACCTGTCTACTTATTAAATTGGCAGATAACCCAAAACGCCGGCATACATGACTATAATACTTGGAGTGCAACTGAACTACATACCTTCAAAATTAAATATGAATTTGCAAAAAAGTGTCTTAAATATAATTTAACACATGTTATTAATTATATACATGATTTAGTGATAGACCATAATTTCAGAGAATTCTCAACTTATGCCAAACATTATATGCTACAAAAATCTAACGTCACGTGCGCTATATTAGATTGCTACATATGTCAACTAAATTAATTATATCATGAATGTGTGCAACACATTCCATAAAAGTACAATGCAACTGTTTCAATACATATACTTGCACACATGCTTACACGACCACACGCGTACACAACACACAAAACACATCAACAACAAAACAATCATTACAAACGGTATGTAAGAAAAAGACAATACAAAAGTTGATCACATATCATTATTTTTCTTTATAGAACTAAGGATTAGAAACATAAAGAATTTATAATTTTTATTTTCGGTGGCTCCTATAATAGCGACCAATTGTGCTATCAGCAGGAGTCTACCTTCCAACAGCAACTGTGACCTCAGCAGGAGTCTCCCGACCCACAGCAACTGTGATCTCAGCAGCAGTCTCCCGTCCCACAGCGACTGTGATCTCAGCAAGAGTCTCCCGTCCCACAGCAACTGTGATCTCAGCAGGAGTTTCCCTTCCCACAGCGACTGTGATCTCAGCAGGAGTCTCCCGTCCCACAGCAACTGTGATCTCAGCAGGAGTCTCCCGTCCCACAGCAACTGTGATCTCAGCAGGAGTCTCCCGTCCCACAGCGACTTTGATCTCAGCAAGAGTCTCCCGTCCCACAGCAACTGTGATCTCAGCAGGAGTTTCCCTTCCCACAGCGACTGTGATCTCAGCAGGAGTCTCCCGTCCCACAGCAACTGTGATCTCAGCAGGAGTATCCCGTCCCACAGCAACTGTGATCTTAGTAGGAGTCTCCCGTCCCACAGCGACTGTGATCTCAGCAAGAGTCTCCAATCCCACAGCGACTGTGGTCTCAGCAAGAGTCTCCCGTCCCACAGCAACTGTGATATCAGCAGGTGTCTCTCGTCCCACAGCGACTGTGATCTCAGTAGGAGTCTCCCGTCCCACAGCAACTGTGATCTCAGCAGGAGTCTCCCGTCCCACAGCGACTGTGATCTCAGTAGGAGTCTCCCGTCCCACAGCAACTGTGATCTCAGGAGGAGTCTCCCGTCCCACAACAACTGTGATCTCAGCAGGAGTCTCCCGTCCCACAGCAACTGCGATCTTAGTAGGAGTCTCCCGTCCCACAGCGAATGTGATCTGAGCAAGAGTCTCCCGTCCCACAGCGACTGTGATCTCAGCAAGAATCTCCCGTCCCACAGCAACTGTGATCTCAGCAGGAGTTTCCCGTCCCACAGCAACTGTGATCTCAGCAAGAGTCTCCCGTCCCACAACGACTGTGATCTCAGCAGGAGTCTCCCGTCCCACAGCAACTGTGATCTCAGCAGGAGTCTCCCTTCCTACAGCGACTGTGATCTCAGCAGGAGTCTCCCGTCCCACAGCAACTGTGATCTCAGTAGGAGTCTCCCGTCCCACAGCATCTGTGATCTCAGCAAGAGTCTCCCGTCCCACAGCGACTGTGATCTCAGCAGGAGTCTCCCATCCCACAGCAACTGTGATCTCAGTAGGAGTCTCCCGTCCCACAGCAACTGTGATCTCAGCAGGAGTCTCCCGTCCCACAGCGACTGTGATCTCAGCAGGAGTCTCCCGTCCCACAGCGACTGTGATCTCAGTAGGAGTCTCCCGTCCCACAGCAACTGTGATCTCAGTAGGAGTCTCCCGTCCCACAGCAACTGTGATCTCAGCAGGAGTCTCCCGTCCCACAGCGACTGTGATCTCAGCAGGAGTCTCCCGTCCCACAGCAACTGTGATCTCAGTAGGAGTCTCCCGTCCCACAGCAACTGTGATCTCAGCAGGTGTCTCCCGTCCCACAGCAACTGTGATCTCAGCAGGAGTCTCCCGTCCCACAGCAACTGTGATCTTAGTAGGAGTCTCCCGTCCCACAGCGACAGTGATCTCAGCAAGAGTCTCCAATCCCACAGCGACTGTGGTCTCAGCAAGAGTCTCCCGTCCCACAGCAACTGTGATCTCAGCAGGTGTCTCTCGACCCACAGCGACTGTGATCTCAATAGGAGTCTCCCGTCCCACAGCAACTGCGATCTCAGGAGGAGTCTCTCGTCCCACAGCGACTGTGATCTCAGTAGGAGTCTCCCGTCCCACAGCAACTATGATCTCAGCAGGAGTCTCCCGTCCTACAACGACTGTGATCTCAGCAGGATTCTCCCGTCCCACAGCGACTGTGATCTCAGCAGGAGTCTCCCGTCCCACAGCGACTGTGATCTCAGCAGGAGTCTCCCGTCCCACAGCGACTGTGATCTCAGCAGGAGTCTCCCGTCCCACAGCGACTGTGATCTCAGTAGGAGTCTCCCGTCCCACAGCGACTGTGATCTCAGCAGGAGTCTCCCGTCCCACAGCGACTGTGATCTCAGCAGGAGTCTCCCGTCCCACAGCGACTGTGATCTCAGTAGGAGTCTCCCGTCCCACAGCAACTGTGATCTCAGCAGGAATCTCCCGTCCCACAGCGACTGTGATCTCAGCAGCACTCTCCCGTCGAACATCAACTGTGATCTCAGCAGGAGTCTCCCGTCCCACAGCAACTGTGATCTCAGCAGGAATCTCCCGTCCCACAGCGACTGTGATCTCAGCAGGAGTCTCCCGTCCCAGAGCAACTGTGATCTTATTAGGAGTCTCCCGTCCCACAGCAACTGTGATCTCAGCAGAAGTCTCCCGTCCCACAGCAACTGTGAACTCAGCAGGAGTCTCCCTTCCTACAGCGACTGTGATCTCAGCAGGAGTCTCCCGTCCCACAGCAACTGTGATCTCAGCAGGAGTCTCCCGTCCCACAGCGACTGTGATCTCAGCAGGAGTCTCCCGTCCTACAGCGACTGTGATCTCAGCAGGAGTCTCCCGTCCCACAGCAACTGTGATCTCAGCAGGAGTCTCCCGTCCCACAGCGACTGTGATCTCAGTAGGAGTCTCCCGTCCCACAGCGACTGTGATCTCAGTAGGAGTCTCCCGTCCCACAGCAACTGTGATCTCAGCAGGAGTCTCCCGTCCCACAGCAACTGTGATCTTAGTAGGAGTCTCCCGTCCCACAGCGACAGTGATCTCAGCAAGAGTCTCCAATCCCACAGCGACTGTGGTCTCAGCAAGAGTGTCTCGTCCCACATCGACTGTGATCTCAGTAGGAGTATCCCGTCCCACAGCAACTGTGATCTCAGGAGGAGTCTCCCGTCCCACAGCAACTGTGATCTCAGCAGGAGTCTCCCGTCCCACAGCAACTGCGATCTTAGTAGGAGTCTCCCGTCCCACAGCGACTGTGATCTCAGCAGGAGTCTCCCGTCCCACAGCAACTGTGATCTCTGTAGGAGTCTCCCGTCCCACAGCATCTGTGATCTCAGCAGGAGTCTCCCGTCCAACAGCAACTGTGATCTCAGTAGGAGTCTCCCGTCCCACAGCGACTGTGATCTCAGTAAGAGCCTCCAATCCCACAGCGACTGTGATCTCAGCAGGAGTCTCCCGTCAAACAGCAACTGTGATCTTAGTAGGAGTCTCCCGTCCCACAGCAACTGTGATCTCAGCAGGAGTATCCAGTCCCACAGCAACTGTGATCTCAGTAGGAGTTTCCCGTCCCACAGTAACTGTGATCTCAGCAGGAGTCTCCCGTTCCACAGCAACTGTGATCTCAGCAAGAGTCTCCCGTCCCACAGCGACTGTGATCTCAGCAGGAGTCTCACATCCCACAGCAACTGTGATCTGTAGGAGTCTCCCGTCCCACAGCAACTGTGATCTCAGCAGGAGTCTCCCGTCCCACAGCGACTGTGATCTCAGCAGGAGTCTCCCGTCCCACAGCGACTGTGATCTCAGCAGGAGTCTCCCGTCCCACAGCGACTGTGATCTCAGTAGGAGTCTCCCGTCCCACAGCGACTGTGATCTCAGCAGGAGTCTCCCGTCCCACAGCGACTGTGATCTCAGCAGGAGTCTCCCGTCCCACAGCGACTGTGATCTCAGCAGGAGTCTCCCGTCCTACAGCGACTGTGATCTCAGCAGGAGTCTCCCGTCCCACAGCAACTGTGATCTCAGCAGGAGTCTCCCGTCCCACAGCAACTGTGATCTCAGCAGGAGTCTCCCGTCCCACAGCGACTGTGATCTCAGCAGGAGTCTCCCGTCCCACAGCGACTGTGATCTCAGGAAGAGTCTCCCGCCCCACAGCAACTGTGATCTCAGCAGGAGTCTCCCGTCCCACAGCGACTGTGATCTCAGCAGGAGTCTCCCGTCCCACAGCAACTGTGATCTCAGCAGGAGTCTCCCGTCCCACAGCAACTGTGATCTCAGCAGGAGTCTCCCGTCCCACAGCAACTGTGATCTCAGCAGGAGTCTCCCGTCCCACAGCAACTGTGATCTCAGTAGGAGTCTCCCGTCCCACAGCAACTGTGAACTCAGCAGCACTCTCCCGTCCCACAGCAACTGTGATCTCAGTAGGAGTCTCCCGTCCCACAGCGACTGTGATCTCAGTAGGAGTCTCCCGTCCCACAGCAACTGTGATCTCAGCAGGAGTCTCCCGTCCCACAGCAACTGTGATCTTAGTAGGAGTCTCCCGTCCCACAGCGACAGTGATCTCAGCAAGAGTCTCCAATCCCACAGCGACTGTGGTCTCAGCAAGAGTGTCTCGTCCCACATCGACTGTGATCTCAGTAGGAGTATCCCGTCCCACAGCAACTGTGATCTCAGGAGGAGTCTCCCGTCCCACAGCAACTGTGATCTCAGCAGGAGTCTCCCGTCCCACAGCAACTGCGATCTTAGTAGGAGTCTCCCGTCCCACAGCGACTGTGATCTCAGCAGGAGTCTCCCGTCCCACAGCAACTGTGATCTCTGTAGGAGTCTCCCGTCCCACAGCATCTGTGATCTCAGCAGGAGTCTCCCGTCCAACAGCAACTGTGATCTCAGTAGGAGTCTCCCGTCCCACAGCGACTGTGATCTCAGTAAGAGCCTCCAATCCCACAGCGACTGTGATCTCAGCAGGAGTCTCCCGTCAAACAGCAACTGTGATCTTAGTAGGAGTCTCCCGTCCCACAGCAACTGTGATCTCAGCAGGAGTATCCAGTCCCACAGCAACTGTGATCTCAGTAGGAGTTTCCCGTCCCACAGTAACTGTGATCTCAGCAGGAGTCTCCCGTTCCACAGCAACTGTGATCTCAGCAAGAGTCTCCCGTCCCACAGCGACTGTGATCTCAGCAGGAGTCTCACATCCCACAGCAACTGTGATCTGTAGGAGTCTCCCGTCCCACAGCAACTGTGATCTCAGCAGGAGTCTCCCGTCCCACAGCGACTGTGATCTCAGCAGGAGTCTCCCGTCCCACAGCGACTGTGATCTCAGCAGGAGTCTCCCGTCCCACAGCGACTGTGATCTCAGTAGGAGTCTCCCGTCCCACAGCGACTGTGATCTCAGCAGGAGTCTCCCGTCCCACAGCGACTGTGATCTCAGCAGGAGTCTCCCGTCCCACAGCGACTGTGATCTCAGCAGGAGTCTCCCGTCCTACAGCGACTGTGATCTCAGCAGGAGTCTCCCGTCCCACAGCAACTGTGATCTCAGCAGGAGTCTCCCGTCCCACAGCAACTGTGATCTCAGCAGGAGTCTCCCGTCCCACAGCAACTGCGATCTTAGTAGGAGTCTCCCGTCCCACAGCAACTGTGATCTCAGCAGGAGTCTCCCGTCCCACAGCAATTGTTTTCTTGCTATTTTTTTTTTTTTCTGTGTTTTTGGTACAATATAAATATGTGTGTGTGTGTGTGTATGTGTGTGTGTGTGTGTGTGTGTGTGTGTGTGTGTGTGTGTGTGTGTGTGTGTGTGTGTGTGTGTGTGTGTGTGTGTGTGTGTGTGTGTGTGTGTGTGTGTGTGTGTGTGTGTGTGTGTGTTTATTTTATATACATTTGCACCGTATGTTTTACATTTCAACATTGGTGTGTACATTTATATGAATAAAGTGTTGTTTTACTATTCTGTTGGGACTAATAAAAATATCCTTATCCTTTGAATGAACTGTGACATTTTATCTTAATTACGTAACTATCTCCTTGTATACCCGTCCCCCAATTGGTAACAGTACAACAACATTTCTTAAATTATACAAATGCTATGTATATTCAGAAACACTATGCAAATAATTGGCCATTTTAATACAAATATACGACCCTTGCACAATAAACAAATTTGGATTGTGTAATTGATGCTGTAGTTGTTAATTAAACATGCATTCTCCAAAAACACCTGATAACTAAGCAGCGGTTGATCATCCAGAATTAGTGAGTACCCTGTAAATCCGACTCACCCGCGGCGTCGAAGTGAGGTGTGCATGTGCACTGTAGCGTCTGTATCGAAGGGCCGACGCAGTATCGGCCGCCATTGCTCGGGGGCGGGTCGTTGCACTGCCGTCGCCGGGTCTGTTCGCCTCGCCCGCACGACTCGGAGCATTGGCCCCACGTCGTCCACGTTCCCCACTCGCCGGCAACGACGACTGGAACATAACGAGACATACGTGTGGAGGAGCGGGTGCCATCAGAGTTAGGGTATGACTGGAAGAAGTAGGCCCTGACAGAGATGGGAAGACCGGATCAGCTATGAAAGAAGGACCTAAAACCGGGGACACGTGTTAAGGCCAGCATCACCCAGATCGCGTGGAATAGCAGAAGTGCAACAACAAATGACTTAACTACATTACTAACACCACTTTCTTGTTAACATAGGAAAACAAAATGGTCCATGGCCCCATCTGATAAATCTTAGGTAACCGTCTTGTCGGAAAAATCCCAAATGGCCGCCTTTAGTCAAGTGTCCATCATGTCTCTCATTGTTAACATACAGGGGAAATTATTTGTTTCGGCTGCTTCAAAAATCGGAGCATTCTTTCCAAAGTGCCTTTCTCTAACGTATGAGAGGACGCGAGGTTACACGTTTTAAACACCTTAGCAAATTCGACATTTTAACACTTTTGTCAGACGTTTTGAGTTCGCTGTCTCCTTGCTATTTGATTTGGGCAATGCTAATACACTACAATGTTAACCAATTATATATTGTATACTGGATGATGAATGTAAGTGCTCATTACGTTTATAAATAAATGAGCAATTACCTTTTTAAAAATTCGATTCACCATTCGAAACGTACCTGTTTCTGGAAACCTGGTAATTGAAATTCTGTTCGACTATTTTCTTACCTGCGTAGCCGATTTTAAATTGTATGACAATTGTACACGTCCTTTACATTTATAAATAAATGTACAATTCTTATATGTTCAATTTCTAATCACGTTTCAAATGTAGTTGTTTCTGAAAACATGGCAAATGAGATTCGGTTCGACTGTTTTCTTACGTGCGCTGCCGTTAGTCAATATACAGTCTGGGTCGGTGGCGTTGACGCAGCCAGTTCTTAGAACCTTCACATCGATGGTTAACAAGTCTTGAGATATCTGGTCAGTGGCCGTCACCTACGAAGGATTCGACATTAAGTAATGCTTACGAAAAACTATGCTTAGAAACATCCAAGGAACAAATGGTGCCAACATAGAAAATAAATATTTCTTAATTAGAATGACGTGTGTTACTGTTAACAATTTATTAATTAATTAAAACTAAAACATATAAAAGAAACACATACACTCAAACCTGGAAGCATCTATGACATGATATTGTCTTAGTAGCCCAATCTTTTTTTCTTGTAATTATAAATGTACTCAGTTCAATGCCTTGCTAATTGATTGTCTAATTATTTATTGTGTTGTCTTTTGTTGGTTTGTTAAAATAATCACTCATCACGTAATTGTGTATTGGTAATACCTGACAGTGTGACACGTAAAAAGTTAGATTCCGATTAAACGAATTAAACCCATCTATGTGATGCAACACGGTTTGTCTTACCTTGATGGTATCTTCACCAAAGTAATGTTCATCCGGGATGTATTGGAATACTGTGACAACCCAGGCCAACTGACGATTCATAAAGTTCGAATCACAATGATTCGGTAGTGACACATGTGGCGTAGTTGTAGAACCGGTGACGTCTACGACCAGTTTATCCCACAGATGGCGCCGTGACTTCCATGTCTGTGAACAGTCCTGTGGTATCAAATCCACATCTTGTACTTGGCTAAACACTGTGAGACGTCCGTATTTTGGAAGTTCAAATGCAAGAGTTAAGTTATCGCCAAAGTCCAAGTCGTGAGCAGCGACGACAAATAGCATATCTTTGTTTTCTTCCATTGCAACTATGACTGCAGAAGAGGGAGTCACAATGTCACGTCCTTCTTTAAACATATGGAGGATCGGTGCGTGGTTGGAATGAGTTATTTCAACAACCAAAATTCCGTCGACAGACAGCGGTTGTGACACACCGTCTGTTTTCTCCCACACCGTGAAATGGATTCTGTCCTCCCCGTAGCAGTTAGAACATGGCGTATACGACAACTGCCCGTCAATGCTCAACGTCACATTACCCCTTGGCGCCGGAGCCGTCGGATCAAGCATGAAGGTCAGGCTGTCTCCGTCGGGATCTGTCGCTTTTATGGTGAACTCGAACATTTCGTCTTCCTCTATGGTTATCTTCATGTCAGATTCGATGATTGGCGGTGAATTGGAGAAGGTGTTGTCCATGCCAACTACGGCGTATACAGCCACGCCGGAGCTGATCACGTCACCTAAGGCACGCTTTTTCCTTGTATCGTTCAAGTGTGGGCGACACACAAGTGCGTTGTGGCATACCTATGAAGGAACAAAAAATATTAAAAGTTATAAAACTAAACATGACAAAGAATGCCCCATTTCCCATGTCATCACGTAGGGGCGCAGCAGATTAAATGCATACTATAATAGAAAACAATTTAGAAAAATTTATTCTTAAACTGACCACGCCCCTCGTGGCTCCAAAACACGCAACTGACGATATTGATAATTACATTTTAGCTGTCGGCGAATCCTAGATAATGATGATGATTAGTGTCTAGGTAGAGCGCCGCATAACTATAATGTTTTTGATGGTTTGCAATCATAACGATGTACATTAAATATAAGTGTACGTTGACACTTGTCAGTTGCAGCCACGACTTGCCTTGACTGTGAGGACACCTTTCTTCCAATCTACGCGTATATTGCCTCCGCCCCAGTCGCACGTCCGACCAGCGTCAATCCACATCTCCTCTTCTGGTAACGGTTGAAATGCAACATCTTTATTTCATATTCCAATTTGGCTATATGTTACTTTTCATGTAGTACACGATATAATTAAATATAGTTAATGCATGCGTGCGAGCGTGCATGCGTGCGTGCGTGCGCGTGTGCATACACGCATTAGTATTTTGCAAGTTTTGACACCTCGGCTGAAACTCTATGCCAGTACGTTAATGTTGATATTGATTCAGTGACTGATTCATTATAGTTTTTCGGCATTTGCGTGATTCTAAAACAGGTATAGGATATTGGGACGATACTAATCCATAAATGTATTGTTTCATAATTTTTATTAAATCTGTATTTAATTCTCATTTGCAGATTTATTGATAGGCCGCTAGTTTCGAAGACGGAATACCGTTCTGACAGTTACAGTCGTTCAACGAGATGCAGGTCAACATGTAAATTTAGCATAGCAGCGTCGTTTACTCGTTCGCCTACCTGCACACCAGCGCACAACACGCGGGTAAACGACTGGCTTTCCGATTTGTATTCGCGTCTTGTCAAACGACATCGTGATGCTGAGTGGGCCGTCGATCGTCTGGTCAGGCAGGGTCGCTATGTACACCGACTGTCCTTCCCAACGTCGTAGCCTGTATATACCAAAGTGCGTTTTTGTTGTTAGAACGTAGCTAATGCTACAGCACCAACGAAAGTGAAATATATCTTAGAAAACTGTTTAATAATTACTGTACTTATACGTCAACTTTAATCTATTTCAATTTAGACATGCTTGTTATATCATGTATGCTTTGTTTGTATTTTCACGTTTAGAAAATAATGAACTTATTTATATATAGCCTACTGCGCCGAACTCATGTTTGTAACCACATCATATCAAGACTGTTTTCTCGCATAATATGAAGTACTCGCAATGTTGCCTTGATAAACGAGTGTATAATCTTGTCTTAAATGCTTTTTGCTTGAACACATCATTGTAAAGACGAGACGCAGACGGTTGTCAAGATTGTAATGATATATCGACTCCGATTTTTGCATATCAATATGGGAGTGGATAAGGTAACACATTTAATAAACGTATCATTTGTATGTAGCAATTGTGCAATGATGTACCTGTTCCTGAGGTATCTGTCGGTTTTATTCTGCGTTGACATCGGGTCCACGATGAAGGTCTTGAAGGTGTCCGAGGCCGCCGATAGATATTGTGCATTGAGGTCATCAGTGGAGAGGAAACCGCCAACCAACATCGTGTTGTCTTTTTGCGCTACCGGAAGTAGTTACGGTTACATTATAATAATAGCAGAAGACATACGGAGACATGATCGTGAGCATTATGCAGTGTTGCAATGATTGAAATCGACATTACGTATATAATAATGACACACGTCTTCACACAGCCAATGTAAATTACACACAAATATAAACTATCGTCTGCCAAGTTTTCCAGAATAGCTATAATATGAAATTATATTGTTCAAGTTTTGACCTAATCAATGTACGTCTGCGCACTGTGACAGTTGATCACATTTTGATATATTATGAATATATCCATGACAATATATTAATGGGAAAACTGTCCACGTGTCAATATGCGTGATTTAATTAGGTATATGTTTAAAGGTTCGTTGATATATTTAGTTACTTGCAATTTGTATAAACTGACTTCCATTAGTAGTACTAAGTATATAACTTGCTTCAGCAGTATGGATTAATTTTACTTTTGCGACAACATGTAATCACGTGTTACGTATACCATTTTCTCTGGTCGGTCTGAACCCACGTATGTGGCTATATAATGGACAATATGGATTATTTGTCGAATGTAGGATGCATACGTTTCACGGTTTTGATGATTATTTTCTTGATCGGAGCTATTGGCTTCTTAAGTGTCATAATCAGCCGACCAGCTTCTGTTTTAGCCACCGTGTCAGAGTCGCCTGGAAAGAAAACAATCGCATTGTATGTTGGCGGATGAATGCCTATCTGACCGTTATTCAATTTGGTCTTATAAATATAATGGCGCTCGTTAATCGCTATCAATTCAGAACTTTGGCTCGAACGTGTTTTATAAAAACAACACAACGTTTACATCGTTATTACTTATTAGCAGCAGTAATTCAACATAATGCGGTTGATATTATCAGTAGAACATTACATTGCCACTTTATTATCGCTAACATATGTGCTAGAATTGTCGCTGAAATTAATAACTAAACTACCCGTTGATATCCTTCTACCTACACGTCGTCGATGCTGGCTGGTGTTAGGTAGTTTGGAAGGAATAATTATTATTAACATCAATGTAGGAGTAAAACTCGTCGGTGTGCTTAACAACGATTTTAATTGTAATCGTCCATTCTATTGTATTGCAGACATACTCACGAACAATCAGTACAGGTTTCACAGGCACTCGGCTGCATATGTGCGCCTTGCTGCAGGCGCGAAGATGAACCCGCATTGTCCTATTGACGAGAGTATAAGTGACCGACATGATATATAATAATTTATGTTTGTACTTACTGGGATGAAGGCAGTTGGTTGTCGCTGTATTCTTCAAGAACGATGATTGATACACAACAGTTTTTATATTCACATATTTAGTTATAAATTACACAGTTTTCTGTCATGCGAAAAAATAGTCGTAATTATTTTTTTTTTTCGATGTTAGTGTTTTGTCACCAACAATACGTTTCTGACGGCTTTGGAAGTTATTATTATTGCTACAATGACGCTGATGATGTCGACGATGGCAAACAACGTTATGATGATCATAATCAGTATCATCACCATTGTGATTAGTAGCCATCCCCATTCAAACTGATACGTCGGATACATTTACAGTGATTTACACCAATTTACATATTAACGCAATTAATTCCTTTGCTGCTGGATATAAACAACAACCGGTTCAGACAGTGTCAGTCATGTAAATCCTTCCGTAGTGCAACTGACATTGTTTCTCACCTTCCAGGTTCCATGTGGAACTCTCCTGTCAAATCTCTCTTCCGGCGCTTATTGCCGAATGCCGTCTCATTACCGCCGATAATTTTTACACCTTCCGAGGAGAGAATTACTTCTCCGCTGAACTCGCCCAATCCGACCTGCTCTTCCGGGTAAATGTCATCCTTCTCTTCCTCACTGCCAACGCTAAAATCTACAACAGAGCGAAAGCGGTTTGTCATTTAACAAGACCAGCAATTAAGGAAGTAACGTCACACATTAGTATCGTATAGTTGTATTTATCTTCAGCAAGTTGCACCAGTTCCTTAACCGCGTGAGTTGATGCCTGACACGTTATGACATTTCATAACGTATGTTTTTAAGTCAACCGGAACATGTATAGCGGACTTTTATTGTTATATATATTTGAATCATTCAAATACAGTTCATAAGGCTACGTATTGCAAGATAGATTAATGTATGCCAAATGACGCTGTGTCAATTTAAGGTTGTAAAGCCCTACTCTGGATACTGGACGGATTACAATAGGCAAGGCAGACGCTTACGTGGAACCATAACTTAAATGGGAAACTTGAAAGGACGAGAAACAGGTGGGCCAGAGAAATGGAGGCATAATTAAGCCAAAAGAGACGAAGATTGAAACAGTTTGGAAAGCAAGCCCAAAACAGTTAAATATTTTTGCAATGGCCTACGCTCCTCCAGGGGCGAAGTGGCTTAATTAAGAAAGTACTGTAATTATATTATGAAAAAAAATCAAATTATAATGTTCCTCGGCACGTATATACGTATATACGTACGCACGCACTTACTCACACACAAACGCGCGCGCAGGCAGACACATGCACACGCAAACAAACAAGCAAACACATACACACACGAACACACACACAAGCACGCACACACAGACATGCTCGCGCGTACGCGCGCGCGCGCGCGCGCACACACACACGTACACAAACACATACAAACACGCACGCACACACACATACACTCACGTGCACACACACACACACACACACATAAACACGCACACACACGCACACACACAAACACACACAAGCACACACGCACACACACAAACACACACGCGCACACTCGCGCACACACGCGCACACACACGCACATACACGCACACGCACACGCACACGCACACGCACACGCACACGCACACACACACACACACACACACGCACACTGTACGTTGGAGAATACTACCAGACTATCTTCAAAGTTAGACGATCAACATATAGATGACTCACACACGCCATCAATGTGCTCCTCCTCGGATGGCTTCTCCCAGGCGACACCCACCGAGTCCTGGCGTGACGTCCTCACCGCCCCCTCACTCGACGAGTTCGAGTCAAACGGCTCCGTGTCCTCCATTACCGTCGTTATGTTGCCTGTCTTGGGCGGCACCGTCAATATGGTGACACCTGAAAACACGGCGTCACCACTATAGAGTATAGCAGGTGTCGTCTCACATTTTTTCCGTTTGTCTGTTGTGGTTTTGTCCTCAATGACAAATATTGACAATGGAAGTAAAATATTAGTTTTACAATTTATTTGTTTATTTTATATTGATTAATTATATTTCTAAGAAAACAAACTGGAATCGTACGATTCGTGAAACGACACAAGTGAAACAGACGTGAACCATATCACGTGTGCCACGCGAAAATGCACCTTATAAAATAAATGTGTAATACAGTATTGAGAGTATTTTGACAAACTGATATGGGAACTGTTTCGGTAATAACAGTCTTAGTAAAAGCTTTATTTCATGATGGTTACCACGTTACGTATTACATCTTGATTGTCAACGTGTCATCACCCAGACATACAGAAACTCCTACATCCTCATTTATACAGCTTTTGGCTGCCAGGAGTCGACGTATTTGATCTATAACCCACCTTGTGACGTATTGGTTGTCTTCAGTCCAGCGCCGTTGACGGACACTAACGTAACGTAGTAAGTTTGATTCTCCAGCAGCAATCCTTCCAGCGATCTGTTCATCACGAAAGAATTCGTCCCTATGCTGACCAATGGCTGAACGTCATCGCCACCTGGTGTGCTTCCTATTGACCACCACGTTTCTACCACCTGCAACCCGGCAAATTATGTTGTTTTGACATATACTATTGAGATTTGTATATTTGTCTATTCTTTGCTGCAAATTGCCGTTAACATGTGCACTCGGGTGTTATTTTCATTTGTGATATCATAACTATAATGGTTGATATCATTACGTACTGTGATAGGTACAACTATATACGTCAACAACCAAACATTTACAAAAATATTACATAGCAGTAGAGGAATAATTATCAAACATATATATTAGCAGTGAAATATATGAATACTTTACTTGACATCCACTTATCCCTACACGTTATTAAATACCACATCACCTTGCTTTCTTCGTCAAAGACTTCGTAGTACACGGCTATGGACGAGTTGTCTCCCTGGTAAGTCGACGGTTCTGACTGGCTCCACGAGGGATCGACGTGGAATATCAACTCAAAGACCGGCGGCGTCATATCGATGTAGACCCCGTCTGAAGACGCCGTCACGGACCGACCTGACCCGGGGATAGCCTTGACGGTGATGTAGTAAGGCTGCAGAAGAGTCTCATTGCTGGATGTCCCTGTTTGCTTCTGCTCCAAGGAGAGGCCGGTGATGTCAATGTGAACTTCTTGCATCTCTTCGGCGCTGCACGTTGTATTGCAAATGAACTGATCGCAAGCATGCTGACATGGAATACATGGCCGCAGGATCTGAAACAAACCAGTCAAGTGACTAGTATTAGTCTATCGTCGGCCGAGGAACACATTGCGTTGTGCATTCATATGTCGATCTTACGGGTTGCTCAAATTAAAACGTTTCTATCTTGCATTGATTGCAGTTTTTTATTTATTGCGTATGTGTTCTCAAGAAATGCGTGTCACTGTCTGACTGTCACCGTTACATTTGGAGAATACAAACCTTTGTGTCATCATTGTCGTTCATCATTGTTTGACCGGAAAACAACTCGGAGTATAGGCGCAGCGGCTCGTGTGAATGGTCGAATGGGATTTTAACTTATTATTGGGTTTCCTGGAACTGGAGCGCGAGTGGGATGGGTGACTGCATTGTTCTCACGGGTGGTACAACGAAGTCAATTATGAGTTTGATTCAGCTAACTTCCATACAATGCATATGAGAACTCACAGGGGTAATGTACGTAGTAACACCCCTGGCTTGCGATGATGAACCACTACAATAAACGTTTCTGGTACTGTCTACTTCGAGTGTCAATGTCCGTGGAAATACAGCAATACCTACCGTCTGGAATGGCGACACATCGTCGGCGTTTGCGCTGGTTCCGACGGCGGCTTGGAACTCGACCACGGGACGGGCGCTTCCGCGGAATGGGTCTCCGAAACGGCAGAGTTCAGTGGACGGCGCTGGAAATCTACAGAAAAATAGAGTCGCCATAGCAAAATAAGATAAGATCCCTAATCACAGGACGCAGTATCGTAGTTATGAGAACATCGGATTCCTGGTTAGAATCCTATTAGTGTAGTTGTGTAGCTTGAACACTTTCATTAAACCCAACTTACCTCACTTATCTGAGCAATATAAACGAGTATATTGCCAAAGGGCGTTTCGAAAATATGTGAAGGAATAATCTTCATGCAATACTGCCAGCATAGGTAATAACTTCTCAGAAATAGTGAAGAAGGTGTTTCAATAAAAATGTCTGCCAGCGAGTGTAGCTCGCAGTCCAAAGTACTGGATACAGCGTTATAGAAAAATATAATGTTTTAAATATAAAGCGATGTTTAAGAATACTGATTGTGGTGGATATGTGTGAACAAAGAGTATTCGCGCATTAATTGCAGCGTGGCTGAATGCTTCCCACAGAAGTCGATCGAAATGGTGTTCGATTGAACATATCTGCCAGAGAGTAAAGTGTAAAGCGCTTTAAGCAGTTCTAAGGCCCTGATACAGCTCTAGATAAAACTTGTTGTTACTGTCAGGCATTACTACTAAAGGTTTATTGAGGTACTCACTCGAGGCGACTGAAGACGGCGGTTGTCTGTTGCGGGTGGAAGACGTCGTTGAGCGGACTCACCCAGCCGTGACGGTTGTACACGCCGAGCGTCATCTGCGTTCGCTCCGAGACGCCCTCCGCGCCCGCCAGGATCGCGCGCTGTCTGCCGTCCACGTACAGCTTAAACTCCCAGTTCGCTACCTGGTGGAATAAGCAGAAGTATAATGGTGAAGAAGCAGATGTAGAAGCTTAGTGCGGTGAAGAATAAACGATACTGAAGACTGTAAGTAGCGCACTGCACAGGTGTATGGTGATGATGAACTTGATCAAATATATATGTGTTGCAATAGCGATGACGACTATGATTGCACTCGTTACAAATGGATGCACGCACACACATACACACACACAAGAAGAAACAACAAATTATACACACTGTATATATATATATATATATTGCGCACGACTTAAGTTCGGGTTCGCTTTTTTACTCACATTGTTATCTTTCGTCTCCTGTCCAGTGACGACCAACTTGTACACGTGGCTGTCATCTGCAGGGTTGAAATCGAGGTCAGAGACCGCGTGCATGGTCCCGTTCAATGTCGTCGCCCACAGAACGATCCAGTGTAATGATTTTCCCTCGTAGGACGTGTCTATGGTCACCATAAATCATACCAGGTAAAAGTACGGCAATAAGTAATGATGACAAGTTTACTTACTCTTTCAATTGCACAGTTTGCTATTATTTCAACGGCTGCTTCCAAAACTACGACTAGTTTTGTTGTTAGTAATACCGTTGCGTCACTTGTTGATACTGTTGAATATGTCTATTAATGCTATCGTTGATCTTGTTGTCCAATAAGTAATATTGTTTAGTAGTAAAATAGTGTAACATAGTTTTTGTGAATCCGTTGTTACTGCAGCAGATGATAGTACTGATGCTGCGAATACTAGCTGCAAAGAATAGTAGTACTGTTGTTACTAATATAACTATCAAGGGAGAGAGAGAGAGAGAGAGAGAGAGAGAGAGAGAGAGAGAGAGAGAGAGAGAGAGAGAGAGAGAGAGAGAGAGAGAGAGAGAGAGAGAGAGAGAGAGAGAGAGAGAGAGAGAGAGAGCGAGCGAGAGAGAGAGAGACAGGCAGGCAAACAGACAGACAGAGAGACAGACAGACAGAGCGAGATTTCGAGATATCGAGATAGCAAGAGAACGAGAGAGCAAAAGGAGGAGAGACAGACTAATATAATGACTACTACGTCAACTCCCACTCACTTGGATGAATCTGGAAGCCGAACCCTCTCCACGCCTGAAGATCGTCTTCAGGGACATTGAGCGACGTGTCTCCGGGAAGTCCAGGTTCGATGATCCTTAGACCGTTACTGCGCCAGCCGCTGTCCACCAGATTGCTCGAGTCTGTGTCGAACAGGACGGGCGTGTAGTTGGCAAATATCCCCTTGGGGCCATCAAAGAAGGCGACAGACGTGACGGCGCGCAGAGAGCCGTTGGCCGCTCGTATGCCGAACTGCAAACAACACACACACATACATATATATACGGTTCCTCATGGATGTGATGGGTTGAAGTGCTATAGGGAACATTCAATTAGATTCGCAGGTGGGATCCTCCACGAAACGATTATTTACATAAAACTGTATTCTGAATTTAATAGAAAACAATGATAATGTCAACATATTCAAAGGTATATTTAATACACGGATGCTCAAATGCATTATTCCATAAACGGGTTTACTTTAATAAGCGCTGTATTTCGCGGTGCACAAAAATCATCCTTAAAGTGAACGAATCTACTGTCTAAATTATCGCACTTTGTCTTTTGTGCCATATAAGCTGACAATGTAATCAATGTTGTATTATCGTGAGTCGTGAAGGACCAACCGAGTACGTGGCTCCCGTGTTGATGTCAGCATCAGCTTGAATGGCTCCAGATAACATCTGAGACTTCGTGAGGTCACGACGTAGAGTCACGCCCAATCCTTCTTCTGAGTAGGAAAGCTGCAGGGAAAATAAATTATTAGTAATTTTATTGCACCTTTCTCGATATTGGGAAATATATCATTTCTGGAAGCTTATTGTTAGTACGTGGACACGTTAACGTGTTTTAGACAGTATATTATTATTATAACATTATCGAAATCATTGTCATTTAAGATGATAATACAAGATGATAATGCATACACGTTTGTGTGTTTATTATAATATTATAATAATTAAGTTTAATCTCGTCAGCAATTCTGTCTTTTGGAAATTTTCAATGTTATTCAGATTAAGATATATTCAGAAACAAATGCGTTCGCCAGTTCATGTTAATTTTAGTGTAGTTTATGTTAGTAAATAGTAGAATGTTTATATGACGCAACGTAGGTTATTTCTAAATGTGAAAACAGTAATGCGATTCAGATATTTTGGCAATCATACTCTCCATTAATTAACCAGATGTTATTAATTAAATATAGTGACGGATACAAAGCCTCGTAGATTTTACATTAATACTGAGGGAAATTGCACATGGATTTTGCTTAGATTTTGAATGTGTATATAATGTATGCCACTACGTTTGTGTGAGAATAACGAATTCTGGTACTACTGTGGAACCTTACTATTAATGTCACCTTCGAGACAGAACCAAAATGACTCGAATGGAAAGGTGACCATATTACCAGGACTAGCGTCTTGTAAGTTACCGTTACATAAATAATTTAGGACTTTCCAAGGGTGACCTTAATTGCGAAGTGGTTATATGACCGTGGTAACTATAAAGCGAAGTTCAATTGTACGTAGTCGTGTCTAGGTTAACCTGGAAGTCTTGGAAGGCGACACCGGCTTGCTTCGTGTGCTGAAGTCCTCGCAGGTAGTTGTGCACGAGTGGAGTCCAGTGGGAATCTGCACTCGTCATTGGGAAGATTCTTCGAGGACACGCAGCGCCTCTTGCCGTGGGAATGTAGAGAAACACTCCTACAACGTACGGTAATAAGGTGTTGCAACCCAGCGCTGTCAAGAGAAAGTGTGACTTGCCACAGTAAAGTGGGTTGTAAAATTGTGAAATGGAGTTTTATACCTTGTTGGATTCTACTGATCGCCAGCTTTATAAGTATACCTCACTTGTAGAAACGTTAGAAAGCAACGTTTTGAGTCATTGTTTTATGTATGGGTTCATAGATTCATGTATTTTATTTGTTTTGGATTTTTCGTCGACAGAAATCAACTGAACATTGAAAGATGGGATTACAGCTTATGCATTTCTGCCAAAATCAACAAATTGATGGGGCACGGCCTAGACAACTATTTTGGCTCATGCGCAGAATAGGCGTGAGCGACTTTATACCCGATTCGCTGTAGCGGGTCACAAATTAAAACGACCCATCGTAATCATGATACAAACAGGCTCTGATGCCTTGTTACAGCCGCCAACCCACGAACCGGGTGTCTGCATGTGTCTTTTTATCTAGGTAGAACAAAGACCCACGACGATGAAAGAAAATCATACAGGGATTTTGAATGGGATTTGTGATTAAAACCATTGATGTCGTCAAACACCGAACTACCTACACTAGATATAAATGTTGTACATCAATGGTAAGTGGTAAGTCGTATGGACATTGCTACTATGTACGCAAACGGTACAGATACCATACCGTGAGTAGATAGTATGCCCTGTACGATCTCAAAAGCCTACTTATAAAAAAGAATTTAATGACCCGCTAATGGCTTTTGCACATCGCTGAGTCAGCAATAATGCGAGACTAATCCTATGCATAAAAAAAGATCAAAGGCTTCGTGGTTGACACTAATGAGTTTGGGAAACCTACTTATAAAAAACGTGATTGATGAGCGATGTAATTTGATACTAATTGAATGATTGACAGTACACTAGAGAGATGCCACCTAGCGGTGAGTGCGGAGAGTATTTTAGTCCTAGCGATCAACGCCGTACCTAGAGCGCGCTGACGTAAGCAATAATGCGTTTAATAATAAAGTATATAAGTTTAGTTTCGTACTTTATAACCATGCTAAAGTATATAAGTTTAGTTTCGTTTTTATAACCACGCTAAAGTGAAGTGGACCACCTATAACTGGAGTAAGCAATACGTTGGGGTAGAGTTGTGCTGACGTAAGCAATACGCTAACCATTGTGTATTAAATAAACGGACCACTGGGGTAAGCAATACGCTGGGGTAGGAGTTGTGCTGACGTAAGCAATACGCTAACCATTGTGTATTAAATAAACGGACCACTTATAACTGGGGTAGTGCTGACGTAAGCAATACGCTGGGGTAGGAGTTGTGCTGACGTAAGCAATACGCTAACCATTGTGTATTAAAATCATTGTATAAACGTTGAGATGTCCCCGTATGTGATGTTGACAGCAAGAGGAGCGACGACGACTGCTGCAGCGATAAGGGCTGCTGCCCTACTGGTCTCTGACCCCTGGATGACAGCATAGCTGGCTAACGGCGTTGTTCTGGTGGACGGATTAAAACGAAAGCAATGCGTTTAAATACGTCTAGTCGTGGGATTATCAAATGCATAAATACACTAACATTCAGTAGGGTGTTTATGCATTGAAAATTGACGCGTGAAAACGTGAGTAGTGACTGGAATATTTATTAATATGGTAGCGTTCGCTCGCGACCGACGGGTTGGTGCCTGTCGTTCGCGGCCGGCGGAAGACCGAAGCCTTCCCGCCGATAGAGTTCTGGAGGCGTAACTGTTCTCCATAGACCGTTAGGTTGCTTCATCAGAAACACGCGCGCTAAATCGGGAACGATTTCATCATCATCATCGTCACTGTCGTAAGCTGCTGCTGCTGCTGTGACATCCGGCGCTGTTGTGTCATTGGAAGCCGGCGCACGGACGGTCGGCGTGACCCTACATGTTGGTATCGACTTTGTCGTCGACGCGTCGGGGAGGCCAATCGCCCTACGCGGGCTATATTCGCCCCTTGTAGGCAGTCGGATCGGTCTATGAAATAGACAAAGGATGAATAAAATGAGTGAGATAGTAAATACTGTCTTGGTAAAATACATTGTTTAAATAAAATGTTTAAACGGTAAAATGCGTACTAGTATGCATTAAACAACAATAAAAACGTGCATTTAAATAAAATGCATGTTTAACAATAAAAACGTGCATTTAAATAAAATGCATGTTTAACCGGTAAAACTAGTGAAAACATGCATACTAGTAAAACATTTAAATAATAAAAAACATAAATAAAATGCATGCATGCAAAACTAGTGAAAACATGCATTACAACAATAAAAACGTGCATACTAGTAAAACATTTAAATAATAAAAACATGCATTTAAAAAATGCATGCATGTAAGCACTGTTTAACAATTTAAATAAAATGGTAAAATGCGTACTAGTATGCATTAAACAACAATAAAAACGTGCATTTAAATAAAATGCATGTTTAACAATAAAAACGTGCATTTAAATAAAATGCATGTTTAACCGGTAAAACTAGTGAAAACGTGCATACTAGTAAAACATTTAAATAATAAAAAACATAAATAAAATGCATGCATGCAAAACTAGTGAAAACATGCATTACAACAATAAAAACGTGCATACTAGTAAAACATTTAAATAATAAAAACATGCATTTAAAAAATGCATGCATGTAAGCACTGTTTAACAATTTAAATAAAATGTCTTACCGTGTTTTCGTTGGGGCCATGTTGTGAGAGCGATGGGTGGAGACGACGTGTTTGCGTGGTTGTAAAATCGTGTATGAAATGTGCGCGTCGTGAAAACACCGGCGGCGGCGCATGACACTACGACTGATTTTGATTGACACGTGAACGGAGAACAAAGGGATTTTTACAAACGTTAAACGAAACGTTAAAAGTACGAAATTAAACGTTATATACGATCACTGGAGGGTCAGGAAACACGAGATGATTGTATATTAGAGAAATTTGCGGTAAAAGTCACATTTGACGATGAATGCACTGACGTGAACGTTAGCTTTTTTTCCTAAAACAAATTCCTCGGAGAGTAAACGGAATGCGTTAAGCGCACATGTGTGACATCTGTTGCGCGTGTCTTAACGAGTTGGAATGTGAACGGAGAACAATGGATTTTTACAAACGATAAATGAAACGTTAAAAGCGCGAAATAAAACGTTGTATAAGATCGCTGGGGGATCAGGACACACGAGATGTATAGATATTAGGGAAATTTGCGGTAAAAGTCACATTTTAAGATGTATGCACTGACGTGAACGCTAACTTTTTTCCGAAAACAAAATGCCTGGGTTGGATGAAGTATGCGCAACGATAATTGAAAAAAAGATAAGGATATGAGTGAAGTGCGCATGCGCGTTATAGTGTAGACAATGACATTTCAAAAACAATAAACGAAACGTTAAAAGCACGAAACTAAACGTTGTATAGATTCTCTGTGGAGTCAGGACACGCGAGGTGCATCGATATTAGAGAAAATCGATGTAAGGAGAGATTTAACGGCGAATGTACCGAGGTGACCGGATGCTTTTTTTCGAAAACAAAATGTCTGAAATGTACGAGGCACTCACACTGATAATTGAATATTAGGGTGAAGTGCGCATGCGTGTTATTTGGAAAAGGTATATAACGGCTGAGAAAATGTTATATCGTATGACGGCGAACTTCTAACCGTGTATTCTTTATACAGAGCAGCAAGCAGCAGACGTTCTTCCGCAACATGGCCGATGAAAGTCAACAACAACAACAAACAAAAAAGCCGAGGGCGCCGCGTAAGCAGTCGATGAAGGCGGCGGCCAGCAGCAGTCAACCTTCGACCAGCAGCAGTCAACCTTCGGCACTGATTGCAGCCTTGTCAACGGGGGTGTCACCGCCCGTTAAGCGTCCCGTTACGCTGATCGCGGCTCCGTTGACGGTCGGTCGAAAACGGAGCGCCGAAGAGGCACGCTTGGAACAGCCCGACGAGACGGCAGCGCAGCCCCCGGTCCTGTCGCGGAGCGGATCGATGGAACGCGATTCGACGGCGTCGACACGCGCCACAGCGGTGAGTCTGAGACATCTGAACTGCGCCGTCAACGGCGTATATAGAATCCTGTCACCCGTTACGATTGAGGCCGTCTCGTACAAAGGCGAACCCGGCACCACCTATTTGGGATGTTCCCGTTGTCGGCGAAAATTACAGACAAACAAAGACAGGGTCCTGATATGTCGAACGCACGGGGAAGTGTTTGTACCGAAATATTTCTTCGCGTTGCGTGTGATGGTGAAGGACGGCGAGGAGGACGAAGATGAGCTTTGGCTTACGTTGTTCGATAGCCAAATGTCTAATCTCGTCGAGTTCACGGCCGAGTACCTGACGGAATTGAATGAGGAGGATCTCCGCGATACCGTGCTCGAGTTAACCGGTACTAAAGTGGAGATTAGTGTGCGGAAGACGACTTGGAACGGGGACCCCTCGTATACAGTCCGCACACTAAAAAGATATGACGACGACGATGACTAATGTTGTTGTTGTGTTGTTTGTAGGAAGAGGAAGAAAATTGGCCGCTACTGGTAGATTTATTGAAGCACGCCAACGAACGACAACGAATGAGAGATCGTCAGGGGCTGGAACTAAGCAAGCAGAGCTTTGAACTATTAGCCGAGTCGGCCGAACAATATATAAAAGCGTTTTGGTTGGCCTATGAAGCAAGCCTATTTCGTAGTAGTTTGATGTACTAACAGTTGTGCTTTATGTGCTTTAGGAAGTGCGCTGCGTACTCCAAAAAATGCTTGCGAACAACGAAAGGATTCGCGCTCAGTACGACGAGGTTGCAACGTTCGTAAGAACGTTGTTGGAACGAGGTGTGCCGGCGGGATCAGTGGAGGAGAAGGAGGAGGATGAGAACTAATAATAATAATAATAATATGTTGTAGGACGCTCTGATGCAACACGCCAGACGTGAATGTATGAGCGACTTCATACACGCGTTGCTGACGGTGATATCACGTAAAGAGTAGAACTGCTTTGTGCTGTAGGGTAGTGGCGGAGGAATACGTGACGTTCACGTATTGGACGCAATAATTGAGGAGGCGCTGGGACCCCGAACGCGCCCCCCTCCACCGACGTATAACGACAGCCTGGCGACGATGGGACCGTACTGGAGCGTATCGGAGGAGCTGGGGACATGTCGGCAACTCGTCGTGCCGAGCCGGAGTCAGTTGATCGTGCGTTACGAACGACTGGCGATGGATCTCATCGCCGAGACTATCGGGGAAATGGTCCTAGAGAAGGCACGAGACCATTGCGGACTATGCGAGTCAAATGAAGGCTGCCCCTACGTTCACATGACCGGCTATCGCGCGGGGCGGCCGAATCGCGTCTACATGCAACGTTACGTTAAGCCGGGGTGTATCGTGACGCGGCACTTCAACGAGGTCATGGAAACATTCTTACGACGATCACTTATTCCGTGTTTTACGAGACTTGTCCATATTCTAAGCGAAACGACGGTGACGATTTCTTCCGGTGATCAGCAGCCGCAAACGGGCCGTGCAGGAGAATTGTATTTGGTCCAATTCGTATCCAACTGGTTGTTGGGTACGAATTGGCGAGATTACATGAATCGCGTGCAACTGGAGTCGGCCGTGCACACGTACGTGCAACGTCGGAGCGGACTTGAATGAACGAACACTAGTAGAATTTGCTTGCTATCGAAACGAAGGCTTCACACTGTTGTAAAAGTACCGAATAAAACGTTGAAAATGTTCTTTCCGTTTCCGAGTTACCTAGTTAGAAAAATTACCGCTCAGTTAGAAATCCCGCTACACACCACCGCTAGGGTTAGTTAGCACACAGTTAGAAAAAACCACCGCTAGTTAGAAAAATCCGAGTTACCTAGTTAGAAATCCCGCTACACACCACCGCTAGGGTTAGTTACCACACAGTTAGAAAAAACCACCGCTAGTTAGAAAAACCACCACACATTCTTCCCGCTAGGGTGTACTTACCACCAGTTACCACACAGTTAGAAAAAACCACCGCTAGGGTTAGTTAGAAAAACCATCACCACCACACATTCTCCCCGCTAGGGTGTACTTACCACCACCACCACCACCGTCACCGTCGTCGTTATAAATAGCGACGGTCGAAAAATATTCATTAGAGAGAATGCCACCACCATCGCCATGGCAATGTCCGAGATGTCGGCGCTATTTCGCGACGCGGTCGATGTTAGAACGACACGAAGCGCTAGAGTGCCCAAAAGTGCGAGATTGCCCAAAATGTGGCAAGCTATACACCACGCGTTACGCTATGCTACGACATCTGAGGCTGCAGTGTGGCCGTTCGTTGCCACCCGAATCAGTGGAGGCCGCCGCCGCTAGCGCGCCGTCGCCGTCGCCCGACGATCTACAGCGTGTCGTAGACGAGCACCGGCGTAGCATAGAGACGTCGGTGGCGCGCGGCGTCGTACAGTCGCGTTATAACTATCGTATGACCGCCTGTACGAGTACGCGCGTACTCGAACCGCGTCTGAGGGAAATGTTTCGCGCGCAAAAGAACGCGTTTAAAATTAACGTTAGTTATGGTTTTGTATTACGCCACAAGGTGTCGGGTCGGTACCGATATTTTCATTCTTCGTGTAACTGTTGCGGACGCCTCCTCGAAACACCCGCCCTAGTTACCGATAGCCGTTCATTCGAACGATTCCTCGACGCCGTGCGCACTACCGACGTACTGCAGTACGCCATCGCGCAGCGTCCCGACTCAGGATGGATCGTCGAGCTCGTAACTAACGCCACCTACTTCGTGAACGTCATCATCAATCATCCTATCGGCTGCGTTGGCGTGACGACGCTTCCCGCCTACGTGCGCCTCAACAAGTCCATCGTGTCGTTGACGAACGATGTTCGAGGCGCACCCTACGACGATCATCTGTGTCTCTTCCGATGCATCGCCCTTCACCTGCAAGGTCACCGACGAGGTCAAAGTATCCGTCATACGAACCGTTTAACGAAAGACGCTAAACGTCTGTACGCGCGGTATCGTCGCGACACGGCGACGACCTCGAACGGTGGCGGCGTGCGCCTGAACGAACTGGATCGCGTGGAGACGGTTTTCGGCATCAACGTCGTCGTCTATCGTCGACTGACGAACGACGTCGCCGAACTAGTCCGTCGATCGCTCGAAGCGCACCCCACGACGCTGAACGTCAACCTGTACGAGTCGCACTTCTCGTACATAAGCGATCGGCGCGCGTACACGAAAACGTACAAGTGCGGGAAATGCGGCAGCGTCCTCTGGCGGACGCGCGCGATTTACGGCGTCACGAAGCGACGTGCGAAGGCGGCGTTCGTCACGTATTCCCCGGCGGCGTCTACCGACCGACGGCGTCCGTATTCGAGCGGCTCGACGACGAAGGCATCGACGTCGGCGACGACGACCTGCGCTACTACCCGTACCGCGCGACGTTCGATTTCGAGTGCTATTTCGCCGATAACGATCTGCCGACGAATAGCGACAAATGCCGCTGGATCGCGCGACACGAACTGCTCAGCGTGAGCGTCGCGTCGAACGTGCCCGGTCACGAAGCGGCGCGCTGTTACGTCACGACCGGCGATTCGTCGGAACTCGCGCGTCGCCTCATCGACGACCTGGAAGCGGTGAGCGCGACGGCGTGCGCGATTCTACGTCCCCGCTACGACGCGACCTTCGAGGCACTCGACGCGCTCGACGCCGACTGGCGGCGACGATGCAACGACGACGCCGACGCGTCACCGTACGCCACACTCGCCGACCGACTGTGGACGTACCTTCGACAAATGCCCGTATTGGGATTTAATTCGGGTAAGTACGACTTGAACGTCGTCAAAAAGTACTTGACCCCCCTGCTCATAACCGACGACGCGCAGCACACGTCTTCGGCGTTTACCATTAAACGTCAGAACAATTTCATGTGCCTGTCGACGACGACGTTGAAGTTCCTGGACATAACGAATTACCTCGCGCCCGGCGTTAGCTACGATCGCTTTCTGAAAGCGTACGGTTGCTCGGCAACGAAGGGCTACTTCCCGTACGAGCACATCGCCGCGTTGTCGCGTCTGGACGAAACCGCCTTGACGTCGCGCGAAGCTTTCTACAGCCAGCTGAAACGCGAGGGAATCTCCGCGGAGGCGTACGAGATTTGCGCGACGGCGTTTCTCGAGGCCGTCGATCGCCAGTTCGCCTTCTATCGGCGCCGACGTATCGACATGTTCAAGGACGCCATCAGCGTACCGGGGTTGACGTTGTTGTACCTGTTCAACGACCTGCCGAAGTCGATCCATTTCTCGCTCTTCAACGAGCCGAACAAAGATCTGCACCGTCTGCTGCAGGCGCAGATCGTCGGCGGCCCGTCGATCATCTTCGCGCGCCACCACGAGGCCGACGTGACGTCGATTCGTGGCGGCGCGCCGTGCCGATCGATAGTAGGCTTCGATGCGAACGGCCTCTATCTATGGGCGATAATGCAGGAGATGCCGACGGGCTGGTACACGCGCCAACGCGCTGAGAACGCCTTTCGAGCGGAACGCGTGCACCGCTACGGTCGTATGGCCGTGGAGTGGTTGACGCGCGTGGAGGCGGAAACCGGCGCGCGTATACGTCACCAGTTGAACGGACGCGAGAAGCGCATCGGAAAGTACCGAATCGACGGCTGGTGCGCCGCCACGCGAACGGCGTACCAATTTCACGGCTGCTATTTTCACGGTTGCCCGACGTGTCAGGCGCACGTGACGACGAACGCCGTCAACGGTCAACCGATGACGACGCTGTACGCCGCGACGATCGCCGTGACCGCCTACCTGCGCCGTTTCGTCGACGAAGTCGTCGAAATGTGGGAGTGCCAGTGGCACGCCGTGCAACCGCCAGCGGTGCCGACGCCGCCCGACGCGTCACGATGGCAACCGACCGCCGCCATTACGCTCTCGACGATACTGGAGGCGGTGCGCGACGGCTCTCTGTTCGGCCTCGTGCAGTGCGATATCGCCGTACCGGAAGCGCTGCGCGACAAGTTCGCCGAGATGCAGCCGGTATTCAAGAACGTCGATATCGCGCGCGACGATCTCAGCCCGTTAATGCGCGACTACGCCGAATCGCACGATCTCCTCACGCGACCTCAACGCACGCTCGTCGGTAGCTACTTCGGCGCGGCGATCTTGCTCGCGACGCCGCTCCTACGCTGGTATCTGGCGCACGGGCTCGTCGTCGAGCGCGTCTACCAGATCGTCGAGTACGCGCCGATAGCGTGTTTTCGCCGCTTCGGCGACGCGGTTTCGACGGCGCGCCGCGAGGGCGATATCGATCCCGACAAATCGATCATCGCCGATACTTTTAAACTTCTCGGGAACAGTTCCTACGGGAAAACGATTACGCGCGTCGATCGGCACCGGGAAATCAAGTACGCGACGCCGGTCGGCGCGTCGATGCTCGTCAACAATCGCCGCTTCCGGCAACTGGACGCCGTCGTCGACGACGCGCTGTACGAGGTGGCGCTGAATAAGCGTAAAATCGTCTACGGCCTGCCGATACATATCGGCTATTTCGTATTGCAGTACGCAAAATTGAGAATGCTGGAATTTTATTACGATTTCGTCGGCGCCTACATTCCCCGTCCGCTCTTCCAGTACTGCGCTATGGACACCGACTCGGCGTACATAGCCCTAGCCGGACGTGACGTCGACGCGCTCGTACCGGAAGAACGTCGCGAACACTACTTCCGGAATCGCTCGCTCTGGTTTCCGGCCGAATGCTGCGACGCGCACGTGGACGCCTACGTACGACGGCGCGTCGCCGGTCTAGCGTGGGACGGCGAGGCGGCCTGCTGCGCGCGCCGACGCCTGTTCGATCGTCGAACGCCGGGTCTCTTCAAAGAAGAGTGGCGCGGCGACGGGATCGTGGCGCTGTGCAGCAAAACCTACTACTGCTTCGGCGGCGTCGCCGGTCCGAAGTACAGCACGAAGGGGCTCAGCAAGCGACAGAACGCCGACATCGACGAGCACACCTTCCTCGCCGTACTGCGCGACCGTCGCAACGGCGTCGGCTGGAACCGCAGTTTCCAAGTGAAAGATTCGTCCGTGTTGACGTACGTTCAAGAGCGCGCGGCGTTGAGCTACTTCTACGCTAAACGCCGCGTGCTCGACGACGGCGTCACTACGGCGCCGATACTCGTCTAACTCGTAAACTCGTCTAACTCGTAAACAACACTCGTCTAACTCGTCTACTACTAACCTAACCCCCACCACCCCCCCTAGGGGTAGTTTCTGTATGTATGTATGTATGTGTGGGTAATAATAAACACCAACAATTGCGCGTACATGATTCGTTCGTTTTTTTATTTCTACTACTACAAGCGGTGAGGTTTTAATAAATCGTGTACGAGACAGTCATTGTTCACCCTATCGGTGCCGAATAGGTTCTGAAACGTCGTCAACGGCATCCCGCGACATCGGAGGAGAAGGTAGGCGACGCAATATTGTCCGCACACGTTAGAGATGACGCTCTGCAGGCGCTTGTCGTTGTACGTCCACGCGTCGCCGCAGTGGCGGCGCAGGAAGGCGCGGAAGTCGGCGTGCAGCGGCGGCAGACCGTACGAATCGAAGTACTCGCCTCGTCGGTCGGCGCCGACGTAGACGGCCACCCAGTGCTGTCCCGGTTCGCCGCCGTCGTCGGTGTTGCACACGAAGGCCGTCGGGTAGGTGGCGCCAATGGCGGCGGTAAGTAGCGCGTCTTTAGGCACGACGCCGACGACGATACGTTTAGCGTACGTGTCGAGTTCCAGACGACGCATCAGTTGAAACGTATCCATAGTTACCAGTCGTAAATGACGTTCCGGTTCCGGTCGATTTCCATCACCGTCTCGAATTCCCCGTACACGACGACGTTCACCGGACGCGCTAGCGGCGTCTCGAAATGTATATCGACGCCCACGCACCCCTGACGCACGACGTTGAAATGATCGCCGTCGCAACAGTCGGGGGTCAGGTCGAAACCGAAGATGGTGTAGCCGGCGCCGAAGTCCGTGCGCGATACGTCGTTCCCCTCGTCCTCGAACGCCTTTCCGGTCGCCTCGAAGAGATTCATGTAGCTGCGTACGTACCGGTTGTGCGCGAAGTCCGGCTGCAGCGGCTTGCTCGGCACCTGACGTCCGTCGACGACGACCGACAGGAAGTTTATGTCGTTGTGACGCGCGTCGAACGGATTTCTAGTGTAGTCGCCGTTGTAGGCGACGTTGTCGATCATCATCAGGAAGAGGCGTTTCGGAATCGCGCCCATGTACAGGTTCTCGTGCACGTTCGATGGCGCGCCCGCCGTTATCGAGAACGATTTGCAGTCGACGCGACGCATCGGAAACTTAGCCGTTCCCAACGTCCACGCTTTGATATGTCCTATCTGGACGGCCGGGTTCAACTTCACTTTTCGCACGTGCAGTCGCATCTCCTGCACCACGACGCGCCACCCCGGTACGGCTGCCGCGCCCATCAGCGCGAAGGCGTCCTTCGAGCGTACTATGCGCACTTTCGTGTCGACGCCGTTCGGTAGGTGTTTGTTTAGCATAAACGCGTCGACGTGCAGCCGTCCCATCATCTCCACCTCGTGGCTATCGGCCGTCGCGACGCGTCGCGACTCGAAACCGACGTTGGCGTTGCCGAGCGTGTCCATCCGTCCGGCGGTGTCTTTGTACCACAACGACGCCGTGAGATGCGAACGTTTCGCGTCGCTACCGTAACTTAGCAACGTCTCGAGGTAGGCCCGGTACGGGTACGTATTGGTCGACGGCGTCACGAGGGTGTTGTTCAGCGACACGTCGATTTGACTGATCATCGAATGCAGGAAATTGTTGACCGGCGCCACCGCGGCCGCGGCCGCCAGATCGGTACCGTCCCCCCGCGTCACTTTGAAGCGTACGTACAGTTGAACGCTCGCCAGGTCCGTATAGTCTTCGCCCGAACCCGGCACGAGGAACTCGATAGGGCCGCCGGCGTCGAGAGTCGTCAGCGGCTGGTAGACGGTCCAATGACTACTCTCGATGCTCGTCTGCGTCACCGGTCCGCTGAACAGCTCCAGTTCGGCCTTCACGCCCTCGCACGTCGAGCCGTTCACGAACGCCATCGTCGTTGTCGTCCGTTCGACGTCTTCCGCCTACTGACGACCGTCGCCGCTAGGCGTGCTCTCTTTATGCCGCCGCCGCCGTCGCGACGGTTTTTGTTTTTTCCTCGAGTTGACTTAATAGCGTATGCCGGATCGAATCTCCTCCGCGCGGCGGCGTCGGCACCATCACCACCACTACGACGCGCACTCGAAAGTACGGCGAGAACTGACCGTCGTTCTCGAGTCCGCTGCGCTCCATCGTCGTTACTCGTCGAATATGTCCTTTCGACGCGCTCTTTTCCGCCTACTGACGGTCGTCGCCGCTAAGCGCGCTCTCTTTACGCCGACGCGGGGACGGCGCTGCGTCTTTTTTTGCTTCTTCTTTGGCGCCGCCGCCTGCGGATTCAATAGGCCGTCGAGAAGATCGGCGCCGGCCTCCTTCGCGCGCCTTTTTAGCGACTGTTTCAGATTGCCGCCGCCGACGACGTCGCGCGCCACGTGCATGCCGGTGTTGAGCGCCCGTTTTCCCAACGCCATCGCGCCCCTCTTGATAAGCGGCATGGCGCTTCGAACCAGCCTCCCGAAGAGATTACCCAGACCGTGACCTCGTTGACCCCGAGCGCCGACGAAGACCGGCAGCTGTCCGCCGACCTGACGAACGTAGTAGTCCACGTACGGGTTCTTCGACGACATGTTGTTAAAACAATTTCGATTTACAACGTCTGAAGTGAAGCGTCGTCACCACCTTCCCCTGCTCGAATGGTATCGGTTGGCCGTGATCGTCTCTTATATCGACTTCGACCTCGTCGAATTGATTCCGCATCAGCTTTACGTATTGCACGCGAACGAACGATTCCGAAATGACGTCACCGTTCTCACCGCGGACGGCGATGTTTCGAAGCAGCGGCGCGAACACGTCACCGACGACGCGCGGTTCCACGAGATCCGTGTACACGTACAGACTCTCGATGCCCGCCGACATGTTCACCGTATCGCGACCTTCGTACTCGAACGTGTACGCGGCGGGCGACGTGCTGATGACGGGTCTCGTCGCCAGCGCGGGACCGAACGCGGGCGAACTCGTGATCGTGTTGCTATGGAAACCTAGCACGTGTCTCAGACGGCTCGTATGAGGTATGATAAATTCGACACCCGCCGACAGACGTAGCGTAAAGCGGTTAGAGACGGCGCAGTATTCTAGCACGGCCTTGGCCTTCCTGGTGTGTAATTTCTCTAGCGCCTCGTTGATCCTGTTGCACAACGTATAAACGTTGTTGTAGAAACCGTGAGGAATCGTCGTCTGACGATATATCAGCACGGTCGTGCCTTCTTCGTCTATCTGCGTGTAAACACCCCGTTCGCCCGCCGCGCAAGTCAGATAGAAGTAGGCGTCCTTTTCTCTCACGTTGTACCACGTGTGCGGATACTGTACCGACACGGCGCCGCATTCCCACTCCCCCGACAGGTCGAAACGTCGCGGCAACGTCGTGACGTAGTGCGTCAACGTATTTTCGGGGTGACGTTTCATAGACGCGTTGCTCGGCAGCGTCAGGTAAAAATCAGACGAGACCGCCATCGCGTTGTCGTCGACCGACACTCATAGACGGACTCGGGAGCAGGTAACCGAGACAGCTGCTCAACAGCGCCGTCCACAGGTTGGAGTCGCCTTGACCTTTCGTCAGATTGTATATACTAACGCCGATGACGAAGTACAGGACGACGACCTGACAGAGGAACACGATTTCGGCCTTAGGGCATTCGTTGCTGCAGATTCGCCATGGAACGGGTTCGGCGGCGGTTGCTGTTGTAGCGTCGATGGAGTCCGCGTTGCGCTCGTCGTCGACGACGGACGATTCGTCGGCGATCGTTCGACGCTCGCCACTCGAGGTAGTTTCGTCGTCTTCGCGCATCGTCGCGCCACTGCGCCCTGTCGATGCAACAGGGACCTTTATACGGTAAGATCGAAGAGCCGTTGCATAGTCCTGCCTCGTGCAGTCGCCAGCAGCCGGTGTGACGCATCCAACGATTCATAGGTCCACGAGCGACTCGGCGTCGATCCAGCTGTTGAATGAGGCCGGATATCCGCTCCATTTTACGAGCGCCTCCGAACCGCCGCCACGACGTCGACGACGCCGAATAACCGCCTCCACGCGATACAGTTTGTCTTTCGGAACGACTACGCGTTGTAGTTCCTGTTCGTAGAAGGTGCCCTCTATCGGCGTCTCGGCGTCGTCCTTGAGGCGATAAACGGGCGGTTCGGAAGGGTGCACCTCTACGACGGTGAACAGCTCCTCGCTCCAGTTAGCCATGTATCCTTTTTTGAAATGACCCCTCGTCTTGCTGATACGTACGCGATCTCCCACGCGTAGTTTCGGTTTTCGTCGTCGTTCGACGCCGTCGCCACCGTACAGTCGTTGCCATACGGCCTCCTGATTCGTCGCGTCGACACTCGCCGGCGTCCTACCGATGCTTCGGTGGTAGGCGTTGTTGTACGATTGCACGAAATCCGGTAACGCCTCTACGTAGCGCAGCGTTTCGTGTTTCGTAAAATAGCGCCACATACGCGTCTTCAAAGTTCGATTAAACCGTTCCACGACGCTCGCTTTGGTCTCCTCGTTATGCGTCACGAAATGATGAACGCCGCGACTCTTTAGCAACGTTTGCAGGGGTCGGTTCAAAAACTCGCTCCCCTTATCGGTCTGCAGCGTGTGCGGCGTCTCGTCGTCGTCGTTCAGCAGGCGCTCGAAGGCCGCGACGAGCGACGCTCCGGACTTATTCTTCAACGGTACGCACCACGCTCGCTTCGAAAACACATCGATCACCGTCAATAGGAATGTTATACCGTCGTTGTGCGTTTTCAGTCTAGTCAAATCGACCAGATCGGCTTGCCACTGCTGGTTTCGACCGCCTACGATGACGCGTCGTCGTTTGAAATGACGTCTAACCGGTTTGTGTAGGGTATAGGCGTCCTGCGACGCTAGCCACCTCTCGACGGCCGGACGTCGGAGCTTCGACGCCCGGTGCAACGCGTCGACGCCTCCGTAACTCCCCACCCGTTTCGGATCGAAGTACGCGTTATTCAGCTCCTCGTCGTCGTCGTCGTCGACGTTTCGTTGCTGTCGAGGCTTTCGTTTTGGACGACGACGACGACTCCACCCGGACACCATGACGACGACGACGACGATACGATTATACAGATAAGCGCGATGATGAAACCGACGACGCCGACGATGATGATCGCTCGTCGTGACGTCGTCATGACGACAACGTATCCCACTCCGTGACGTCCCACGAAACGGATCTGCGTTTAGGTTCGTCTCGCATACGACGTCTCCGCTCAGTCGGCACTGCTGATGAACTAGACGTCGACGGTCTCGACATCCTCTCTTCTAGTAGCCGCTTCCGTCGTTGCTTCACGTACGAACGATGGCGCGGGTTGCCTACGAATTCCATAGGGATATTCATATCCTTCAT